>CM034701.1:38524173-38557123 GCA_020142125.1 Phrynosoma platyrhinos
AGGTGCCTCTGCTTGATCCTGGGGTGAATTCACCCCAGGATCAAGCGGGGGGACCTTGGAAAGGTCCCACTCGATCCTCGAGTGGGGGGCCTTTCAAAATGGTGCCTCCCAGGAGCGGGAGCATGCCCAGCAGTGGCGGGTGGCGGTGGCAGCGGCAGCAGGGGTCCCTGGGGGCTGGTCCAAAGGCCCCTGGGGGTTGGACCTGTCCCACGGGCCGTAGGTTGCCGACCCCTGCTCCAGAGGATTGTCCCCTTCTCACATCCCATTTTTTCTTTTATATTTAACTTCCAAATGCTCAGAAGGAACAGGCAAATCCACCTCTGAGTATTCTTAGCCTAAGAAAACCCTATGAAATTCATGGGGTTGTTATACATTGAGAAGACACACACAGTTTAAGTGATGGGGGCAATTTCACTATGCGTATTTGTTTGTTTGTGGGATTTATATCCCATCTCTCTACCAAAATGGAATTCAAAGTGACTTAAAATAAATTAAAAATGATCCAGTTAAAACATTAATTTACCAAAATTAAAAAGAATTAAATATCAATATTATTAAAAACCTGATTAAGACAGCTAAAATCACTTTACAGATTTTAAAATATAATTACAATAAAAGATTTTAGAATATGGCAGATGACTTACACACAAACAACAGCCTCATATCTCCCAAAATAAAAATGTCTTCACCTGCTGGCAGAAAAAGAGCAGGGAAAGGGCCAATCGGACCTCCCTTTAGAAGGGAATTCCATAGTCTTGGAGAAGCCATGGAGAAGGCTCTCTCCTGAGTCCTCACCATCCATACCTGCGAATGTGGTGGGACTGGCAAAAGCTCTCCCCTGCCAGTCTTAAAGCACACACTGGCTCATATAAGGAGATACAGTCTTTCAGATAGTCTAGACTCAAGCTGTGTAGGGTGAAAACCAGGACTTTGAACTCTGTCTGGAAACAGATTGGTAGCCAATGCAGCTATTTTAACAGGGGTGTCACATGATCCTGTACCCAGCCCCAGATAATAGCCTGACCACAGTATTTTGAACCTCCAGAAATTTCCGAACAGTTTCCAAAGGCAGCCCTATGTAGAGCAATAGTCCAAACAGGATATAATCAACTTATGTGTCACCAGATCTCACTTCTCAAGGAGTAGGCACAGCTGTGCAAAGGCACTCTTGTCCATAGCTGAATTCTAGGTCTTCAGGCTCAGATGTGAATCCAGGAGCACACCCTAGTGGCAAACCTGAGATTTCAGGGAGAGCGTGACCCCATCCAGCACAAGCTAAATCCATATTCTCTGATCTGTCATCTGAGTGACTAGGTGCACCATATGTTTGTGGTCTCCTAGGCAATTGTAGGTGCAGAAGAGGTAGATGCAGGACTTTTAAAAGCCAATTGTTGCCTTTTTTCCTTTTTAAAGACAAACAGGAACTACTCCCTTCTTTTTCTAATCACAATTGTCACATTTATGTGAGAAGGGACTTGTTTTTATCACAGAGGATGTAAGAAGTATTGCTTTAGTAACATGATGCTAATGAGTAGCACCTAATACCCATGAGCCATATTAAGAAGTAACGGCTTACTTTTTAAAGATGGCATCCTGAGGTCTTCAATGGGTTACTGCTTTTACTGGCTTACATGAAAGTATGTGCCTTCAAAAAATCAAGAACTCTATTTTATCAGAGCAGAAGATTGCTAAAAAGGTTCTACTTTTTGTAACCAAATCTGCCCCTCTTGTTTATAGAACAACGTCTATAGACAGAATGGGGAGGGAAACAATTTGCCCTTTCTTATGCAACAGCCTTGCAGACCATCAACATTTTTTCCAGAAGGTTGTGAGACACTCCAAAATTGATTCCGGAGGGTGAGGTGGGAGGCAGAAAGTTCTACTGTGCAAGCAAAGGTGCATTCATACAATACTGAATTTCACCTATACAGAGTTGTAATCACTGCACAGAAACACTAGCTGATCTTTGCTCTGACTGCTGATCTGTTATTGTCCTGTTTACCTCTTCTGAGGACAGCACCACAGAGGAGTAAGCAGAGGAGTAGTCAAAAGTCCATTCCAAAAGTCATACAACAAGACTCCAGTACGTAACAGCAAAGGGAGAAGCAGAAGCGTAGTCACAAGGCAGTTCCAGAGGTCAGAAAACAGGCGTCCAATAGCAGGATACACAACAACTAGGGAGGCTACAAGACTGATTGTTGGCTGCAGGGAATCATATCAGCTAGAGCCTTTTTAACAGCCTCAGCATGTCTCAGTTGATTGCGATTAGCTCTCCTTTTGGCTTCTAGCCTAGATGAACACCTCAAGGATACCTTGGCTTCTCTTCACTCCACAGGTCCTAGTACCAACAGCATAGAGTCTGTCTCTCCCTCTGCAGCCTCCTGTGTCTCCTCTGAGACTACAGAGCTTCCAGGTTACTCCAGATCTGTCTCCTCCTCAGGCTCAGAATCTGCCTCAGCCTCTAAAGCAAAGTCAGACCCAGGGCAGTCTATGACAGTTATCAGGCCAAAGGCCATCTATCACCATGAATAGTACTGAAAACAAAAAGAAAAACATTTGGTTACCACAGTATCTTCTGCCTGAAACAGCTTGATTTGGGAACTGCCCTAATTTCCGAACTCCTTCTGCGTATGGAAGCAACAGGTTTTAGATTCTTGTTGTATAGGTGCAAACACAAGTGCCTGAAACCAATACTTTATTGTTCACCTTACCACAACATCTTGTTAGGGCCAGCAGTTTCCAAACAGTTGACACTTTTTGCTAGATTGCTTTGAAAATAAGATGAACATATGCTAAAATCAAAAAATGTTGCCCACTGCTTCCCACATGTTCTAACCATTGGCCCACAGCCCTGTTTCCAGCTACAATTTCTTCTTTCTACTTTCAATAACAACTTCCCATTCATATCAGTTGATAACTTTGGAACATCATGTTCTTTTGACCATAGACGTCACTCTTTATTTCTAGCCTCTTCTTCCACCTCTCTGTGCTTTTTGTGACCCTCAAAACTGTCCCTTTGTACTGTCTTCTTATCTTCAATTGCCACTTCCCAGCTTGGATAGAGTGGTTCTTCTCTCTTCCAAACTTCCAGGCTCCTTTTCAAATGCATCAAAGTGGAACTGGCAACATGCAGTGACAATCACTGTACTTGTGAAAGAGTAAGTTACACAACCAAAATACTTGCCAGATCTTTTGCTTATAATCATGAGGACCAGAAATTCATTTTCTGACAAATATTTATCACTTCTTTTGTAACCTATCTCCCGAGAAGGATGAGATGGCTGTTTTGATGTTATAGTTGTTAAAACTGGCTATAATTTTCAGCTGGGATAACAGCAAGATTGATTTTGATAGCTAAAGGCAAGAATTTTTTCAATCTAATAGACTCACAGGGATGAGGATCCACAAATCACAGAACCTTCACCTTATTTCACTG
The DNA here is from genome assembly GCA_020142125.1 of Phrynosoma platyrhinos. Lineage (NCBI taxonomy): Eukaryota > Metazoa > Chordata > Lepidosauria > Squamata > Phrynosomatidae > Phrynosoma > Phrynosoma platyrhinos. The sequence goes on from CM034701.1 coordinate 38,527,610, forward strand.
AACCAGAGAAGTTATACCCATGTGATAGAAGTGGTAAGGCATCTTGGGGAGATGTTCAAGGAATCATTCTACCAGAATCCTTTGGGGTATGGTAGACTGAGATATTTCATTTTCCCCACATGGATAATTTATAAGTGGTTTGTTTGCCTAAAATTAAAGAGAGATGCAGGCTGGACAGTCCTATGCAACTTATCCCTTAGGGCTTTCTACTCTGTTGTAACTGAATAGGATTTCAGCCATGGCCTCCAGTCAAACTGCCTTTCCACTAGAAACCACCAGTTTTCTGCAAACTTTTATCCACCAGATCCATGCTGTGGTTTGCAGTGCTTTAGTAACTTGCAGATTTAATAGCATCTTGGCCAAAGTAACACTAGAAGCTATAGGAGCTAGTAATATTCAAATACATATATCTTTGAGCGAGACCTTAATTCCAACATGACAAAACACTAAAACTAACTAAAAAGACATATTGAAAGTGAAAAGGTTGTGTCACTCTAACAGTTTTGTTACAAATCATGTATAAGGCCAATGAGATTAATATTAATTAATTAGATTAAGAAAGAGAGACTTCCCTCCAGTCCATCTGCCATGGTCCAGGCCTCAGAGGAAGAGAAGAACCACTGGACCTGATCCCCCTTCCTCACTGCCATTCCTTTTTCCTTTTGTGTCATGTCTTTTTAGATTGTAAGCCTGAGGGCAGGGGATGGTCTAATTAACCACTTGTAAGCCACTCTAAGAGCTTTTGTGGCAGAGGACCAGGATAGAAATACTCCAAATAATAAATAAATAAATAAATAAATAAATAAATAAATAAGTGAGCTTAAAATGAAGCATCTTCCTTTCTCTCACAAGGAAACAATAGTCTACATGACTCCATTCAAAGGATAAGAGAAAGAGATAGAAGGATGCATCTTGCTTTCAGATAAATATATCAGGAAAACTGTTGTTAGACTTACCAGTAAAAGTGAGCAGTGTGTTAAATATGGTACAAAGTAATTATATAGAAGGCAACATGAGTCAAGAAGCAAGAAAGATGAAACATGATGAGAAACCTAGTCTTCTAACAAAATGATTCCAATAAGCCATCTTGCTAAGTAGTTGCCTTGGAGTAAGTTGCTCCCTGTGAATATATGGATGTGTGGGTGTGCATGTATTGAAGAATTGATTACTGAAACCCAGAATTTACCTTGCAGCTATCCAACATTTTGAGAAATGACCCTCTGTTTCAGCTATAATCATACTCTCATGAAGGTAGAGGACCAGTAGTGATCACCATCAAAAAAAAAAAAAGAATGAAGATGTCAGGCCTTTAACACAGATGAATGAACAAACAAAATAGGTTATCTCAAGACAAAAGCAAGCATTACTCAAGAGCAAACCACCATCTTCAAAATAATCAGAAATAATTGTCTGTCTCTCTGTGTAATGTCTAGTGTACTGAACCTGCAATCCTGATAAGCTCATACAATTAGGTTTCTATATTCATGGATTCTGTATCGACAGATGCAGTTATCCATGGCTTGAAAATATTCTCACACACACACACCCCAAAAAATTCAAAAAGCAAACCTTGATTTTGCCATTTTTTTATGAGGAACACTATACTATGCCATTATAATAGGACCTGAGCATCCATGGATTTTGGTATCCACAGGTGGTGAATAGATAAGAGCGGGTGGGCCAAAACCTAAAAGTAGGCTGTGCTCGTGATACCAAGGAAGCCTGCTTATATCCCTCAGTATCTGACTGGAGTGAAAACTAGTCAGTCACCTCACTCTGGTACAGCCCACCAGCCAATATTTTGAATTGATTGCCTGGTAATTCCTGCCATTTCATCAGAGCCTGCACAAGCACACTGCCTTTTGCGAAAGGGAAACTTGATAGGCACCATTGCACCTGCTCTGCTCTGACCCCTACCCAGCAAACTCACCTCCCAGTAGATTAGGAAGTATGCATACCATTTAAACAAAAGTTAAGACAGATAACTCTTTGTGTAGCATCTCTGTGTGTGCATATATGTGTATGAATGTATGCATCATACTGACAATATCTGAGATGTTCTGTAACACTCACAAGGTCTCAGTTCATTCATGTTATAAACAAAGAATTGCATATTACTCCTGGTAAAAGTATAAAAACACTAGTGAGAGATTCTCTAAATATCAGAAATCTATAACATGGTCCAGTTTGTCATTTAAAGACACTTATCAGGCTTACAGCGTAAACATATTTAGGATCTATCTATCTATCTATCTATCTAATCTTTATTTTTTATAGAAATGTTTACCTTCTTGTTTTATTGTTTTTATACCTTGTTTTTCACTCTCATGATGAAGGCGAATGTCACATAAAAGTCCGCATCTATTTGACTTTTTTTCCTTTTGACATGAATACTTCCTGTCAATTCCTCTCAAGGTTCTTCCCCTGCGCTTACTTTTTTGAAGGGCAAAAATCCATCTCTCTTCATGTTTTTTCTCACCACCAAACATTCAAATTTTGTATACATTTTAAAAAATTGTGCACATTTCTCATATTATTCCCATGTTAATTAAAGAATATTTGAGCAGTATTTTGTTCACATTTGGTATGCATACATTTGTCTACGCAGATTTTAAAAGTGCACATTTCCCCCCATCCAAGTCCACATCTGTCTTTCTGTGAGTGAAGATTCTAGAGCAGCTGGTGGACAATCCCAGGGGTCCATTGACCCTCCAATTAAAACTGGATTCCTTACACATCACTAAAATGGCAGTTTGGAACCAGGGAAACCAGATCTTTGCCAGTTTGTAAATGTGAATTTAGTACCGGGGAGGAAAATCTGTGGTACTAACAACTGGCCTGCAGAAAGATAATGGGCAGAATACCATGGGGTCTCTATTAAGCATCATTGTTACAGCACTATGCAGTGAATTCCATATCCCCCCCCCATCTCTATTTATTTGGCAGCAGCTGTTGTGATCAATGGGAACTATTTCCCTATTGCTCAGGAAGCAGCTGGCCACCATTTCCCCTAAACTAAGGGCTATATACAGACCATGAATATGTAACCATCATGAGTGCATAATTCAAGGTTACACATTTGTAACTGCCCATACAGGATTCTCGTCAATATTTTTCCAGCTACCAAGGTATTGCTATGGGTGCAAAATAAGATTGCTGTCTCCTCATAAGAATTCTGTTCCCCAATTTCCCCTTTGATTTTCCCTTCATACTTATGTCCCCCAGTTTCCCTTCAATGTCCAAATTTCCAGCACTGCAGTCAGTCAAGCATTTAGAAATACAGTATGCAAAAGGATCTTATAGCACCTTTGAGGCTAACTAAGCATAAGTCTACAGAGTTGGTCTACTTCCTCAGATGCATCTACAGTCTACAAAAGCTTATGCTACAATATCTCTCATTCAGTTAGTCTCAAAGGTACTACAAGGGGGTGGGGAAGTGGGTGGGGGGGGCAGAGTGGCCCTGGTTCATAAGAATAATCTGATCTTGACCAGGATACCTGTCCGGAACATGGTCCACATCGAGTGTATGTACCTGAGCCTGAGGACCAAGGATAGTTTGGGGATTCTGCTAGTATACCAACCACCCCGTTGCCTAGCAGACTCCCTAACCGAGCTGACACAGCTGGTCTCACAGTTGCTATTGGAGTCACCTAGACTTTTAGTTCTGTGCAACTTCAACATTCCACTCAAGACCAGCTTATCAAATCTAACAAGTGCGACTTGGGAGTTCGTGGAATCCATGACAAACATGGGCCTATCCCAATTGGTTGTCAGGTCCACACATCGTGTAGGTCATACCCTCAATGCGGTCTTTAGTACAGATCAGGAATATCCATGGGCGGAGGTTATCAAAACCACTGCATTGTCATGGACGGATCATTTCCTGGTCAAGACTGAAGTAAGAGCCATGGTCCGCCCCTCCGGGGGTGGTGGACCTATTAGAATGGTCTGCCCTTGAAGGCTAATGGAACCAATGGGATTCCAGAAAGCCTTGGAGGGTTTAATGGTTGGCAACACCGGTGATTCTGTCAAAGCTTTGGTTAACACCTGGAACACCGATCTTACCAAGGCTATTGACACAATCGCTCCCAAGCGTCTTTTCCAACCCACTTCAAACCAGAAGCCATGGTATACAACAGAGCTTAGGAAAATGAAGTGGGTTGGACAATGACTAGAGTGCACCTGGTGGAAAACTCGACTCTGATCTGACAAGACTTGTCATAGGAACTTTCTTTGGTCCTATCGAGAGGCAATAGATGCAGTGCAGAGATCTTTCTGTTCTGCACATATTGCATCTGCCGAGTCCTGTCCAGCAGAGCTGCTTAGGGTGGTAGGGGAGCTGACGCAGGTCCCACCTGTGCAGAACCCATTACTTAACCCGACAATGGCCTGCTGTGAAGCGTTTAACAACTTTTTTGCAGATAAAATCTCTCAGATAAGAGCTGACTTAAACACCAGTGTTTTGACAGAAACAACTGATGAGGTGTCCAGTAACTCCGTTAATGAAATTATCCTGGATCAGTTCCAGTCTGTGAGTGCCGATGAAGTGGACAAGCTCCTTGGCAGAGTGAGGAAAATGACCTGCCCCCTCATGGCTCGGCTATTCTATGGGTTTGCAATGGATTAGGGCATTTCTATGCAAAATGTACCTCTACTTACGAAATTTTCTATTTATGAAATGGGTTGTGGAATGAATTAATTTCATAAGTAGAGGTACCACTGTATATGAAGCCACTGGGAGATATCATCCAGAGACATGGGTCTGGGTGTTATCAGTACACTGATGACACCCAGATCTATTTCTCCGTGTCCCAGTCATCAGCTTCAGCTCCCGATGGCGTCTCTTCTCTCAATGACTGTCTTAAGGCAGTAATGGACTGGATGAGGAAAAACAGATTGAAATTGAATCCAGACAAAACTGAGGTGCTCACAGTAGCAGCCCCAAAACCAGGAATTGGGTTGCAACCTCCAGTCCTAGATGGGGTCACACTCTGCATAAAGGACTGTGTTCATAGTCTGGGGGTGCTCCTAGATGACTAGTCAGGTGAATGTGACGGTAAGCAGCACCTGTTATCAGCTTCGGCTGATATGCCAGCTATGCCCTTTCCTGGAAGGAAGGGACCTTGAGACTGTGGTGCACGTGCTGGTAACCTCTCGCCTGGATTTCTGTAATGTGCTCTACATGGGGCTATACTTGTGCTCGGTCCGGAAACTTCAGTTAATGCAAAACATGGCAGCCAGACTGGTTTCGAGTACATCTAGGAGAGACCATATAAGACCAGTACTAAAGTCTCTCCACTAGCTGCCTATTAGTTTCTGGGCCCAGTATAAAGTGTTGGTTATTACCTTTAAAGCCCTAAATGGCTTAGGTCCAACCTACCTTCAGGACCACATCCGCCCCTACAATTCACCCCATGCACTCAGGTCCTCTGGGAGGAATTTGCTGCAGCTGATGAAAGCAAGGTTGTCAGCTACCTCCCAGAGGGCCTCCTCGGTAGCCATTCCCAGATTATGGAATGGCCTGCTGAAAGAAATCCATCAGATTACAACTTTAAGCACCTTTAAAAGGTCTGTTAAGACGGATCTCTTCCGGCAGGCCTTTCCTGATTAGATTTCCCAGCCTCAGGAGCCCCTCTCCTCTCTTTTGTTCCCCCCACCTTTGGCTGCAATACCTGCTCTGTTTATTTTATTGGTTTGTCTGTGGATTTTTATCAATTAATGTTTATTGTTTTGATTATCATGTTTTCATGCTATTATTAGTTTGATACTTTTTTAAGGGGAGAGTTTTGGGATTTGGGTTGTATTTTAATATACAGTATGGAGTTTTAACTGCTGTGAGCTGGGATACAGATTAAATTTATTATTATTATTATTATTATTATTATTATTATTATTATTATTATTACAAGAACCTTTTGCATACTAATATTCTAGACTAACACAACTATGTCTCAGAATTTAGAAATACAGTTTATACAATCAAAGAAAAGGGCCAGGCAAAAGTATCAAGAAAATGGAAGCAACAAATATAAAAGTTATGGGTATGTATAATTGTCTATGTCTCACTTTTTGTCTTTGTCTTTGTCTATGTCTCACTTTCAAATTTGGGAACTGAAGAAAAATTCATTTGGGGAACAGAATTCTTTTTTAGGAGGGCAATGCCCAGATTCCCCCCCCCCCGCAAAATAACTACAGCTCTGTCACCAGCTCATTATAGAAAAGAAATAATAATAAAAAGAGACAAGTTCTTATCCAAGATAATAATGTTCAAACCCCACAAAATTCAATGAAGAGAAAATTATGTATATGCTTTACTCTCTCACTGTAACCAGTAACTTCAATGAGCATATGTTCTCATATAGTTAGAGCTTGGAAGTATCCAATGTCAGATGAGCTAGTTATACTGAATTCATTTTTTTATAACAGCTAAAGTATAACCAAGTTGCATTATGACCAACATAGCAAAGATATCTTCACTTCATTTGCAGTGTAACTGTATGTGGTATTAGTTATGGTTACAGTGACATACAGTGGCCTTAGATTTTTGACGTGTTTTAACCACTAACTCTCCAAGGGTTTTTTTTTTTAAAAAACTACTTTTTACTTTGCAAAAATAGTGAAAATGAAGTATTTAATTACTTTCAAAAATCATAGATTCAAAAAGTTGCTTTTTTTCAAAAATGGCTGTAACAGTAACTACTTGGGGGGTCTTGGAACCATAATGCTAACTACTTTCTTTTAAAATCCAAGTTCTGCTTACAATATGCCACATCCCAGCTTTCCTTCTAACAGTAACATCCAGATGTTTTGGACTAAAATTTCAAGAATTCCACAGTGAGCCATGTTCTGTCTTTACAGCTGTTGCTGAGGCCACCATGGCCTATCATTCCTTCAACAACTGGGGTGGAAAAGACAGTCTAGGTTATGTGAAAAAAAGGACAACAAGTTCACTTTTAATGTTCAACACATTGATTATGCAAAGAGGTCCCAAACTACGGTACTGGCAAACACTTAACTATTTATTAAAGATATTGTGTGAATCAGGGTTGGTATTTAAACTGTTTAGAATAATGCTGACAACAGACCCAATTAAAAATCAACATGCTCAATGTGCATGTTATGACTTGATGTATTAATCACACAGATTAATTGATTAATATTTTCAGCTCTAATTGCAGGGTAATGTGATAGCTTGTTGCTAGAATTCTGTCCCCAAGGGATTAGGTAGCAGTCTTCCAAAAACACTTGGAAACAATAGTAGCTCAGGCAACAACAGGAAAGAGCTAAAAGCAACCTTGCAAGATTGTGAGCTTCTATGGCAGAAATGGGAATAGTGCGGCTCACATACAATCCTTTGGAACAAGTGTCGACCTTGGGAGTATGTCTATGGCTCCAATAAGTTGCTTGATTTTTTTTTTTTTTTTTGACTGAAAAAAAAATCTTGAAAAAGCTTGGGACACTGGGCCCAGGGTACCTGCTGGGGTATGGTTTCAAAATCCAAGGATGCTCAAGTCCCATTAAAAACAACAGTGTAGTAAAATTGTGTCCTTATATAAAATGGCAAAATCAGTGTTTGCTTTTCAAAGTTTGTGTTTGTTTGTTTGATAAATATTTTCAAGCCATGGATGATTGACTCCAATGGTAAAGAATCTGTGGATACAGAAGGCCAACTGTATGTTGTTTCAGTGGATCACCAACTCCAAAACATCAAGACCCTCCCCCCAAAAATATACAGTTGATGCTCGGTATCTGCAAACTTGCCATCCATGGATCCAAGTATCAGCAGATGGCAAGCCCGTTGTCCCCCAATGGGAGCATGTGCATCCCCCATTGTCCCGTGGTGGCACCTGCATGTGGCTGTGCCACCATTAAGTTCCAATAATAATAATAATAATAATAAAATTTATTTTTATCCCACCCCTCTGCAACGCAATCGGGGTGGCTTACAATGTTAAAACTAAGACAAATACATACAAAACCCTAGAACCCTCCCACCCCTTAAAAAGATATTGGCAGTGCAGACATGTGCACATGCTGCCATGGGACAGTGGAGGCTGTCCCTAGTGGTGGCGTGGCCATGTGCATGTGCCACCATTGGGGACAATGCATGCTTGAGTATCTGTGGATTTTGGTATCTGCGGGGGGTGGGGGGGTGTCCAGACTAGATCCCCTGCAGATACCGAGTGACAATTGTAGCTCAATGTGTGGCTGGGAGTGACATGATATCACATTTGGCCATTCCAAATAATGACCATAATGCCACAGCTCCACAGCAGATATATATATATATATCACTCAATTTATTGGGATATACCTCTGCCTAGTGTGTACCTAATTATCAAACCCATATGGAATCCTCCCCCTACCTCTTACCATTTCTGATAAGCAGAGGGCATTTGTTTGGTTTTTTTAGAACCCAAAAACCAGTTAAATCAATCTCTTGGGATATACAGTTGGAGGTGCTTTCCTCTTCCTATGGCATTTTTGCTTTTGCCTGTCTGAGTCTGCGAACTTCTAAAATCCAGTTCAGTCAAGGAAAGGATGTCTTCATCCAAATGTCCAGCCACTCTAACTATGTCCTGAATTCAACTGTGTCTGCCTCTTCTTGCTGCACCATGGCCACATAACCACATAATCTGGCCCACTGTGAAGAATAGGTATTCTGTTCTGTAAATGCACATTGCATTTATGATGGCTAAACTGACATTAAGCAACATACACATTGTTGACAAGCATATGAACTTTAAGCCCTGAAAGGCCTGGAACAGTCCTAAATGTGATGCTCATATGAACTAACAATGAACTAACAGGCAGATTCATTATGAAATAGAGATCATTGCTTTTCTACATTGCTTTTTTACTGAAAAGTGAAGGAAGCCCCTGAAAAGCTTTACAGGTGTGAAACTGGAAGAATATGTGTCTATGCAGGCATGTGCAAGCACTAACGACCTTGAAACACACACACCACAAATACTTGGGGGACACTTGGTTCCACACTACATTATATGGAAAAAAAATCTTGGGATTATTGCTGATCATAAATTAAAAATGAGGCAGAAGTATGATGCTGCAGCAAAAGACTTCATTAATAGAAGCATAGTTTCCAAGTAAAGGGAAGTAATAATCCCCCTATATTCTGTGCTGGTCAGGCCTCATCATGTGTTCAGTTCTGGACACCTCGTTTTAAGAAGGATATGGACACGTTGGAATAGGTTCAGAAAAGGGCATTGAGGATGATAAGAGGCATGGAGAACAAAACATATGAAGGGAGATTGAAGGAACTGGCCTTGTTCACTTTGGTGAAGAGAAGACTGAATGGTGACATGATTGCACTCTTTAAATACCTCAAGGGCTGTCACAGAGAGGAGGAGGCAGGCCTGTTCTCTACTGTCCTAGACAGTAGGACCAGGTCGAATGTTTTGATGTTATGGGAAAGTAGATGTCGATTGAACATTAGAAAGAACTTCTTGGTGGTAAGAGTGGTTTAGCAATTTAATCAATTGACTAGAGAGATGGTAAGGTCTCCTTCTCTGGATGTCTTCAAAGAGGCTGGATAGCTACCTGATGGAGATCCTGCATGGAGCAGGGGATTGGACTCAATGACCCATAACACCACTTCCAATTCTATGACTATGACCCTATCTTATGGAATATTGGGCTTTACAGTTTAGGGAGGTGCATTTACAATCCTCAACAAGATAGCTCTAGCAACTCACCAAACTATAGATTCCAGGATTCCATAGACTACAGGTATTGCACTTAGCAGAATCACAGTGCTATAATTTAGGAGTGTGAAGGAACCCCAGATGAGAATAATCAGACTTTTGTCTCTTTGTATGACTCAGAAACAAGCAGAGTTTGCCCATTTGACTTGCTATGATGTACAACAACAGATCACTCTGTTGAACTGCATTACTTTCTGGTTGCTCTTATGTCTGCAAACTTTTCACAGAACAAAAACACAACAGAACAGTCATTTGCTAGCCACTGAGGAAAAACAAACAAACTCCAAAATGATACAGGCTACAGGCTACAAGTCATTCATATCTAGTATGACCCCATATTTGTATTTCTACCTGCCAAATAACAGGGTCAGCCCAAAATATTTTGCTCTCTCTACGGACAGAGGATGCCAGTCCAATTGGTTATAAGGTCTTCAACCACCCTGGAAAGCAGAAGTTTGTTTTAGGGAATACAAGACAGCTTGTGCCACACTCATCCCTCTATTCTTCGATAGCAAAGAACAGCCTGGAACTCAGGATTGACAGTGGAGGAGTGCCACTGCTGTTCACACTCAGCATCTGCCACCTGAGTCAAAGGGCCATGGAATCAAAGGGTAAGAAGATGATTAATAAAACATAGTTGTGCCATGGAGGCTCAATTATAATTAAGCATACCTTTGGTTCTTGTGGCATAGTGGTTTGAGTGTTGGGACTGTGACTCTGGATACCAGGGTTCAATTACCTGCTCAGCCAAGAAACCCACCTGGTAACTTTGGGCAAGTCACATGCTCTCAGCCTCAACGGAAGACAATGGCAAACCTCATCTGAACAAATCTTGCCAAGAAAACCCCATGATAGCTTTTCTTTAGGGTTGTCATAAGTTGGAAATGACTTGAAGGCACACACAGTAGCAACAGCAATGGTTCTTCTAGCTGCATGGGTCCAACTACAGTACAGAAAGACATGGTAAAAGTAAAGACATAGCTACCATTGCTCTCATGGAACAGATTTCATACAGAAATTTATGGTAAAGGTTCATAATGCTTTATATGAAAGGAACACAATCACAACTGAAGCTTCAAAATTAAAACTCATGATCAAATTTGTCAAGCATATAAAGAACTCTTGAGAACCAGTGTCATGTAGTGGTTTGAATGTTGGACTCTGGAGATCAGGGTTCAATGCCCTGCTTGGCCATGGAAACCCACAGGGTGACTTTGGGCAAGTCACCCACTCTCAGCACCAGAAAACCCTGTAATGGGTTTGCCTGAGGGTCATGATAAGATGGAAACAACCTGAAGCCACACAAGAACAATACAATTCTCTCACAACACTAAGTAATAAACTATTTAATTATATATTTTAATAATGAGCATTACTATAGCAATGGTTTAGTATCTATTCTTAATCTTTCAAAATGTTTAGGATTAATATTGTGTTATGTCTAATGTTTGAACTATAAATTCCACAGGTGAGTATGTTCAATTTGCATCACTTTTTTTCTTTTTCCTTTTACTGGTGGTGAAGGAGAAAACTTTTTTTTTTTTACTTTAACTTTCACCTTTTTAACTATTTCAATTCTTAAACTCCCAGGTGGCAACATGACACATTTTTACACATACATACCTCATTTTGTTTGTAATATTGTCATAAATTCATCAGGATTTAATAAAAACTTGAGTCATTCATTGATATTCTCTAACAAAAGTGATATTTGCTTACATAAAGCTGAAGCTGGAATAAATCAGTCAGCTAAGTTACTCTGTGGATATGAATATGTGGAACCACTGTGAAATTTTGCAACTAGTACTGAATCTCCTTTTCTGCATCCATAATTTTTTTTTAATATTTCTAGTTTTGCTCAAATTGAAACTACAAAATTACTTCTAAATTTTACTTTGGGCAACATTCCGTTTAGCTACCAATCAGCAAAATCACTATATTTATAGAAATGACCACATATGTACAACTTCTCTAATTTATTTAGTTTGAACTCATTGTTCACATACTATGAATACTTGTTGAATGCTCATGATTGTGAATCATGGAACTAAAGAAGACAATCTTCCTCAAACATAATATAGAAATTTTATCTGACAGAAGATAGATATTCCATTCAACAAAGCCACAGATGCACAAACCAGGACAAAACTTATTGAAGTCTGATAAATATGTTCAATCCCAACAATTCTAGCATATAAACTGTACTTTTACTTCCAAATCATTTCGTGATATACACTCAATGTGACACAGAATTGAAGGACCTCAGCACAGAACCCTGCCAGTGCTATTGTAATGCAAAAATAGGCAGATGTGGAAATATCAACAAATGCAAAGGAGAAGTCAAATGAATAAACATCCCACTAGTTTAGTACAAGACTAGCAAATGAATAAACATCCCACTAGTTTAGTACAAGACTAGCCCTCCTAATGTTGATTTGGGTCAAATCATCTCCAGTTGACATAGCCAATAGTGAGGGGTGTTCAACAACATCTGGAGGAGCACAGATTCCTTCCTGGATTTAGTGGTTTGGTTCCAAATATTAATTTTGGAGTAGAACTATAGTGCCCTAATTTGAAAATCCAATTATGGATATTTATTATTACGATCAACCGATCAGACATCAAATAAACAACAATAATTATGGATATTTTCTGGCTAAATTTTCAGTTCCAAACGGAACCTGAATTCATCTCTAATCCTGGATATCTCTCCTAAACAGACACACAAAATTGTCTTCTTTTAGAACACGGCCTCACAGCCTGAAAAACCCACAAAAACCTATGGATGCCAGCCATGAAAGCCTTCGGCATCACAGACACACAGAAGTATATTTGTAGCAGTGCCTCATTTATCAGGAGTGGGTTGGGATGATGTGGAAATAAAGCATGGAAGTTACTGTTTTGGATAGCAGCTCTCAAAATTCCCCAGCAGCAAGTTTAATTTCCATGTGATTCTGGTTGCCCTAAAAGTAATTTTTCAAGTTCTGGGTGGAAGGGCAGAGCAGGACAGCAACATCAGAAATTTAAATTATCAGACTTTTTGATATAAGGGAAGATACGAGGGACAGGAGAAATATATTTAAAATGTAAGCCAGTCTTGATGTCTACTGTGAAGTCAATCTACTGACTCAGTTCTTATGACTCTAACACAGCCACAAAATAATCAAAGTATTTCAATAAAATAGAAGCAATGGGTTAAATTCCTCCCTCTGTTCCATTTTTCCTGAGAATGGTTTGTTCTGAGTAGGTTGTATGGTAGATTGATATTTTAGTCATATTTATATACTGTATGCCCTTTTATAATTAACAAAGTGCACTAATTTAATGACAATTCAAAAACTGTAGATCTTCATCAATAAAAACAATCCTCTTTTAGAACACAATCTGTCCTGATGCCACCCGGTTTGTGGGTGGATTTCAGATGAACACAGTAGTGATGGTAGGCAAGCCACTTCCTCTCCTTTATTTCTCTAACAATTAAAACTAAAACTTATTCAACTGTTTATTTTGTTCTCGCTAACATTCTCTTTTTAAAATTTTGCAGAGGTTACCAGAAAAAGAGCAACAGTTCAGTTCCCTGTCCCATGTTTTACCTCTTACATTTTCAAGACGTATCCTTCCAGCACCCAGGGGGGAAAAAAGTTAGACAATAGCTCCTAGATTTGGAGTTACTTGACTTAACATTTGTACAGAATTTGGAAAAAATATTTTGAGGGACAAAAGCTCCCAACTTCTGGGAATTCCCAACTTCTGAGAGCTGTTTCCCCCCCAAATATTTTTCCAAGTTCCAAGTTCCAGGTACATATTAACTCCAGTACCCAGATGGAGGAATCTGTAACACAGAAAAGAAAAATAACTTTTCCCAGGGGCTCCTTCACACTAACCAATTGTAGCACCATATTCCACTTTAATTGCCAATGGCTGTATCCTATGAGAACCTGGAGTTTATAGTTGGTGAGATACTAGAGCTCTTTGGCTGAGAATTCTAAATAAACTTCCTTAAATTGCAAGCCCAGAATCCCATAGGATGCTGTCATGGCAGTTAAAGTGGAATGATAGCAGTATAAATGTGTGAAAGACCCCAAGGATTCAACAAAAGATCGACCATAGATCTAGGAGAGAATTCCCAAAACTTCTCTTCTTCATTCATTTTCATGCTTATCATAAGAGCCAAAATTCTTGCCTGTAGAACATGGGAGAGCAACACTGGTTGGGCAATATACACTACTCTTCATCATCCATTTCTTTTAATCTATGCTTTTCCAGAATATGAGGATTGCACATCTTGCTCTACCATCTTTTTAACCCGATGAACAACTGCTATTTTAGCTTTGGAGCTTTCCACAGCTTTACAAACAGTTTCCACAGGTTTACACACCCACACCCACACTTTGAATGAAGGGGTGGGGAGTTAGTACTTTCATCTGTATGGATTACTAAGTGCTGAGATGTTGGTTCAATGGGGTGGCAGTGTGAGATACATTCATTTAGAGATATTCCTGAGGGCAGGAAATGTCTAACTAACCATTTGTAAGCTGCTCTGATAGCCTTTTTGCTGAAGAGTGGGGTATAAATACTTAATAATAATGATGATAATGATAATGATATTCAGAAGGTATATTGGTGGCCAACAACCTTATAACATTCCTTCCTTCCAGCTACATAGCTAATGTTGCCAAGTCAGAAACAACAGATCCTGAAATCTGGGTAGAGAAACATTCCATGCACAGAGACCTTCTTCCAACAGAAGTCAGGTCATGTCTTGACTCCAACCCATTAACATTATATCACTTTGTTCATCTTGGTTTTCCCTCCTGTATCCTAGGAATTGTAGTTTGATGAAGATGCTCCTCAGAGAAAATGAAAATCCACAAGCTTTATATAAAAGTAGATACAAACCTAGGAGAACAATTTGCAAAAGAGATTGTTTGGCCAAAATCTAGGAGTTGACATAGGCATAAATCCCTCCAGCAATTTTCAAGGCAGGGGCAAAATTAGTGTGTCTGTAAAGGTTCACTGGTTCTTCCCAGCAGTCATCACTTAACTCCCCTCAAAGCTCCTGATTGATAATGTGATGCAATCAACTCTAGAGCTTCTAGTAATGCAGACACATCAGTGCTGGCTCATGAACTGCATGTGTTCGCTGGAACTCCAAAGTGTGGTTCCTGAAACCCCACCAACTCCCATGCCCCAATTTTTTAAAAAATTGCCCTGGTTTGCGAGCAATTTCCTCCCAGCCAAAAACAATTACTATAAATGTGATAGGGATCCATAAGAGTGCCCCATCCACTCCAAACATCAGCCAAAATGGCAGCTAGAAATAATGTTAGAACCTTTGGCACATCAAATCTTGACAGCATAAGCTGCTGGAGGGACACTGGAGAGAAATGGCCCCTTCCACCTCCACAGTTGCCTACCCATTCCTGATTATACATGTACATAAATCTGTGTGTATTCCTTCAAGTTATCTGTCAATCTATTAATATCATACAGTTTTCATCAGCCACAAATACTCTGCAGTATAGCCTTCAGTACTTACCATCTAAGTACTAGCCAAGCCTTCTCATATATGGCAAACTCATATATACACATACACATACATATACATACACACACACACACAAACTCCTAAATGACTATTTTAAAGCAGTTTAAATCTGTAATATGCAGATGACAAAGAGTCTTGTCAACACTCCAGGATATATCTTGCCAAGATATAGTCCTCCTTCCTTCTACCGCCGTTCCCTTATTTTACAGTATTTTTGTTTTCATTCCTAGATATTGAATTTGGTTACCTAAATATTCCAGTCTTCTAGCCTTAGGGTGGTTCTTGAGGAAAGGCTCCCACACTGCCAGTCCAAAAGCATTGTGACAGTATAGCTATTGTGACTTTTCTTCTTTAATGGATTTTATTGTTGAAAGGAGAAAATAGAAGTAGCATCAAGAAAACATAGGAGGATTGCTTAAGTGTAAGATCTAGGCTTCACATAAAATTCCATTCGTGAGGCAAAGTGATTGCTCAACAAAACGTTCCTCTGGAAGCACCCACAGAAATTATGGATGGCCTCCTCTCCTAAGAAACTGTCCTCCTATCTTCTAAGAGGATACTTGCAAAAGGCTTTAAATTGACAGCTCTTGAAATCAATAACTTATACTACCAGCAGAGCAAGCAGGTATCTAGCAATGGCAATGCTGGGTTTTTATTGATGATTGTATTTATAATTTCTGACACAGAAATCTTTTTAATTTTTCTACATTAGAAGATGAAGGAAATTGGCTCCTCAATCAATATATTTTTAGAGTTAATTCCCCTATTATGCAGGGTTGATCTTCCTAAATGTCCTTTATTACTGATTACTAGGTCATTTATGATGTAATTGATCACTGCAATAACATTTTAATGGGGAAAATAAAATGCAGAAACATTTAATGTAAACAGCCAGGTAATACTTGTAATACTGGTAATTATCATGAAACTGGGAACATCTTCTAGTAAAATCTTTTTTTTTTTTAAGAAAAAGCACAGATCTAAGAAAAACAAAATGGACAAATGTTAGCTGTACAGTTTGAAAATGCTGGTGAGTTGAATCTTCTGGAAATAAGAATGTCATATCATACTCTTCATTAATAAAATGCTGGCCACCTTCATTCTTCCTTTACTGATGTAAATGGAGTGATGAAAACTGATGTAAAGGGACTGATATAATACTCAGTGGTAGAACTTTGGCATGCAAAAGAGCTCTGATGCCATCATTAGTCTCTCCAATTAAAAAGATCCATGGTTGAATCCATCTCTATTTCAGCATGTTTAGAGATGAATTTTTAATGATATTTTTATGGAAACAAGGCTTCATGTGACTGCTGTAGGAAGTAGCAACTCTACATCCAATAGGGTAACTGAGGCAACTGTCAGCTCTCCATATAGTTTGGGTTACAGATGTCACAGTTCTATAATACTGAGCATGCCCACAAAAAACACCACCCCCCTCCTCATAATATGTAAAAGCTCTCAAATTCTTGTCTGGTGGGAAGAAAAAATTTCAAATACTTCATTAAAAGAAAAACAGAGTAACTACAGCTGTATGATGTGCAAGGATCCAGCATTTAGCCCTGAACTCCTCCTGCACTGGGAAGCATGACCTCCCACAATTAGTCCTGTTTAAAATCTAGCACTTCAGTTCCCTTTGGAATCCCTTTTAGGCTACTATTGAAGATGAGCTCCTTGCAATGGTCTGTGTGACATAAATCTGACTGACAGATTTCTCCCCTGAAAGAGCCCTTTAAGCAGTTTTAGCACTTCAGACAGCCTACATTATACATTTAGCAAGAAAAGCATTAATTTTGTATCAAATGCTAACACAGTACTGTACTATTTATTCTAAAACTAACAAGGGTGTCTAAAGAGTCAATCTTGGTTCTCCTATTTTTTTAAGAGAAGGGAGAGAAGGCAGTAGGGCAGAATGGGGTACAGGAGAAGAGAGGAATTAAATTCGAAGGACTTACCTTATAGATTTTATATATTTATGAATAGTAGGTTTTCCCTTAGCATCAAAAGACAGCAGCAGCTACTATTTGCATTAAACTACACTATAGCCCACTACTGGAGATGGCAAGTAGGACTACATAGGCCTCTGGTCTGACCTAGCAATGCAACTCCTATGTTCTTAATTTCTAATGTTGAAGCTCCATGACCTAATAACAAACAGCAAACTTTGCCCAAGGCAGCCTTATAGGCTCTGGATTCATATCACTTTCAATTGCCTCTTGTTAGGAGACAGGCAAAGTATGCCCTCATTTCTGGCACAGATTTAGTTTCCCCCTGTTTGCGCTATGCTGTCTTCTTGTTGCTTATTTACAGTGTTTTATTTACACAGAAACTGCAGAGTCACAAAGCAAATGAAAGACAGAGGATTGTAGCAGGTGTCAAAGGGATGCACCCTGCCTTGTTACTTCCCCTTCCTTTTCCTTTTCCTTTTCTTCTTCTTTTTTGCCAAAATTGTCCTGAGCTACATTGTGTTTCTTTGCGAAGGAACCTGAAAAATACCAAAGGGAGGGCTTTTGATTTTGGACAATTATGGAAGAGGTTGCTAATTCAGAATAGATTTGACCTGTAGTCAGATTAATTTTGGACACCTAGGGGACATCCTGCAGATTAGTCCATTTTAATTTAGCCCAATCTGAATTACGCAGAAGGGGGCATTTATTTCTAAAAGCTGTTTTTGGAGTATCACTCTTCTGCTTCCCAATTTTCATTCATTTTGTTAATAGCTACTTCAGTTCCATCATCGTTAAAAGTAAACAAAAACAAAAAAAAACCCAACAACTTCATTTTATGAATTCCCTCTTTAGTTCCTTTAGTATTTTTTGGGATCCTTTCTCAACTCAGAGCAGCTGATTGATAAGCAATGAAAATTCCATCACCTGAACCAATGGGAGAGTAAGAAAGTAGGTAAAATATAACTCATCTCATTTCTTTCTAGTCTATATCTTGTTGAGTTAAGGGAATACAGGAAAGACTAACTCCATCTTCTTGTTTGGGGAGACCTGCTAGACATGTAAAACCACTGGGTGATCTTAAGCAAGCCACACTCTCTTAGTCTCAGAGAATGGCAATGGCAATGGCAAATCCCCTCTCAACAAATCTTCCCAAGGAAATCCCACAATAGAGTCACCCTATAGCTGCCATAAGTTGGAAATGACTTGAAGGCACACAAAAACAACAACAACAAGAAGCTAGATTGTGTGGCTCTAACTAGGAATGCTTGAGGAATAAATGTGGGCTACGTTTTAAAGCTAGCAAGCCTGTTTCAAAAGTCCTGATATAATACACAGGTCAGCTTGCTGTTAGATTCAGTTCCCACACAGCTCTGAATGTTATAATACAGAGCTCAAACACCACATTTCAGAGCAAAACTCATATAAAATGGCATGTTTTTCATAAACACATATTGGTGTACATATTTTGTGGGAAAGTAAGTTGAAAAAAAGAAGAGAGAGAAAGTATTTTTTTCTCTTTTTCAAGATTCTTATTTCCATCCACATTGAGGTTAAAATGGGGTGGAACTGACATATGTAGGAACACACATGTGATTTGCCCAGACCTGAAATACACTGAGCTGTCCATCTGTAACTATTACTCAATGCATAAAAGAGCTAGGTTGGCTTTGAAAGGCACACAGTGTGGATAAACAAGAGGTGACAGCCATTATTATAATCACATCTTGCTCACAAGCTTCCTGAGGCAACTGCATGGCTGCTTCAGGAAACAGAATAGGGAACTCAATGGTGATTCAGCAAAACAATTCTCATGCTTGCATTTTCTTGTATTTTAAGGTACTGGATCAACAAGGATGCAGCTACAAAGTTGCTATCTTCTTCGTCACATCTATTCCTGCTTTATGCCCTGCATTACAAGACAATTAGAAGAGGTGAGCCCCACATACGGAAAAGAGTGCTGTGCTTGGTTTCACTGCCCTGCACTCAAAGCAGCAATAGGCAGCTGTCGATACAAGGGGCCCTTGATGCTTCTGCTGCAGTTCAAATTAAACCTGGCAGAAGTGGCCCTCTCAGCAGAAATATACAACCGCAAGCTGCCACATTAACATAAAGCAGGGCAGCCAGAAATTATTGCTGCTTCTAATCTCCAAACACTCAGGAGCTGAGCTTCATTCAAAGGAATGACCTGTCCACTGTGATGCATTAGCTTTGATGCTCTCCCTCCTTCCTTCATGCACACATAACATCCCTTCCTGAGTGGAGAGATTTACGCCTCCTGAAATAGAATGGCGCAATATTTTAACTGCCCCAGTGGTAGTGCCCCCCTTTCGCTTCCTTTCCCTAATAAACTCATCAGCTCACAAAGTTCCATTTAAGCCCAAACCCAGTCTAAGAGTCAGTAAAGGGAGGCCTCATCCTCTTATGCCTTATTACCTGTTCTCTGTTACGACCTACTCCATAAGATCACAGACCTAACCATATTCTCTGGCATTTGTGTCTTCTCCAAGGAGCACTTTACTGTTGTCAGGTGGGTTATGGAAAATCTTTTTTATGGGAACCAGGGCAAAATAAAAAATTCGTTGTCAACAAAGGCCTAGTTCTCATTGAACAGGTAATACTTTGCTTGGCCCTGGCCTCTACCACTTCAGGCTGTATGTTAGGGCTCACTTGACTGAATGCTCCTTGGAACAAGCAAGAAAGCAAACAAACAAACTCCATCTATAGAAAACAAGCATGTAGTGGGATGGAGTAACCAGCCTAGATTCTCTTACTATGTGCTTTTAACATGGGGAGGCTTCTGGGAGCTGAAGTCCCTTGGCCCTTAAAGGGGAAAGGTTGCCTACCCCTGGATTTAGGATGTGTTAGAAATGAGACAGCACCATCCAAGAAACAATAGAGATATCCAGACTAGATAAATATGCAGCTTTGAGAGGGGGAGAAAACAGCTTTTTATCAAAACTGAGCAAGGGTTTCAAGTAATCAAATTCTGGGAAAGAAGCATTAGGAGCAAGCAGCGTTGTTGATATCTTTATTTGATTGCAACTAGGAAAAGTTACTTCTTTGGGCTATAAATCCCAGAAACTCCTTCTGGGGATGTTAGATGGGGATTCTAGGAGTTAAAATACAAAAAAGGTAACCTCCAAACTCTGAATGAGAGGCTGGGAGAACAATCAAGCAAGTGATGCATACATACAGAACAAAAGATCAGAATTAGAGACAGCTAAAAAGTTCATTTGTTTGGGATGCAAATTTACCAAAGTTTGCACTTTTCTTTATATTCTAGATAAAAAGAACTTGACATCTTTTTAAAGAAATCATATGGGGAAAACTAGAATTGAGAGATTAAGGGGCTGTACAGACCAGCATAAAGAGCTGGCTTGGGGGCCGAGTGGGGGTGTGGCTGGCAGCCCTGACTCCACCCCCAGGCTGGCATCACACCGCCCATGCAGTTGCATGGCAGGCAGCAAAAGGCGGTGTCTTCGGTGCAGCATTCAGACACATGGCACGGAAAAGCCAGCTAAGAGCCATGGCGGCAGCAGCTAGGGTGCCCTTTCCATGGCGCAAAAAGAAGCTGTTTTTTGCAGTTTTTTGTGCCATGGAAAGGCCAGATTGGGGGCGTGGTGTGCGGTTGTCATGGCCCCAATCTGGGGAGGAAAGGGGCAGCTTGCCACTGCCCCTTTGGGGTGGTTGTACAGCCCCTAAGTCCTTGAGTGCTTACACAAGTCTGGAATTGAAGCCTTGTGCATCCAATCATGTTAATTGTTGTTTCTTTTTCCTGAGAAGCTCCTGGTCTTCAATACCTACAAAAGCAGGTAAATAAAACATGGTCATCTCCTTTGGAAATACATGACACTCTCAATTTGGCTATTGCAAATAGAGGATAATTTTATTTCTGATTCCATTAGAAGAATTTATAAGAATGCACACATTTCTTCATATTTGGGAGATAAAGAACTTGAAGATTAAAAATCTGAATGTGGGGAAAAGCAACAGATTTCCCCTTACCTACTCTAAATAGTAATTTCAAGGAAGAGTTTCAGGATATGGGCATTTCATTCATAACAAGAATTATGAGCAGTTGATATTCACTTTGAAAACATATTATTTACAAACTTCATCAGCATCACAATTCAGGAGGAATGATAATGAAATGATATAATTTTTCCAGCACTTTTCCCACAGTGCATCCAGCACTTTTCCAGTAGTGTCCAGTGTGTCCCAATGCATTCAGCTACTGGAAAATAACTGGATGCATCTTTGATCATCCCCCTGCTCTCCAGGAACATGGAAATGGCCATGTTGGAAAGGGCCCACGCTACTTAAAAGGTAGGATTGGGGGGTAGCATTGGGAGACAAGCTACAAAGATATCTCCATAGCTATGACTTCTGATGCAAGTTTTTGGCCCAGATGTAACAGCTGACAATAAAGAGACTACAGCAGGCATGGTTGGCTTTCCCATAGAAAAATATGGAACTAACCTGGAGAAAAGAATCATTCCACAGTGTCAAGTGTAGACATGTGCAAAGCCACAATCTGTGAGACTTGTTTAGCTCAGAAAAGAGAAAGGAGTGGAAATATTTTGTGGGCAATCCACTGTCCTCAGAGATGTTCCTTTCCCCCCTTCCCCTCTTGACAATCTTTTAGTAATTATATATTTCGGCTGCATTGCCATAATTCCAGCTTTTGGCAATTTCTTTTCTTAAAGAAGAAAGGGGGGGGGAGAGAAATCAATCAGAGTGAGCTATGGCTCACCAGGTCTGCAGTAAAGCCCAGCCAAGTAGAAAATAGAGCAGCAGTCACACTCCAGGACTGAAAAGATGGGGTGAGCAAACTTCATCATTGGGTGCAATTATCTCTCTGCAAGCATACAGATATATGACAACAGCCTCAACAGCAACAAAATCAGCAATGGAATCCCAGGGAACATCTCTCCTCAGACTGGGCAACAGCCTTGGGCCATCTGCTCCCTTCCTGACAAGACTGCTAATCATTCTCTCTTCCATTAAATTTCTTGCAGCTTCCCTGGGATGGGTAAATAATGCACAGAAGTGAGTAGAAGACATCAAGCATCAGACCATTAACCCCTTGATCCTGTGAATCTGACCTGCTAAAGCCATGTTAGGAGGATCAGGGTGCTAACTCCTCAAACCATCTCAAAATGTATTCCAACAATCACAATCCAGAGTTCACTGTCTCAGAAGATTACTACGGCTGGCTTTTAAACTATAATTAGATAAGAAAAAAAGCAGCTTTGGCAATACGTATTGCACAACACCACCTCTGACCTGTGGCTGCTCTGTCCCTGACCTGTAGCTTCTTCATCCCTTTTCATTGACAGTGGAAACCTATCAATGAACTTGTAATTGCATAAGTCCCCAGATGTGAAACATCACCCAGGGCATTTGCTGGACTGTCAGTCATGTGGTGTCAGTGTCAATTTATTTATTTATTTTTCTATTTCTTTTCTTCTTCTTTTTCCCTTTTAAAAAATAATTTGTAGTAACAAAGCTCTGGAATTGTATGAAAAAATTAAAAATAATATAACTGAAATGTATGCAGGATAGGGCATAAGGCTGGGAAGTGGGGATAAGGGAGACTCAGGAACAGGTCATGATGGGAGCAGCAGTCCAAGTTGCACAATTAAGGATATATGCAGTGATGGCTGCTCTGAAACTAATAGGCTTGCATTTTTTTTAAAAAAAAAAACTGACACGATTGCTGCAAGAGCAGAGCTCATGTGATAATATCCCCAAGGTCATTACTGACAAAGAACAATGTCTGTCTCTGGGTGCTTCTTCCCCTCCACCAGAAATTATTGGGCGCTTTTATCCAAGCAACCACACTGACAATCCTGGATTGTTTTCCTAAGGGACTGTTAACATTGCCTACCATGGGTTACAATCTTGCTACTTGCACACATGCAGTGTAATGCTTGCATGTCACAAACATGGTTTTGTAAATGCATGTATTATACTAATATATGTGCTGTTGTGCAGACTTTGGTCATACATGCATTTGGCTGCAGTTATAAGTCTAGTGTAGCTATATGTATCACATGACCCTGGTATGGGTAGGTGGAGAATAGCCAGACAAACTAGTCCCATACTATCTTCCCATCTATCTCTAAATTACCCTTTATTGGTCTTTGCAGGACACTCAGCTTCTCTTAGGCCTGTAAATAGCAATAGAGACTAAATATCATACTACATTGTTATAGCATTATTTCACTTTAACTGGTACAGCTGATTCCTATGGAATCCAGTGGGATTTGCAGTTTAGGGAGGGGCATTTAGAATTCTCAATCAGAGAGCTCTTAGGTCTCACTAAACTGCAAATGCCAGAATTCCACAGGAGGCAACCATAGCAGTTAAAGTGGAATAATAGTGTAAATAAAAGTGAAATGTGATATCATTCTAAGGGGGGTTGCAGACTGTCAAAAATAGTGTGAATTGAGTCCACTTTTAGGGTTAGGGTTAAGGTTAGGGAATCATGGGAACTGAATTTTATTGTGGCACTAGAGTTCTCTGACAAAGAAGGTTCAATGTCTCAGAAAAATAACAATTCCCATGATTCCCTAGCACTAACCCTAACCCTAAAAGTGGACTGAATTCACACTATTTTTGACAGTCTGCAACCCCCCTTCGTCTCATCTATTCTACCTACCTCACATTTGGCAGCATTTTTTCCTCTGATATATTTCAGGATTTTCTGAAATTTCTTTTGAGGTCCAGAGGATCAGGACATCAGCTATTTTAGTTTTGAGGACCACTAGCTGATGGTGTTGAATTCCCCTTCCTGATGAAAAGGTATAAGGGATAGGCCAGATAGGGAAAGCATTGTACATTGTTTCCTCAAACTATGTTGATGTTCCTTTAAAAAGAGTGCTCCTAAAAACCCTTTGGTACTTCCTGAAGGGACATGTTTGCTGATAGCACATTCTCTGTTTAGAATATGCCTCCACTAACTCTTTGCAACTTAGATCTGACTCTGTGATACAGTGAGACAGCATGGAGGCATCTGTTTTTGCCCACTCTGGATTTTTGGAGGTCTAGCTACCCAACAAATACAGAAACACAATTTTGCCATCCCCTTGCAGCTGAACATCTTCAGGATTGTGAGGATGAAAAGTAAGTGAGCAGATACGTCAGCAAATGGAATGGCAAAAGATTAAGGAAAGTGGTGCCTTAGCTGATATTCTTGTAGCCATTCCTTAATTCTGTCTGTGATAGGTACCTGCACAGTAGAGGAAGAGATTCAGTTTGCTAACTTTGATGTTACAATGCCTTAGTATATATGGAAGGGAAACTGGTTGCAATCCAGCTCACATAATTTTCGTAAAGTATAAGAAGACTTGGCTTATCTCCATATTTATAGTAATAAGAGTCTTAACTGTTGATTCCTAGAATGGGATCTGAAAATATCACTTCTATTCATTCTTAGCATTTATAATTTATATATTGCTTTAGATACGCAATTATGCAAGGTCCATTTGTGATTAATAGTGCTTAAAATCAATTCAGTCCCTAAACTGTATTCTAGGCGAGGTTCACTACCAATTGCTTTGGAAATCCTATGCACATTGATATGAGAGGGAATCCCACTGAGCACAGAGAAACTCAGAAAAGTGATGAAAGAAATGAAAGGGGGAAAAGAAGGAAATATTGAAAGAGAAAAAAAAGAGAAAGAGAGAACATAGTGGCTCCATCCACTTTTGATTTGGGCTCCACCTACCTAGAACACATCAGTTCAGAGTCCCTGACATATTTCCCACAGATAACTTTCCCCTCCCTCAGGAGTTACAGCATTTTAACAGAGCTCTGGTGGCGCAATGTTTAAATGTTTGTACTGCACCCACTCACTCACAAACCACAAGGTTGTAAGTTCAATACCAGACAGCGCTCAGACTTGCATCCTTCCGAGGTTGCTAAAATGAGGACCCAGCTTGATGGGGGCAATTAGCTTACAGTTGTAAACTGCTTAGAGACTGCATAGCATGGTATGAAGCGGTATATAAATGAAGCTGCTATTTTTTTGCATTGGAACATGATGATGCTGACCACTTTACCTGTGGTACAAGCAATATGGATTCATGAAAGCTTTGTAGCCAGTAACAGGATCTTTCCCATGGAGAATCCCTCACTGATCTCTGATCTACTGGCCAAAAGACATGGCTCAAAGATAAAGGGAGATGAATCTACACAACTAAAACTAATCAACCAACTAACCATGCATGCATATCTTTTGTGTATATGGATGACAGATATTGCAAGCATTTTCCTATCATCTGTTTATAATGGCTAACAATAATAAAACATGTTTTTTTTGTGGGTTTTTTTCGGGCTGTGTGGCCATGTTCTAGAAGAGTTTCTTTCTGACATTTTGCCAGCATCTGTGGCTAGCATCTTCAGAGATGCTGGCGAAATGTCGGAAAGAAGATGCTAGCCACAGATCAGAAATAAACTCTTCTAGAACATGGCCACACAGCCCGAAAAAACCCACAAAAAAACTATGGATGCTGGCCATGAAAGCCTACGACTTCACAATAATAAAACAGTTTATCAAGCCACACAATCACATTACAAACATAAATATTGCTACCTCCCAAATGATCCTTACACAAGATACAAGCTAATATCATTATAATTATGACAACTGAAATCTATTTTATGTTTGTCTAAAATATATTGATGTATCCTAGATTTTTTATAGATCTGTAACTGTATGGATCATTAGCCTTTTTATATAAATTTATTCCATTTCTCTCTCTCTCTCTCTCTCTCTCTCTGACACACACACTCACATATATATAGAGGGAGGGAGGGAGGGAGATCTACTTGCAATAGTGGTGAATATTCCTTTGTGGTGATCAATGCATCACTAAGATAGGGCGAAAGCACATTCTTGCCCAGTTCTGTTCTGAATCTCTTCCTTGCTCTGCAGTCTATAGGACTGAGTCTTTTAGAAACGTCTGAAATATTTGGTACAGAAAATGTGTCAGCTAGCTGGACATCTGCAAAACAACAGACTTTAAACAGAGGTCAGATTCTAGAGATAACATTTTCTTCCTTAAAGGGGGCAACTACAGAGAAATATACATAAAACTCTAAAGCTATCATTGTACACCACACACTTCTCCTTTGTTTCCCATCATTACACTGACATTTAAGTGTCAGATCCTGTTAAAGTGAATACAGCAGGGGTAGGCAACCTTTCCCCTTTAAGGACCGAGGGACTTCAGCTCCCAGAAGCCTCAGCCATGTTGGCCAATAGTCCCATGTTGGCCAATAGCTCCTGGGATTCTGGGAGCTGAAGTCCCTCGGCCCTTAAAGGGGAAAGGTTGCCTACCCCTGGCATACAGGGAGAGATGGGCAGGGAAAAGACATAGCCTATAATTGAGTAGCCAACAATTGTGAGTCTCAAGATGAATGTCACGCAGATCCACCTGATCTATGTCAAGCTGGAAATGCACATACACACAGGCTGCCTCTACAACAGCTAGAAGTAAGGCCCAAAGAAAAAGGGAGATAATTTTGAAGGCCACAGATTCCCCACCCTGTCCTATATTTTTCAAGATGGTGTACTACTCAGCAGCAGAATCTATACCACCAATGCTAGAAAGCTTCCTTCTTCTTCCCCTTTCCAGATGCCACCCTATGCATCTGAGGAAGTAGGCTCAAGTCTACAAAAGCTTGTGCTACCAGCTTCTTTCTTTCAAAGGTGCTACAAGATCCCTTTGCATATGAATTTTCTGGATTAACACAGTTGTGTCTTTGAATTCTTCCCCTCCCCTGGTGCTCTCAAAGCTATGAAGGGATTTCCAACCTCACTGAGCAATTCTGGGGGTACACAGGGATCTGCAGTAGGATCTGCTTCTATTGCATTCCAATCTTCTACCAGTAGAAATCCAACATTGTTTCTTTCCCTATGTGACAGTAGGGGGTGAGATGTGAAGAACTTTCATGAACCAGTTATTTTTGCAATGAATAGTTCATGATACCTGTAATTCTTGTTCCTTTCCATTTTGTTGGGCCAGCTAGTGTTGCACAGAAGAAAGGGGAGAGAAGATGTCCTTCCTATCTCTTGGATGGTCAAATGTGAAGCTAATAAAATTGGGAGGAGGGGATCAGATCTGAGTGAAAAACCTAGCCAATTTCTGTGTCAAACCATTCACCATTTCTATACATTGCACAGAGGTTTTAGCCTTGGAGTTATTTTCTCCCCTTTAAGATGTGGATTCTCCCCAATCACATCTTAAGGCAGGGGTAGGCAACCTTTCCCCTTTAAGGGCCAAGGGACTTCAGCTCCCAGAAGCCTCAGCCATGTTGGCCAATAGTCCCATGTTGGCCAATAGCTCCTGGGATTCTGGGAGCTGAAGTCCCTCGGCCCTTAAAGGGGAAAGGTTGCCTACCCCTGTCTTAAGGAGTTGAAAGATACAGTTAAGGAGGAAATGACATTGGAACTAGCCCTTTGACAAAAATGGAACAGAACAAACCAAGAGGCAAGGAGGGAAATTAACCTGAAAGTGGAAAGTATAACTCTCACACTGGCAGATTTAAGGGGTCTGTAAATTGCCTTGGCTAAATTTAAACAATCACAGCACTAGAAATGAAGACAATGGAAAACATTTGAGAGCAACAGCCAAGAAAAGAAGAAAAGAGCAAAGCAGATGAACTTGTCTGCATTGTATGACTTTCCCTCCATATGGACTCTTGATGAAGACTCTAGGATACAGATAGCTCTGTGGAAATGACTGCTCATACAGTGGCACTAAATAGGAAGTGCTGACAGTCAGTGTCTGTGTGGCCTGCAGGTTTCTAGAATTGCCCTCCTGTGGCCTTGCTCTTTCACACTCCAATGCACTCCAACTGAAGCAAAAGCCCCCGCTAGCTACAGATCAGCAGGGCACGGTCTTCCAGCACAACAGGTAGACAGATACATAAAGGAACGCAACACATGTCTGCAACTGGGAAGAAAGAAAAGGCTTCATACAAGGATGTTGCAAGTAGGGGGTGGGGAGAGAGAATGCCCCACTAAATATAAAGCAGCCAAGATACATTGGGACATCACCAGCCCTCACCAGCACACTGAACACAAATCAGTGACAGCTGCTTTGTGATAAATTTGCTTGTTCTCTTGGGACACAGTGACAAGACAGATTATGATAGGCTTCCAGGCATGACGTCTTTTAAAAATAATTCATGCTAAACGCCATGCTTTAGCATTGGGGAAGCTGCCACTTAGGGGAGCGCTTAAAGATATTTTACCGTCACCAATCCTAAACACCAAGACCATTTTGAATTTAGATTGGCAGCTGCTGGCAAACAACAGAAGAATGTCCCAGACTGCCCCTTTGGTTCATGATTCTTTTCAGCTCCACCTGGAAAATCCCTTCCAAAAATGAACAATCTGCATAGGATGCCATCCTCTCCAATATTTCACAGATGAAAACCAGGACAAGCAACATCAGAGTGTGGTACAGATGGCAAAAAACAACACACACACACACACACCCCTCTGAGGAAGCACACACAACCTAGGAGTGGCTGCAGCAGTTTCCTTTTGCCTGAGCCCATTAGGAAGGGCAAGATTCCATCCCATCCTCTTATCTTCCACCTGCTGAGTTAACCGAGTCCAACCCGCTTTTGCACTTTGAACTCAGTTTGCAGCAATGAAGTAAGCTGAGGACAAAAAAAGGAACATGAGGGAAGGAGGAGAGAAACTGGGAGATTTTTAAAGCACAAGAAAAAGTGAGACGATAAAAGGTTAATTATGACTTTCTCTGAAAAACTGGGACAGTTGGAGGGTATGGGATGCTTGTGAAACAATTCCCCCAAATGACAATCACCCAGAGTTCTTTGTATTGCATGGGAAAGATATTACAGTCACACAATGGAATCAGAGCCAAGGGGTCCTTACATACTACACATTTACATCATTATGATCACACTTTAACTGCCATGGCTCCACCCTGCGGAATCCTTGGGTTTGTAGTTGACCCTCACCAGAACTCTCTGGCTGAGAATGGTTTGTCCGTAAACTGCAAATCCCAGGGATCCATAGGATATTGCTATTGCAGCCAAAGTGAAATCACAATGCCTACACTACATTACTGTGTAGTGTGCAACAGCCCCAGGTCATCATAAGTAATGAACTGTAACCATTTCCAAGGGGATAGTTTTGTCAATTTGTTGTTGGAAAACCAGTAAATGTTCAGCATTTTATATTCTGGTGTGCCCATGTGCATGTATGTGTGCACATGTTTGCACACTATAGCAAGTGTATTAACCTTAT
>CM034701.1:38562577-38577732 GCA_020142125.1 Phrynosoma platyrhinos
CCACTAGGGCGGTATACAAATAAAATATATTATTATTATTATTATTTATAGTGCTATGATATAAAGCTGACATCACAGGATATCAGGACTAAGCAATCCTACTTTTATGAGGCTTCAAAGAAGAAAAATTCTGAGTAGATTGCCCCTCTCTTGCATTGAGCAAAAAAGCAGGAAGACGAAAATACAGGTACATACTGCTCAAGTGTTGTTTCATTATTTCAGAAGCAAAAGGGATTAAGTGGGAAATGCTTTCATGCTTTGCATGAAATTTCTCCTGTTGCTGATTCTTGGCTCATGCAAACTAGGAAAGAGAGTTATGGTTTATTTTGTCTGAACTTGTTCTCTCTTGCATTTTATGAATTAACATTGCTACTTATAGCTCTCACTCTGTTTTCTTTACCTTGGGGGAACAATAATGGAGCCTTCCTGTGGTTAATGTTAACACAAGGAAATTTCTTTGATGGCCAAGAAAAAAGAAAGTGTTTCCAGCTTAGTAGAAAGAGAGTAGAGTCCAGTGCACCTTTCCTTCGGGTCAAAGTATTTAAAATTAACACATTAAGAAGCACAAAACTGATAAGAGAATGTAGATACTCTTTGGTATAGTCTTCAGTTATTCATACAACTTTTTCATAGATGGATTGAAAGATATAGGATCTGCTCAAACAAATGCAAGCTTCAAAAAACAGAAAAAGAAAAGAATATTAATAATAAAGAAAAGAACTATACTGACACTATATTAATATTTTCTTCAATGTAATTATTTTTTTCACTGTATATACCACTTCCCTATGTACTTCACATGTTTACTGAATGCTACAGTAGTCTCTTTAAATGTCTTTTGGGGTCTTATACTACCTTCTTCCACTAAATACATCAATTTTGGTAGCTACTCTGATCTTCTGAGAGGCATGATATTTGACAGATAGATTCATATGAAAAAAATATACAAATAATGGCATGAAAATGACTTGGTAATATTTTAACTTTCTACTGTTTTGAGAAGCTACACTTTCAGTATGGTTGCATTTTCACCAAAGAAGCTGTGGAAGGTAATGCATTTTAGAAACAGTGAAGCTGAAGCTCTTATTTTGGGGCTGTATATTATACATTTGTGATTATGGAGTTACATATTAATTGTGCTAGGTAAACCTTGTGTTGAATGTTAACATTGGGCCTTTACAGACTGCCAGAAATAATACAGCATGAGGCCATTTTAACTGGGTCAGTGATAAGGAATCATGACAACTGTAGTTTATTGTGGCACCAGAGCTCTCTGACAGAGAAGGCTCAATGTCCCAGAAAAAAATACAATTCCCATGATTCCCTAGCACTGAGCCAGGACAGTTAAAGTGGCCTCAAACTGCATTGTTTCTGGCAGTCTGTAAAGGTCCATTGTACTACTGAACCAAAGTACCAAATGTGCAATTTAGTACACCACAAAATGTGCATGCACACCCTCACACAGTGCATCTATGCATGTGCATTGGCACCACATGCATAACTCTACTTTCTCAACCTTAAACTGAATGTGGATATTCCTCTTTGGACAAAAAATATTGAACAGTTTCCATAGGGGAACATGTGCAGGCAAAAGATACCAACAGGATTCTTACTTGTAGTTAGCCAGTCAATCCCACCCATGTTTAAGTGTTCCATGCATGTTATGTATCTCTGTAAATAATTTTGTTCAAAGTTTTGTAGATTATCCCAGAATTTTCAAGATGAAGGACCATTAAAAATATTTTAAATAAGTTCATAGTTAATAATACTTAGCTTTTAACATCCCTGAAACATCACACTTAAATCAGCAAACTCACAATGGCAAAAATTATAAATTATAAAAAATAAATTATACTCAAAATTCATTATGGAAATTGAACAAGCATTGCCGCAGGGATATCATCACTAATCCAGAGCCAAAAAGTGTTAAAGTACCAATGCTCCTGTCTAACTCGGTACTGTAATATTTGGCTTCTTCTTCTGATCTTTTAGCTGTCTCCTGCCATAAGAGTCACTGTAATCTTCTGTTGGTTGCTCTGTCAAGGAAACATAATGAGAATGTCACCAGAGGGCAAATCTATGGCAGTTTGGTTTCATATAAGGCAGGATATATGGCAGGCATTTCTTTTGTAAAACCAATCAGTCAGCCAAAACGTAGAAGGGACCGTATCAACAATAACTCAAAGGTATTCCACAGTCTCAAGGTGTTGCAAACAGGGGAAAAGTTATGTCTGGTGTTCAGCAGTTTGTTGAACCTATGAACTCAAGCTGGGCTTTAAGGAGCATCAGACTAAGGTCTTGGTATAACATGGATCGTACAGAATCCTCACACATTAGAATAAATCAAATAGACTAGCAACAACCTCTCCCCCACTTTTCAGCAGTCGAAAAAATTTGCTAGTGTACTCCTTGGGGAACAATAAAGACAAGTTCTATGTGAAGCCCTAGTTTTGTCTAGCACATGCTGCTCCTTCACTGGAGCAGCAACAACACTCTAGGAAATACATGCTTGTTTGGATTTTAGCACCTCCATAACCTTGTGTTATCAACAGCAGGGACCAGCCAATCACACTTCTTTCAGTCACAGTCCTCCATGAGTAACACCCTCTCCAAGGAGCATCGACTGCTAAATTAATCATAAAGGCTGCTTTTAGACTGAAGAACAGGGAAGTAGAGGAGAGACATACAAGCAAGGTGCTTATCTTTCCCTGCTCTTCAAATATCTCCTTGTGCATCAACTCCTGTTTGCATTCATTTTCAACTCCTTCTTGCTTCCCATCAGGACACTGCTTGAAGCAAAACACTGGTCATGTCTGGGGCACTAAGTGTAGCACTGTACATTTCAGAGGATCTCTAAACAGTCTGAAGTTGTGAGCATTAAAGTCATATCACTGGTTGCTCCAAAGCAGCTAGCTCCACTCTGGGGCAAAACATAACATTCTTGAGTGACAAAACACAAAAGGAGCAACACTATACTCAGCTGGAACTTCCAGAACTGTGTTCCTTGGAGGCATTCATCTCAAGGCAATCATACATGAAGGGCCTAGGACTTCAAGTATTGCCTGCTATTAATGAGGAAACTCTCGTAACAGAGACCATCTTCCTGCGGAGGCTATAAGTTCACATTAAAGATGGGACTCTTCCTTTATTTAATTCTTGCATATAAGAAGAAAAAAATATGCAAAGTTGTCACCCCACAAAGCAAGATTATGAGAGTTTTCATGCATTTCAAAATATTCTTTACGTTCTAGGAATTTTTTTGGCAAAAAAAAAATGTCCAAAACTCATGATTTTCCGCAAAACCCACAAAATAATTTCCACAAGCGTTCTGAAAGGCAATCAAATAAATAAAAATTGAAAAAAATGAAGAAAAACATTGCAATATATTGATACATCTTTTACATTCATGAAGAATAGCTGTGAACATTGATTACTTCCTTACTTCCCACAAGATGAAGGATGGTACAGTAGCTATGTTTCAACATGTAATACTCAGTTCTTTAAGAATATCCTGATGCATTGTACTACTGCAATTTTAAAAATATTATATAGAGGGAGTAATACAAAGAGTCTGTCATGAATTCAGTAATCCACCATTCAGTAATCCAGCAACCCTCAAAGTCTGTGTTTGTAAAATTACAGTGCATTCACGTAGAGTCTCAAACTGCATGGCCAGGTTTACCTTGACCACTCCTAGATCCATGAAAATGAAGACCCTCCCATCTCCTACACCCTGGAATGTGCTAATTGAGCCTGGGGTAAGAAGAAGACAAACATGGGTCAGCAAGGAATCTGTTCTAGAACTGGTCTGAAAAGAAGGAAGACAGCCACTTTGCTTTCTGCTGGAAATCCTATAGCAGTGTGAATTCTCTTAGACAGAAATATGGAGAATAGGAATTTGTTTGAGTGCTGTAAAACCTTATTCTCTCTCTCTGTGTGTGTAAATAACTGTTATGGCAGGGAGAGGCTTCCTGAACCCACTGCTGACCAGTCTCTAATATCCTCTTTTTTGGATAAGATGTATATGGTGAGCTCTCAGCTCCAGAGATTTCTGAAGAAAATTGATTATCTAGATCTATTTCAGGCTGGGCTCAAACTGGCTATGGGATGGAGACAGGTTTGGTCAACTTGGTGGATGGCCAATGCTAGGAATTGGATAAGGGGAATGTGCCACTGTTGGTTCTGCTGGACCTCTGTGCAACTTTCCATTCCATCAGACATGGTATCCTTCTGGGTCACTTTGCTGCAATAGGACTTAGAGCCAATGCTGTACAGTAGTTTTGGTCCTTCCTAGAGGTGAAAATTCTGAAGGTGGGTCCTGGGGATTCCTGTTCAACAACTCTGCTGTTGACCTGTGGGCCTCCTCAGATCTCTATCTCTCATGTTGAAACCACTGGAGGAGCTTATCTGGAATTTGGGGGGTTCAGTGTCACCAGTATGCTCTATTTCTTCTTTCCATTTAATTTTCCAAGCCATGCTGTAACTTTGGTCCACAAACCCTACTCTGATCTGGCATTCAAAAATTTTCTCTCCCCCCCCCAATTCTCTTCCCTGAAGATTTCCCAAAGAAATCACACAGATGAGCCTAACAACAGAGCCATATGAAGCACTTACTCCAATTCTGATATTTCTTTTCCTGAGGCAGCAGGCTTTCCTGTTTTACTGAATGTGAGAGAGGAAAAGGAACTCACTCTAATGAATTTTAACAAATTCCAGCAACCTAATTCACTAATGTCTATTTTTAATTTCAGCTTTAATTGGGGAATCTAGAAAGTTAGGTAAAGCCACTAGAAAAAGTGAATGATTTAATAATTTAATGAGATCAGTTAGTGAATCCCAGACTCTGGCCTATTGTAACATTCTTCTAAGTCTTGGCTGAAGGACAGAAACAGCTGACAGTTCTCATGACTCTGAAGTGGTGGGTATGTGTATCACATTGTTCTCCAATACACCACAGCTTCTTACATAGTTCTCAAAGCTAAGTGTAACAAACAGAGAGGTCTAGTGGGGGGAGTGATAGTAGCATCATAAAACGGGCATCAATTTAAAGTCAGAATATAGAAAAAAGAAGCGGAAGAAGAGAAAGGGATGGCACTCCCCTGTACTCTCAAACCCCCCCCCCCCTGCTAACTCCAGTGCCTGACAGGGTCACTAGGACACTTACAGTGAGGAATGGGTAGTATGAGAGAAAAAGAACAAGGAGAAGCAGATGAGAGAGATTCACAGCAGAAACTGAAGTCTTTGCAGGTTCAATACATCTCTTTAGCAATCTTAATTGTGCATCAATCTTCCCTGGCTGGAAGCAAAGATGAGAAAATGTGGTACTTGGACTGAGTTCGAAGGACAAACCAGAGACAAGAGGGAGAGGAGAAGGAAAGGGCACACTCAGTCCAGCTATTCACTCTCAAATCCTACTCAGGCTAACTTTTCAGATATAGGAATTAATACTAGTATTCTCTCTTTCTCTTTCTTTCAGATTTAAAAATGCATAATGCCAAATAAACAGCAGAAAACAGAAGACCAAATGTCTGTCCTGCTACACATAGCACAACACACTGGGTGGATTTCTCTTTACGACAGTGCAAGGCAAGCAGAGCTTGGAAAGGTCACTTTTCATATAGAACTACCGGAGATTCTGGGAGCTGTAGTCCAAAACATAATTGTTCCAATCATTCCAATCTTTGGTTCTTTCCTTACTAACCCTAGTAGTCCTTACTAACCCCTGGTAGTCAGTACAATACTAACTTGTTAACTAGAGTACAGCATTCAAAGATATAGCCATGTTAGTCTTTAGAATCAATATGTAGAGTGATCTTGTAGCACCTTTGAGACTAACTGAAAGAAAGAAATTGGCAGCATGTGCTTTCGTAGACTTCAGTTTACTTCCTCAGATGCCTGGCCTCCACTCCACCAAACACATCTGAAGAAGTAGACCAAAGTCTATAAAACCTCAGGCTGCCAATTTCTTTCTTTCAGTTAGTCTCAAAGGTGCTACAAGATCTCTCAAGGGTACAGCATGTTGATATTCCCTCCATCATGCAACTGATCCTCTGATTCTGCATGCATGGATTCAACCATCCACATCTGGAAAATATATATATTTTAAAGAAATCCAAAAAGCAAACCTTGATTTTTGCCATTTTATATAAGAGACACCACTTTACTACCCTATTGTACATAATGGGGCTTGAGCATGTATGGATTTTGGTATGCATAGGGAGTCCTGGAACCAATCCCTAGCAGCCCTACCCGCTGTATAGACATTGCAGAGCAATGATTCACTGATATAATCTTGCTGATTTCAGAGGAGAAAAGTTTTTATAACAGATAGTTTGTATGATGGAGCTCTGATGGCGCACTGGTTAAATGCCTGTACTGCAGCCACTCACTCATAGACCACAAGGTTGCAAGTTCAATACTAGCCAGGCCTCAGGCTAGACTCAGGCCTGCATCCTTCCAAGGTCGCTAAAATGAGTACCCAGCTGTTCGGGAGCAATGAGCTTACAGTTGTAAATTGCTTAGACGCCCCATAGCGTGGTATGAAGTGGTATATAAATGAAGCTGCTTTGCTTTGGCATGAAATGTCCCACACCTGCAGTTAGCACCAATGAACAATAATATTGCTCTCTGCTCAGCGTTTTCATGAATCTTGTTAAACCTATTGCAACAGCTTTGTCAGCTTGTCTGAGGCTGATGAATCTATGTTTTTGCCTGATGATCTCTGACAAGGAATTTCCTGTTTAGTTTATTTGATCTCTCAGGTACTTATTAAAAATAGTAAGATCAGGTAGGAATCTGAAAGACTAGGTCCTGGTAGACAGGCCTAAGGATTAGTGATGGGCGGTTTCTAGTCTTCTGCTTTGTAGATGGTAGAACTTTCTAACCATTTTATCTCCTCTTCAATGTGGAAGACCAATTCTGGGTATTAGAATCATTTCAGGGAAACAACTCCATGTGGCGATTTTACCCATCTTACAACTTTATTGGGCTGGATCAATGACAACCTTTTACTGATAAAAGCAGCTCTATCAGCAGAACTTGGAAGGGGGATATTCACTCTCCCAGCAACCTATATGTGACCTAAAAATCTTTTGGGGGTGGATGACATCTGGTGGCATGGAAGACTATATGAGAAGAAGGAGTGAAGGGCAAAGTCACCACACACTTGTGGAATTCCATTAGCACAACACTGGAGCTCAAATTCATTGTTGCTACAGAGATGTTATTCATCTATTTAAAAAGCCCCTAGAAATTACTATCCATACCAACAGAGAATCATAGAAATAGAAAAGGCTTTGTCAGATGCCTAATCCAATCTGCTAGTTAGTACAGGAATCCAGAATTATGGCATTCCCAATAGGCAACTTCTAAGCCTCTACTTGAAGAACATTATTAAGGGAAAACCAACCCTTTATCTAAATCAGGGGTAGGCAACCTTTCCCCTTTAAGGGCCGAGGGACTTCAGCTCCCAGAAGCCTCAGCCATGTTGGCCAATAGTCCCATGTTGGCTAATAGCTCCTGGGATTCTGGGAGCTGAAGTCCCTTGGCCCTTAAAGGGGAAAGGTTGCCTACCCCTGATCTAAATAATTGTTTCCATTGCCACACTGCTCTTATCATCAAGACATTTCTCCTAATAAAGTCATCTACATTCAACCAATCATTCTTTTGACAGTACCAAACATGCAACAAATCCAGATGGCCAGGATTCGTACACAGCCGAAGCTATTTTGAGGTGTTTATGTACACAATGCAGAAAGGTAGAAAAGAATGGAAAATCACTGAAATACTGGAACATCTTTTATTTTAGCTCCTTTTTTACTTGAAGGCACTAATCCAAAATTAGGCCAGGTACTTCAGCATCCTTGTATTAAATGCAACTAGTTTAGATGTATATTTTTAAAAACCCTTGATATGAAGCAGCAATATAAATATATACACAATAATGATCTTCCATGGATATTTTTAAATAACTGTCTCCAAGCCAACTGGGATTTATAAAGACAATCAAGTGCCTAGATGTATTCTTAAAACTTTATTTCCCAGTCCCAGTCCCTGCTTGCAGGATTAGTGCGTGTCCTATCCGTCATCTTGAGCAGAGAAATAAGAGCAGTTGCTTTTACTTTCTCCTTCCTAATTGCACTCTTTTATCCTTCAGCCTAAAGCTGTTGTGTTTTCAGTTTTGAGTGGTGATAGCAAGGATAAGACAAGAGGAAAGTTGAAATCAACTCCCTAAATAAATGCATTTGAATTATGCTTTAAAAAAAACTGGGGAAAAAGCCCTCTCTTGAGCACATAATTCCTATGTTCTTTACTTTTCAGCTTCAAAATGTATGTTTTGTAAGTGAATGCATTTAAGACTCTAAAGCCCATCAGCATATTTTAAATTCCAACATGCAAAACTGCAAAAACAGCAAACTAAATAGGGTAACTGCAGCTATGTCAAGTCTGGCACTTGGGTGTCCTTAGGCAGCAGGACCCCGGAATAATCCCAAGGGCAGGATACAAATGAAATATCTTCTCAGCACTTCAGACTTGATGCATTTTACCTTAAACATTTATATTAACAGATGGTCCCCCCCAGTCCTATAAACCTGCTTCTGAGTTCATTTCTCCGTCACTCTCAGAACAGTTCATCACTCTCTGGGTAGCAGAGAATGTCATATGGCAGTTAAAACAGAACAAAAGAAGTGGGGGGACTGGTTGAAAGAAATCCACATCCCCTACTAAGATGCATTTAACCTCAGCTTATAAAAGGTCATGGAAAAACAAAGAGGTAGGCCAGCTCAA
Organism: Phrynosoma platyrhinos; assembly: GCA_020142125.1. Classification (NCBI taxonomy): domain Eukaryota; kingdom Metazoa; phylum Chordata; class Lepidosauria; order Squamata; family Phrynosomatidae; genus Phrynosoma; species Phrynosoma platyrhinos. Next base: position 38,571,365 of record CM034701.1, read on the forward strand.
GATCTTTTGCAGTCTGAGGTGAAAAAAAGTGTTTCACCCAGTTCTGGCATTTTAAAAAATGCAATAATAAGACAATACAAAATTATTCATTTGCTGCCTTTTTATGACACTCCAGATTTGTTCCCTGACTCTAAGACAGTTGACTCGCTCTAACTCATAACTGGGAATGACCCTAAGGAAGAGCATAATAGAAGGAAAACAGAGAAGAGTCAGGTAAAAATGTGCAAGGTACCAAGGAACTGATTGTGATCAAATATTTCACCAATCAAAATGTTCTACCAATTGGCAGTGGTGGCTCAGGACTACTTTAGGATACAGATGCCTTCCCAGAACATATTCTCATGCTGTATTGCCAGGAATGTTAGGATGTCACTAATTTTCTTAGCAATGGTATGGAGAACTTGATATAGCTTTGCTCACAGGTTAGTGGGAAAAGGAATGCTGCCCCAAATGTTGATTCCATTAAAGTTATTGTATCATTTTGTCACTGGTGTCTGACAACAGGGTTTAGATAAAAATGCATAATTACTGCAAACGTTCTCCATCTGGATGGTGCCTAGGGGAAACAAAATACACTGGCAGTTCCATTCTTACTCTCAGCTGGAAGCTTTAAAAAGTTTTTTTAAAAAAAAAAAAAATCCAGACTCTTATTACTTGTTCAAGAAGTAATATATTTATGATGCATGCCTAAAGTGCCTCTAGTCGTAGTGTAATCTGACATGGATTGAATAAATTTGTCTATTTCATTTAGACACTAAAATCTCCATAACTAAACTAAATGATGTAGGCCAAAGACTAAATGGGCCTCCATTCCAACCAGAGCATGGAAAGTAACTTCTGAAAAGTAATTAATTGCTGTTATAATTCTAAGGCCCCAAAACTCAATTATTACCATTACACTTGCCATTTTAAAGGTACTTCTTTACTTTATCACCTTTACAAATAATTAAAATAGTAACTTTTAATTACCTTAAAAACCTGAATGCTGTAAGCTTCATATTTTTAGTATAAAACACACTCTCCTACCATCTACCTCATTGCCTTAAAACCCACAACAGAACACAAGAGAGCAACATGATGCACAATACAAGCCAGAACTTGAACCCATATGATATTCCTCCTTCCCATTTTAGTGAGATCACACTGTCATAACTTGAAAAAGTAATTAAGAGTTAATAGTTACACCACAGAAAGAGCAAAATGATCCTATAAACTAATCATAGTTATAGCTTCATTATAGGGGAAAGCAGCTAATTAATGAGAGCCAGTGTGGTGTGGTGGTTTGTGCATTGGACTCTGACTGACTCTGACAGGGTTTAAATCCCTACTCATCCAGAGAAACCCACTGGATGACATTGGGCAAGTCACACTCTCTCAGCCTCAGAGGGTGGCAAGGGATTTGTAACTTGTCACATTCCATCTCTGAGACCAATGCTTGTAGTAAATTGGAAAAATCGAATCCACTTCTCCACTGTTTTCAAAAATGAAGAACATCACATATTTATTATTATAATAAAGTGGTACTCAATCAAGTAGGTTCCAGATATTGTTAGATTTCCCCCTACTACTGGACATGCTGGCTAGGGCTTTGTGAGTTGAAATGCAACAACACCTGGATCCCGTTGAGTTTATTTAGTAAAAACTACTTTTGATAGAGAAGTAAATTTCAAGAACTGTTTTAAGAATACAGATCAAACCAGCTGCCTGTACTCTCATAGTGGGTACCTACATTTCAAAATATCTCACTATGGCACACACTGCAAAAGAGATTGAGGGCAGGCACTAGCCAGAATAGTCCAGGCTATTTCTGGAGTATTTGGGCCCTGTACCTGCGAAAATTCCAACCGTTACCTGGGCACTCTGGAGTGATGCTGGGTGTCCCACTGGGCACCACTGGTACTGGTGTGAGTTGCTCCCTCTGAGGTCAAAAACAAGGCACCCAGTGCTGATCACATAGGTGAACACCTCATTGTGACCTCTCTCCATACACCCCTCAAACAAGCATTACAGCAAGCATTTTAAAATAATAATGCAGAAATGAGAGAACATCTTCCACAACTGCCCTTAAAATTTGATTGGCTTTGATTTGGATTGACTGTGCCTCTGTTCATTCTTTAACATAATCACTTCTCACTGGCTGTGCAACAGAGAGCATGATCTAGCAGTCACTCACTTTCAGTACATGTTCAGACCAGAGCTGTGATGCTCAGTGTGTACACCTGGCTTGGCCCTTGCAAGAGATTACTTCTGAACTGCACACAACTCTATTTTGCAGGAAGCCAATAATATCAGAGATTATAGGGTCCCCCCAACTTCTGCCAGCACTATCACCTTGTTTCTCTCTTTTTAATCATAAATTAGTTAAGCGCCTGGCAGGCCATAGTCTCCCTTTCCCTCCCACAAGCTCTCTTTCAACTAACCTGCCAAAGCACCATAATGGTTCTTTATACATCTGATTGAAACAAATGTTATTGACCCAGACACATTTGCAAGTAAATCTGTTTGGACCTCAATCAGAGAGCAAGTGTTTGACACCAAATTATGCTTAAGTGCTGCAGCAAGAAAAATGGGAACATGTGCTGTGGCTGATACTGAGACAAAGGAAGGACTTAATTAAAGGCTTGAAAGATGCACCACTGAGTCCAATAAAAAAGATTCTGGATTGGTAACAGGGCCATCCCCCTCTTGGAAAAAGCTCAACTTTGCAGAGGGTCTTTTTGTTTCCCTGCCCTCAAAACACCCCCTTCTTAATGCGCCTTCTATTAAGGCCACTAGAAAAAGATGAAAGTCTCAATTCTGGGTAATGGCAGGGTTAGGAAGAAAGAAAACAGAAAGACCCAACCTAACTGCAGCTGAAATTGCTATGAAAACTGCAATTGATTTTAATGTGAGTTGGATTGGTCTGCAAAAGAGAGGCTGCAATTATGGCTCTATCCATATCCGCTAAATTGTTAATCGATTCAGCACTTAATAATTAGCTATGTGTTCTAGGAAAAAATAAACAAACAGCGGAAATTCAACAGAACCAACTGCAGCAGGAACCAAATCTATTGCCCAGTAAGAGAGTAAGGCACACCAAAGGAGAAGGCAACATTGATTGGTAAAGGTAGGAATATTTGGTGCTTTATTATGTTGCTATGAAATCAGAAGCCAGTGTAATGAAATACACATAAAATGTTAGCTTTAGGAAACCTAAACTAGATACTTATTAAGACAGGAAGCAGACAGAGTTAGGCAATTCACTTTATCCTATCCCAGTCTATCTCCTGTAGCTGTTCAAAGAACAAAATGAAAAGTGCCCCACTGGATGCCAAAACAAGCACAGAACTTTGACTATGAGCTATTCTCAAGTCTAGCGAGCAATGGAATGTTCTATTAAAACCACCATTACATGGAAGAAGGGAATGAAGTTGAAAAAGAGTTTCTCCCTTGCTGTTTCCACGTCTTCTGGGAGGCAATGCAATGGCAATGGCAGCTATAGGAATCAGACCCAATTCATGGTATCACCATGAGAGCCCTTATAGCCAATGGTGCATGTTCAAAACTAAAAAAACAGTTGTTCCAGTGTATTCCCAAAAGTATTTACTTTGCTATCCTCAGTGCATTCCAAAACAAATAAACAAGAATCTTTCTCTTGGGAACACATGAAGAAGACTTGAGAATATTCTTCAAAGACAGCTTCAGCCTGCTTTCATTCTGATCTCCACCTCACCTCTCCCAGCCAATTCCCACTGAAGATCGTCTCCTACCCCCACCCATAGGTGTTTAAAAAGAAGTACAAATAAACTTCAATTGATGCTGAGGGAGGTATATTTCTTCTCCCACCCACAGGTGGGCATAAGGGAAAGGTCAGGAAAGAAAAAAGCAGTTGGGAAGGTTTAACTACCCCTTCCCATAAATGATGGTCTTAACTGAGACCAGGAGCCATCTGCTTACTTTAGTGCAGAGTGTGGAAATGTTCAGATTGCATCTCCCAGAATCCCCCAGTCAGCATTGCCCTATACACCGAACAAAGCAGCAATGGACCTGGAATCCAAAGAGGAGCTGTCAATTAGAGGTAACAATAGTTGCCAGCGTGGACCAATAATCTGATTTAGTATAATAGTGGTTTGCTGTGTTCCTCTGATTCTGGAAGTTGTAGTCTGCATCTACACTGCAGAATTAATGCAGTTTGACACTGCTTTAACTGTCGTGGCTCATTGTTTTAGAATTTTGAGATTTGTAGTTTTGAGGTATTTGGTCTTCTCTTCCAGAGAAGTCTGGTCCCACAACAAACTACAAGTCCCAGGATTCCACAGGATGGCATCATGACAATTAAAGCAGTGACAAACTGTGTTAAATCTGCAATGTGATGGCATCATAGTCCAAAAAAGGTTACTTTTCACAGTCTATGCTAAAGTAAGCAAATTGGCCATGATCTTGTACAGAAGAAAAGACACCTAGATGTTGCATATTTAATTAAAAGTGACCCCAGAAGCCCAAAAAACTGCATAGACATTTCTTGAAACATAGAAGCACACAGAGAGGAGAGACTCTCCATTTCAGAGAGTTCATCTGCACCCACGGAGGGTAACCAAACCAGCAAAAGATACAATAAACCCATCCCATAGCTTCTCCTCACATGGAGTATCAACCCACGGCTTTCAGTGAAGAAGGATTTTCACTAACATGCTAATCATTTTTCTTGGATTTTAGTTTCAGGATATTTGGCTATGTGACTTTTCATTATTAATTGGCAAGTCAGAGACTGGCATCTATCCTGTGTCTAAGCAGTTCATGCCCAAGCAGCAGGTATTTTTCTCTAGCCCCTTTAATGCTCACTCTCCTTGTCAAAGTTCTGTGGCATAGTTTAAAACTTGCACCAGATAAGTACTCCACATTACAATTCCACTCACCCATCACTAGTATATATGAATACTCAGCAGGAATAAAGCAAGGGTGCATTAAAGCTAAACTTTTCTGGTTTATTTACCATAGAGTGTTAAATTAGTAGGCAGACAGTCATTTTTCCCTCTGAACTTTCTCAAGATCCATAAAAGTAAAACTTGCTTAAATCTACCAGAAGGATGCAGTAAATGACAAAGTGAAAGAAGTAGCAGATCAGACCAATGTCTTCTATGCATAGATATGAAAAGCTTGGCCATTGAATATTACCTACACATGTGCACACAGAGAGAACCTGAAGTAAATTAACTCCAGGGAAACTTTTACTGCTTGATTCTGCAGATTGTATAAATTGGTACTCACCAGCTACAGTACTTTTCTTAAAGAAATTTTCTCTTTTTGATTGAATGTAATTCTCATAGTGTGTGATGTGTTTTCATTCTGTAATTGTTTAATTCCATTTTAACACTCCCTTTTTGTATGTTTTTCAGTTGTATTGCCCTTCTAAATTGTGAGCCACTTTGAGTCCTAATTTTGGGAAAAACACAGGATAGAAATAATAATAATAATAGCACCATCCATGTACGTGGCACTTTATGAACAAAATAAAACTATTTCAACATAAAATTCTAAAATACAATACTAAAATACAATGCAAAAAAGGCCACACACACAAGCACAAAATGCAGAATAAAACAGAGTAGGGGCTTGACACATGGCCCCGACAGAGTAGCCTCTGACTGCCCCTTTTCTCACCAGATCAGGTCCACAGCAACTGCACGCCATGGCCCCACTCTGGCAGTTTGCTGCTCTTAAAAGAACCAACAAAATGCTGTTCCTTTTTAGATCAGCAAAGGGCACCTGTGCCACCGCTGCACTGACTTTTTGCTGATTCTTCAGTGCAGCATGTCTAAGTGGCATTTGGGCGCCTGGTGTGCAGTTGCCATGCCTCCACTCTGCTCCGACACTGGCTCAAAATGCTGGTCTGTACAGCATGTCAGTCAGTATAGATGATGATGATGATGATGATAGAAGCTGTGTTAAACTTTCTTCTTTAGCAAACCTCATGTAATTATCTTTGTATTTGTATATGTGTGTTTTCTAGGGAGCATTCTTATTGTTGTAATCAATCAATCAATCAAAACCAACTTGTATTATCCCTAATGGTAGAATACCCTTGCAACATGAAGGTGGCCTACTTGCCACTATGTTTACCAAAGAGGAAGAAGAAGTGGAAAGAGAAGGAGAAGATGATGAAAACAAACTAGCAGCTGCACAACAACCTTGGAGAAGTATAGTTCAAATGTACTAAAAACCCAGAAATATAAAAAAAAATATATAAAGTTCACAACATGATCAGGCTGGGCCCTGAAGTGTGTGTTTCTCATTTTCTCTCTCTCTCTCTCTCTGTGTATGTGTAGCCACTCCTTCAGGTGCATAAAAACCCTACCTGTTTTCAAAAGAAAGTTGGAAACTTTTTTTTT
>CM034701.1:38577832-38592981 GCA_020142125.1 Phrynosoma platyrhinos
CCAATATCCCACTCCCTCCTCCCACATGCCTCCCACACCCCTTAAAACCACATGCCTCCTTAAAACCCCTTAAAACCACATGCCTCCCACACCCCTTAAAACCTAGGACCTGGGACAGCTGAAAAAGGTGGATGATCTGGTATTAATATGGAATATTCCAGACAAATTGGGACAATTGGATGGTATGCAGGCTTTATTCCAGAAAGAGAGGGAGAGAGAGGCTATGTACCTTACAAAAATCCAAATTATTAAAATAGATCACGAGCAAGGAACTAACCACAAGCATGACACACTGTGTTCACTCATCTCCAAATTCGATGTATCTGTTCCCTCCCTCCCTCCTTAAGATGTTAAACCTGAAATGCACACAGACTAAGCTTTGCCATCAGTGGGTGCCCTGGTGAACTTGTAGCCCTAAACTGTCAACAAAGGACCTGACAGAAATCAATAGCTTCCCCTGTTGCTGTCAGTCAGGTTTGCAGTCAAGCAAATCTGAGAGGGGCCCTATCTTCCACATAGATCAGTAGCAGAGCTGAACTTGTGATGTACATGTCTGTCAGATTCATAAACACAACAAGCAATCCCAACAGCGAGACAAAGCGGAAAGGAAGGAGGGGTGGGGGTTCTGACATGGTTCACAGATTACAGCGGGCAACCTCCGTCAGTCCAAACAGACCAAGCCACAAGCCACAACACTACCAGCAGCAACAGTGACAGCAGCCTCATGGGCTGTGACTGTTGCTAAAGTTGGCTGAACTGCCATCCATGCTGATTTCTCTCCTCCCAAAACACAGCATCCTTTCCCCAAAACCTGAAGATATGCCGAAATCAAGTTTAATTTATCTGGCCCTGTCTCCTCAGTTTTCATTTGAATTTGCAGCCTTTTCCAAAACAGTTCTGTAGAGTCTCAGGGGGAGATGGAGGGAAAACAACAAGAACAGCAACAAACAGCAACAGTACTCAATTCACAATAGATTATAAAAAGCTCTTTTGGAATCTGAAAGTACAGCACTTTGAGAAACTCAGTATCTATTGAAAATCATTGACTTGAACAGAAAGACACTGAGGCTGCCATCCAAACACACTTATTAGAGAGCTTCATTGAACATTTTGGGGCTTCTCTCACAGTTACTGTGCACAAAATTGTAAGGTAAGAGAGTTAACTCCCCCCCCCCACCATCACCATCTCAAGTAACATATGTGAGAATACAGAGGCATTATTGGAGGCTAATATATTAAAATATTCATGACACTATACTACCACTGATACTATTACTGTTTCTTACACTACATTTACATATTTTCCAGCCTTTTACAGAAGAAAACTAAGGCATGTAAGGTCAAAGCAACATCAGACTGTGGCCAAGATGGTAGAAGCTGTTTATGAGGAAGAAAATACAAACAACTTAGGAGTGGCTGCAGCAGTTTGCTTTTTCCTGAGCTTCTTGGATTCAACCCTTTCCCCCTCCCTTGCTGAGTTAATTAAGAGCAAAGTACTTTTGGGCTTGGAACTCAGTTTGCAGCAATTGACATAAGTTGAAGACAAAGCGGGAGGAGAGAGGAACTGGGACATTTTAAAAGCAACTGAAAAAGTGGGAGGAGCAAGGATTAAGGAGGAACCCCCCCCAATTGGGACATCTGGAGAGCATGTGCTTACTTAACACCAGACACTGTTTGTCCAATGACATTGTCCAATGGCAAGTTGTAGAGGTCTTATCTCAAAATGCTGGTTAATTGATCTAAAAGAAAGGTGGCTTCAATATCTGTGGGGTGGCAGATCTACCCTGTGCTTTATTACTTATTTATTTACTTATTAAAATACAGGACGATTCAAAAAGAATGGTGCAAAAGTAAAATTGTTCTTATTCAGTTTTGCACCATTCTTTTTAAATCAATCTATATTTCTATCCTGCTCTTTAAGGACTTACAATAAAATCAACTTAAAACAATAAATAATCACAAAAATGTAAAAGGTTAAAATATATTAAGTAGTTTTAAATTTGAAAACAGACAATTTAAAATCAGCTAAAACAACCTTGAATGATATAACTATAAAATGAGTGCAGTCTGGATAAAATCAGTTTAGCCCAAAGGCTTTAATAAAAAATAACACAACAGGTTTTAGCTTGGTGCCAAAATGATTTTAATATGGGCACCAGTCGGACTACCAGAGGGAGGGAATTCCACATCAGGAACTAGTCTGAACTTTAAAGATCTCAACCCTATCCCTAAAATAGATTCATTATGTCAGATAGCTCCTTTAAAGTTTGGGATAAAGCCTAGAAGAGATTTAATGTAACACTGACATCAAGAGACACTAGCTTCTACTGAACCAAAAATTACTGTATATGCTTAATACTTTCTTCTGCCTGCCTTGCCCAATGTAGATGATATATTCCCCAGGAAAACTCATACCACTCAGTTAGGAACATAGGTAGACCACTCGTCTGTATCAGCATTACCTACTCTAACGGGCAGTGACTCTCTAATTAAGACTGCAGTCTTTTTGAACCTTACTTGGCTGTGCTAGTGTTTGAAATTGAGATATTTTAGATTCAGAGTTTCTGGCTTTCCATGTATCTACTGTGTAAGTGTATGCATGTGTGTGTGTGCATGCATGAGCATGCTGGAGTAGACAAATGGGCAGGAATCCTGCAGTTATTTGCATGATCTTAAGCAATGTGGTTTACAAGATGTCTGTAAAATGGAGTTGTCAAGCCCCCATTGAGAGGGAGCCTTGGGAGTCCCATTTGTATGCATCTCAGGACTTTCACCAGTTATAGGATTGACAGACAGGGTGTCATTAAAACTTCTCCTTCTGGAGGAACATTACAGCAGCAAAGCCACTGAGGAATGTGTCACCTTAGAACATGGACACAACATTAACATCTGCATGGTATGTGTCTGCTCTTACTTTTTGGGAAAAATCATAATTTTTGCAAGTTTTTATTATTCCTTCTGCTCCCATTTAATGAGTTTTCTCAACAGGGGCTTTAAAATATATGGTATTATCTGTTCTTGTTGGTACTTGTCAAAGTATTAAACAGAGCATCCTTTTTCTTTCATTTTTGAGCTCTGTCAAGTGGGGATGTGTTCCCATGTTCTTTTATACACTGATTGTCAAAATCCCTGGTTGGTGAATGTACACCTGATTGTAGCAAAGTGAGGTATTGTTGGTTTGGCAGATGTTACTTCCCTCCTCTGAGTTGCCAATATTTCAGCAAAGGGAAGGATCTTAATGTGCCTGTTCAGTTCATCATGAGATTTTCAACACTAGATTACAACATCAATTCTGCCTCTTTTGTCAGATGACTACAGATGCATGTGTTTCCCATTGGTTAGGCAATTGTTCAATGATGAGTCAATACACAGTTTAATCACATTAATTCAGGGGTCATGCAGATAGGGCAAAAGGATCAGCCAGAGGCCACTCCCATCCTGATCAGCACAGGACCATGGCGACCACACAGGCCTGGTCCTGATCCAGGCTGCCACCATGGTCATGATGGGATGCTGGCAAAGAGTGGACTTTCCCCACTCCTTTTGCAGCTGGCTTTTCCTGGGTGGGTATGCTCTCCGCACAGCTTCCAGCGGTATTCGGGGTGTATGTCATCTAAATGCTATGTCTCCAATGTGGCCCGAAGCCAGTATTTTGGCTCATCTGCTTTAGGCCTCAATGGGGCTCCACTCCTTGCGGCTAGCAACTGAAACAGAATAGGAATTTAAGAAAGCCAGCCTCAAATCCATATTGTCAGGATATAATCTGCAGGAACATCACTGATTCCTCCACGCTTCAACCACACAGAAATGGTCACCTTGGGATGGCTGCACTGGTGGGTTTGATGGATTAGCACTGATGTATGTGATGCACCTACATTTCCTGATTCATGATGTTCATCAAGAATGGCATGGCATCATGACACCAATCTGGAAAGTTAAAGGTTCTCACCTCTGGTCTATGCCCATCCTATTTGGAACACATAAAGAGGCTCCTCATAGGTATAATTATCTTATGTGCTTTTCCTAGATATCCACAGATGATCTAATGGATGCAGATTATTTAGTGCAGAATTTACTACTACCCCCACACCCCTCAAAAATCCCAACATGTGAAGAATATCTCTGTGGGTAATTTAAAGTCAATCCTTCCATTAGGCAGAATGAGGCAATTGCCTCACATGACAGATGCTGGAGCAGACGCTACTCAACCTTGGCCATTTATCCCTACTGGAAGGCAGAGTTGTTATTGCCACATGCCCTTATTGCTAAGGGGTGCTGCACTTGGATGTGTATGGTGAACAAGCCCATGAGGAACAGTTTAGAGAGATGGAAAAGAGCTTGGAGAAGACTAAAAGGTGAACATAAAAGATGATGTGAGTTTGTTTTCTGCTACTCCAGAGATTAGAATACAAACCAATGAATTCAAACAATAGGAAAAGAAATTCTGCCTAAACATTAGGAAGAATATATTTACTGTAAGAGTTGTTTGACAGTGGAGCAGACTGCCTAGGAGTGAGTAGTAGACTTTTCTTCTTGAGAGGTATTTAAATAGAAGTTGGATGGGCATCTTTCAGGAGTTCTTTAGATGTGTATTCCTCAATGGCAGGGAGTTGGACTGGATGGCCCTAGTGGTTCCTTCCACTTCTAAGATCTCATGTACAGAGAAGAATTAGACAAGCCTGGTGGTTGCCAGCTCATCATAGCTTTGGGAATGCTGTGAGGGAGGACCTATAGAGGAAAAAGGATAGAACACTAAATGGGGAAAAGATTGCAGAGGAATGAGGAAAGATGGCCAAGAGACAGGAGAAAGCAATAATAGAGATAGGACAGTCACCTGGGGAAGAACTGAATGGGATTTTGGGGGTTGGGGGTAATTAAATAGTTCAGGGGGTTAATGTGTGATCTAATTGTGTTTTAATAAATGTGTACTTGTTTATTCTTTTTTCCAGCTGTATCTGGTTGTTCCAGTTAAGTTTTGATAGAGAGTCTGTTCGCACTTATGGCAGTGAACCCACTGGCTATCATATCCACTGGTCCATACAAAGATCACTTTGAGATCCAAGTTCATGATCCAGGGAGGGAATCTCAAGGGACAAGGGGCAAGGGGTAAGGTGAGTGACAGGAGCCCAAAGGTTTGGAACTGTGGGAGGGAATCTGTCACATCTCCATTCCCAGTATGCAATGTGAGGAGCCTGTAGGAAATGAAAGGAATCAAACTTTAAACTAATGCTTCCAAAAAATAGCACTCCTTGTGCCTGCATGAAGGAGGAAGTCGATATGTTGAATTCTTTGTTGGGACAGATATATTATTATTATTATTATTATTATTATTATTATTATTAAAACTTGCATTTTAAAAGAATCTGATGCCTTTTAAGCAGACAGTTCTCTAAGCAGAAAGAGACTCCAAATTCTCTAAGGAGTACTAGCATTATTTTGTGTGACAACTGAAGTATCACTGTAGAAATGCTGCACATGCCAGCAGCATGGATTGGGGTGGCTGAATTGAAGAGATGCCACTGGCTGTCACCAAAGTATTGAAGATGCTATTACATTTTTAATTTCATTCAATCTGTCTTTTGTTAGAGGGAAAGAAAAGAAGGGGAGAAAGTTTCCCTCCCTTTATAAAACAATCCCAAGATTAATGTTTCATAACGGAAACCAGAGGCTGGTATAAATTCCTGGTTTTGTTACTGTCAAGGGCATTATGGAAGCTGACAGGTGTAGTACCAATGTATACGCTGCCCAGTGTTATCCCAGCTAACAGCAGCATTTTTCATATGATACCCATAACTAATTAAAGGTTTATCATTTTGGCTGTAATTTGGTGCGACAGCAGTTTACTGAATGGGGAAAAAAACAGAAGCAAAATAAAACAGTGCTTCAAAGAGGGACGTGAGGGAAGGACGGCCACCAGCTGGTCCTGTTTCTGCTGCTTTTCAAAAGAGAGTGAGGCAAGTCTGCTGTATGCCATCTGCATCTGCCTAGCTAACATCATTTGCTATGCTCAGGTAGGGAGACTCAGAGCTGTCCATTTTACTTTTTTGAAGCACAAGTTTATATTTTCCAGTTTGTGATTAAAAAAAAAATCCCATGGGTTCTTTAGCATTTTTTTTTTAAAAAAACTATTTCTCCTAATACATGCATTTTTGTATGTATCAATCATAAAACTTTTGTATGCAATTTTTTTAACCTACATGCAACTTCCATTTTTGTATGCATTTTCCTCTAACATGCATATTTTTGTAAAGCTTGGAAAATTTATGTTTTTGAAATAAAACAAACAAATCACCGAATTTCAAAAGCATCAACAGCAGCAAGCTACAAATTTATAGTCCAGTAAAATGGAATAAATGAGGAAAAGAAAAAGAGAATAGTGGGATTGATTGAAATATTAATTCTTCATGGTGTTTTATCATATTCCTATGAAACTGGCATGGACAATATTCACTTGGGAAAACCAAAGCCCAAAGCAGCTTTTGTTGTAAGTTACCTGGAGTACTATGTCAGGAGAAAGGTGGAATAAAATTAAATAAATAAATAACCTAGCTCAAAGCTTTGCTGAGCCATGACACACCTAATGTAGCCCTAGACAACTATCTGCTTAACTAGCATCACTTTGTAGTTGAAAGATAATATGCAATGTTTGTCAGAATCCATATGTATGGTTCTGTCATGATATGATGATATTAAGGTATGAATATATGAGGGGGAATATATGATGGTGATATGGTGAAATAATGCTGTATAGTATGTGATCTATTGAGAAGGGAATATCAATTATGCTAAATCTAAACTTGGGAAACAAATGAGAGGGGAGATGGCCAGCGGAGGAAAGGAGTTGTAGTTTCTTCCTGCCATAGATTGGAGCTGTGAAACAGGAATGACTTTCTTCCAGAAGGGAAATTTAAAGAAAGCATAGAAGGGGAAAGCGGGAAACATGAAGGACCCTTTGATCCAGATCAAGGTTGGAAAGGGGGGCTGGAGGATGGGAATGTATTTTTGATGGTCCAAGGGGAATCTTCTTCAGTTCTAACACTAAGCTGGGATGGGGAACTTTCTGTCTCAATATCCAAAATAAATCTCTAGTTACTACTACACTATGATGCTGCCTTGGTTATTGGGAACTGGGTCCTCCAATCCTAACAACATTAACCTATTATGAATGAAAGGAAGCATAGCACTTATGTATTAGTTATTATGAAATCTAATGGACTCTGGAATGGTTCCTGAAACCACAAATTCAGTGATGAAGAACACAGAGCCCATAGCACCTGGATGTATTGGCAGTCTCTCATCCAAGTACTAACCAAGGCTTATCTTGCTTAGCTTCCAAGATCAAACAGGATTTGGTGCCTTTAGGGTACTTGGTGCACATTGCAAAATTCAGGGAAATTTGAAACCAACAGATCACTGTATTCCAATTTGAGATTATTCTTTTGGAAAATGCAACTTGTATTAAAATATGAATCAAATGAATTAATCCCCCATTATGAGAATCAACCCTCAAACCCTTTGTGCTTCAGTCAAGAATGGAAGGAGACATAGGCTATCACACTTTTATGGCCAGACTTTTTTTTTTTTTTAAAAAATCCTGCAGCTCTCTACAAAATGTGTCTTATTAAAAAGCAGCTATTCTTTCTCTTTTGTGATAATGCAACTTCACAATGATATCAAGCTGGGAACCAAAAAGCTATTTTTATGATTTGGGACTTTTCCTCCTTTGGACAGAATGCCTCCATCCTACAATTTCATTTTATTTTTGAAAGCTCCCTGGGCAAAAAATGAGGTTGCCAAAATGTGGCATATCCCCCCCCCACAGAATGTGTGGTTATTCTTTCCACACAGAATGTATTATAAATAAAGGAGACTCACTGGCTGAGTTGCTAAGTGCTTTTTTGGCAATTAACTTAGTTAATAACACAGTTCAACTCTCTAGAGGGTGTCCCTGGATAGCAAGGCAGTTCCTGAGTACAACTGGAAGAAAGGAAGCTGCAAAGTTCCAAGGCACTGATTTACAAACCACAATCACCACATTGTAAAAGTAGCCACAAATAAATGGAGCCCATAAGGAGTGCACAGAAGACATGCATACATTACAACATTATTGTATATTTCTACAGCTTTATTCTTCCCGCAGCAACTGATATAACACCTTACCACTTGAACTATCCTTTGGATAATTTTCAATATTAGCATTTATGGATGGTCTCCTGTTCTAGAAACTGGCATCTGATCAGATGGCCAGATGGCCACAGTTGGTTTGAGACCTGCCTGATCCATCACCAGACAAATTCCATATCCTGTTTTATTAGAAAACTATGACCCACTGCAAACAACTTCTCTGGCAGTAAAGTTTATAACTCAAAATTTATTTGGTCGTGAGATCAAACATGATGAGAAGGGTCGTATCTCAATTTTAAAAGATATAATTTGTATGAAGAAGGCTCAGGTTTAAATCTCTGTCATCCTGAAGTGGGACTGGAGCAGACAACTAAAACCATGGAGAGTTTCTGCCAATGTCAGAGTGGACAATATTGATATATTACTCATCTCACTCAGGGGCAGGAGGCTTCATATGTTTCTATATTCCCAGCCCCACACCTCTCATGATTTTTACTGTGTGCTAAAGGCTGCTGTTTTATCAGGTTATAAGGCTTCCAACATCAAGACCAGACCAAGATATTTTGCTATCAGAAGAAGGAGAGCATCTGAAGATCATGATACATAGGTCGCAAGGCCAACTAAAAATCATTATGACACCAGAAAAACTTGACGAGGATTTATCTTCATTTTCCTAACAGTAAATATTTTTTTAAAAAAATAATTAACCACCCAAAAATGTGCAGCCTTTTTATTATATCCCCAAACTGTCATCCAGAGTAGCTGCCTCACTCTGCCTAATGGTAATCCAGGCCTTGACCCACCTTAACTACTGTTGGCTGTATCGGTATTATCAATATTACTGCCATATCCACTTGCCTCTTCTTGGTCCAGTGGTCTCCTCAGTGTGATGTTAGGGATATTAATCTTGAGCTTTACTACCCTGCAATGGGCCTTAATTTCTTCTCTGTCTCAATTTGTCAGACTCAGCGGTTTCAGATATCATTTTAAAAAATCAAAATGCATTCTCCTCCCTAAACGCTATAATAAACCATCTCCTTTTTCCCCATACCATCTTTAAATATGTGTTTAAGTAGCTAAAAAGCCCCTTCTATAATTTACTCACAGCAGAAAAAGGCCAAGATGCTTCTGATTATTTGCATTCTACACATTTAAGAACTTCTCAAAATCTTAAAAAACTGTACCCTCCTTCTCTCAGTGTCTTGAGGCAGTACATCTGCATTGGGGGTACTGCTCCAACACAATAGCTACCCACAGTGTCAAGAGAAAAAGCCTTTCCTGTTACTCTCTTAAGACACACATTATTTTGCAAATACACATTGCACATGCCCTTCCATTTAGAGTTTTCTAATGGCTGCTGCTTCCCTGATAATCCATTTACCAGCATGTGGCACACTACATCAGGCTATTATGAAGCTGCAGTCTGACTTGACCAAATCACTAGATGACTGATAGCAGTAAGGTTCCAATTATGATAGCAGAAATTGTGGAGTTATTCACTTGTACAAGTGTATGACTGTGTCAGGATGGCCTGTCTTGGGAAACAATAGACCACCACATATCTTCCTTACCTAAACACTTCCAAACTGTGCCCCTCCTTCACTGAATCAATCACTGCCTGTATAACTGTTTTCTGTGTAAGTCCTCTGGCAACAGATGCTAACTAACAGTGTTTCATGAAGCATACAATAAAGCCTATGCCAATCTTTCTCAGTAAGAACTCTGTTCTGACTGCCTGTTGCCCTGGGACTATAGAAATGAAAGGAATGAGAGTCTGGCCTTTGCCACAGCTAGAAGACCGAAGACTCTTGAGTCATTGCTGCACTTTTATAGAAGCACAAACACCAGCAAGAAATGTTCAGATTGGCCTTCACTATAAAAAATATCTATAAGAAAGCCTTCTCAGAGGCTGCTTCTTGATTGTGGAATCTTCTCCCACAGGAGGTTTAGTTTTTCATTTCTTTTTTCCAGCAGGCTAAGACCTGCGAGCTTTTGGATGAACGTCTACATAACAGAAAAGGGTTGTGATAGGGATGTGTTTTTGTAAATCTTTTTTCCCTTATTATTTCTGTTTTGATATTGTTGTAGAATACATCTACACTAAAGAAATGATTCAGTATGACAGTGCTGTAGCTCCATCCTACGGAATCCTAGTAACTCTAGTTTTAGAAGGTCTTTAGCCTTCTCTGTCAAAGAGTGCTGGTACCGCACAAAAGTACAAATGCAAGGATTCTCTGGGATGGAGCCATGACAGTTCAACTGGTGTCAAACTGCATTATTTCTACAGTGTAGATGTACCCTACATCTTCTGCCTTTGATTGAACAGTTATTTATGGGGTATGTGTTTTAAATTTTGTATAAAGAATGTTCTAACTGTAACCTTTTTTTTTAAATGCTGTAGGCCCCCTTGGATTGCACATAAGAAAAAAAAAATAAAAAGCTGTTTTGCTTAACTTTCAAGTTTGGAAAATCCTTGTTTTCAGAAGCCAAGGGGGAGGGGGGACAGCTTGACACAGTAAGCCAGGAAAAGTATGACACTGGCTGAGAAAGAGCACTGACAAAACAATAATAGAAATGCTTTTGAAAGAAAGGCATTTAACCCTTTATAAATTTGAATTTATAATGACTGAAGACAATTTTTGGCATTGTGGCAGATTATATACATATTTTCTGGGAGTATGAAAAGAAAAAAAATGTCAATTAGTTCTGTTTTATATTGAGCAAATTACAGGGTATACGATTCCAAAGGAACCCTTGAGAATTCTATTAAATTATTTAGAAGGATATATGTCTAAACAGATATAGAACTCTAGCAAAACAACAAAAACAATCTCAGTAGCATTTTAATGAGTAAAGAGTATTCACCTTTTTCAGACTGTATGTTTCATTTTGGTTTTAGGTTTTAGACTATAGATATAAGGTCAAAGCTTGTGTGAATCAAAATATAAAAGGACTGACTTTTCAGAAAATTGTCAGTTTTTATATTGATAAATGATAAATTTAGAGATGGCAATTGACATATCTCCTGATTTGCTGTTGACTATGGCAAGGGTCAGAAACATAGCCTTTCTGATGTTGTTATACTGCATCTCCCACCAAGAAACAGCCAGTGTGGTGTAGTGGTTTGAGCACTGGACTATGACTCTGGAGACCAGGGTTTGAGTCCCACTTGGCCATGAAACCCACTGGATGACCTTGGGCAAGTCACATGCTCTCAAACCTCCTCTGAACAAATTTTGCCAAGAAAACCCCATGATCGATTTGCTGTAGGGTTACTATAAATTGGAAATGAATTGAAGGCACAACACACAGCTAATGGTGAAGAACCTCAATTCAGCATTTGGTGTGCTACATAATTCTTGACCATGGATTGCAATATGTTAAAATTCTGTGGCAGTTTTCTGTCTTCTCGGGTAATATATGAATTAATGATTACTGCTCAGTAATTAACATTTATCTTTGATATGTCAAATGTAGCATATTTTCTAAAGTGGTAGCAGTAATACTAGCAGTAGTGGCAATCATGCTAGCATTTTTACAACTCACCATTTGATGCTGGCTTTCTCAAGCTGATACCATTCTCTTCCTTCTATCCTGGACCTCATTATCTTTGAAAACAAAAACTGAGCAACTATTAATGACTATCTTTGTCCGAAAACTGGGATAAAATATAATAAAATTAAATTAGCATAACAAAACATAAGCCAAGGAGAGTAATAAACTACAATAGTAGTGAGCTTACCTGTCCACAGGGTGCAAAAGAAAAATCTGTCATTATGTGGATAGTGTTGAATAGTTGGTTCATTCCCTACCCATCAACTATATCTTTCCCCTCAGATTTAGCCATTATTCACAACTGGCAAATCCATGTTTGTATTCATCATCTCAGATTATTGTTACATACATGCCATCTACTTTAAAAACCTTTTGATATGCCATGGAGAGTTAGAGGAGCCTGAGTGGGAGAGATGTGGTAGGCGGAAGAGACATTGGAAGGTTTAGTTACCTGTATAGCTGGAGGCTACAGGCATTGTCACAGTAATCTACAATCTACAATATTGTACAATCAACATTATTGGATTGTTTTTAAGTGACAACTACAAGTTGGAAATCCCATCCTCCAATGTAACACTTTCATGGCTTCATGTAGACACTGAAGCTTGCACTTCCCATTTGTTCACAAAATGTACAGTAAAAATGGCTTTGCACAGCCACTTTCTATTCCTTCTTTGTCCTCCCTTCCACTAAAATATGCAACATACAAATTATTTTCCTTAACAGCACAATCTCTTTTTGTTTGGAAAACAGTTATTGTAATCAATAACTATTATGACAACAACAATTTCCCCTACAGGACTTGTCAATGACCTGTATATGCGTATTTCATTTTGTTTCATGGTCTTTAATTTTTCCACTGCTCATTGAACACACATACAACATGACATTTCTCCACATGTATGCAGACATATTTATACAGAGAAAGAGAAGGGAGGGGGAACAAAGAAATAGGCAGGCAGAAAGATGGAGACAGAGACAGAATCAAGAAAGAGACATAAAACAGAGACATGGGGAGACAGAATAAAAGTGCATTTGTATTACAAATGCAAACCCTTTGATTGTGCTAATTACACCTAAAGGAAAACAAAACTGTTTTGCTGCTTGCAAGCATATTAATAATTAACTGTAGAGGAAGGAAAGAAAGAAAGACAGGAAGGCTGCAACAGCATAACAAAACCAAGCTTCAGACAGATTCTACAACTGAGACTTGTCATCATTTTCTCATTTCTTGATTGTATTTCACACAACAGTTGTATGATAATGCTGTCTTTGCCTCTCTGCCCACAACTCATGGCCTCTGGCTATTCTGTCTTGGACTGTGTTAGATTCTTTAAGAACAAAAGGAAATGTCATCAGATGTAATAGAACAAAGTATCCCAAACTCCTTTGATTCCCCCTACTTCAAACTGATAAGAATTGTGTAAATAGCCAAAAAAAGGACTACCCCCCCCAAAAAAAGGAGGCCTACAAACCAGATATTACTTCTGTTAATTCAAGTGGTAATTAGCAGCCAATTTTCAGCTGGAAGAGGCAATGAGGGGATCAGTCATTTTAGATCTGATCCTAACCAACAAGAATGACACGGTTAAAGGGGTGCAAGTGGTGTGATCCTTATGTGGGAGTGATCATGTTCTATTGGAGTTTGTTATACAGTAGAAAGAAGAAACCAGGCAAAGTCAGACATGCATTCTAGACTTTAGGAGAGCTGATTTCAGTAAACTTAGGGAAATATTGGGGGTGGTCCTATAGTTAGGAATAGCAAAAGAGAAGGGAGTTCAGGATGGATGGGAGTTTCTCAAAAGGGAGGTAATGAAGGCAAAACAGTTCCAGTGAGGAAGAAGAATGGGAGGTGTCTCAAGAAACCAGGATGGATGACTAAGGAAGTTACAACTGAGCTAAGTTTTAAATAGGGCATGTATAAGAAATGGAAAAAGGGGGAAATAACCAAGGAGGAATTCAAGAAAATAGCTAGCACAAATAAGGGGAACGTCAGAAAAGCAAAAGCACAGAATGAGCTCAGGCCCGCTAGAGGGGTTAAGACCAATAAAAAGGGTTTTTTAGGGTATGTCCATAGCAAGAGGAAGAAAAAAGAAATGGTAGGGCTGCTACATGAAGAAGATGGCAAAATGCTAACAGAAGACAGAGAGAAGGTGGAACTACTCAACACCATCTTTGCCTTAGTCTTCTCTGAAAAGGAAAAGGGTTTTCAACCTGAGGAAAATGGAGCAGAGGACACAATAGGAAAAATGCTGCACAGAATAAGTGAAAAGAAAGTACAGGAATACCTGATTAATATAAATGAATTTAAGTCTCCAAGACCAGATGAACTACATCCAAGAGTATTAAAAGAACTAGCAAATGTAATCTCAGAGCCACTGGCAATAATTTTTGAGAACTTCTGGAGAATTGGAGTAGTCCAAGCACACTGGAGGAGGGCAAATGTTGTCCCCATCTTCAAAAAGGGAAAATTGAGGATCCCAACAATTATCATCCAGTTAGTCTGACATCAATACCAGGAAGGATTCTAGAGCAGATCATTAAACAGAGAGTCTGTGAACATTTAGAAAGCAATGCCATTATCACAAACAGTCAACATGGGTTTCTGATAAAGAAGTCATGCCAGACTGATCTCCTTTTTGATAAAATTACCAGCTTGGTAGACAAAGGGAACGTTGTAAATATAGCATATCTCAGTTTCAGTAAGGCCTTTGACAAGGTTCTCCATGATATTCTTGCAGACAAGCTGGCAAAATGTGGGCTAGACAATGTGACTGTTAGGTGGATTTGTACTTGGTTGACAGGCCAAACCAAAGGGGTGCTCAACAAATGTTCCTCTTCATCCTGGAGAGAAGTGACCAGTGGGGTGCCACAGGGTTCTGTCCTGGGCTCAGTGCTGTTCAACATTTTTACCAATGACTTGGATGAAAGAATAGAAGGCATGCTTATCATATTTGCAGATGACACTAAATTAGGAGGAGTCATCCCCAGAGGACAGGATCAAAATTCAAGAAGACCTTAATTGATTAGAAAGCTGGGCCAAAGCTAACAAAATGAATTTCAACACTAAGAAATGTAAGGTACTGCACTTAGGTGGAAAAATGACATGCATAGATATAGGATGGGGGACACCTGGCTTAATGAGACTACATGTGAAAAGGATCTAGGAGTCCTAGTAGAGCACAAGTTGAACATGAGTCAACAGTGTGATGCGGCAGTTTAAAAAGCCAACGCAATTTTAGGCTGAATCAATAGAAGTATAGTGTCTAGATCAAGGGAATTAATAGTGCCATTCTATTCTGCTTTGGTCAAGCCTCACCTGGTATACTGTGTCCAGTTCTGGGCACCCCAGTTCAAAAAGGATGTTGACAAATTGGAGTGTGTCCAGCAGAGGGTGACCAAAATGGTGAGGGGTCTGGAAACCATGCCTTATGAGGAAAGACTTAGGACCTTATCACACGGGGTCTAAA
>CM034701.1:38593081-38604283 GCA_020142125.1 Phrynosoma platyrhinos
ATTGAGGAGGGAACAAGCTTGTTTTCTGCTGCTCCAGAAACTAGAACCAGAACAATGGGTGCAAGCTACAGGAAAAGAGATTCTATCACAACATTAGGAGGAACATCTAGACAGTGAGAGCTGTTCAACAGTGGAACACACTCCCTCAGAGTCTGGTTGAGTTCTTTCCTTGGAGGTCTTTAAACAGAGGCTGGATGGCCATCTGTCAGGGATGCTTTGATTGTGATTTCATGCATGGCAGGGGGTTGGACTGGATGGCCCTTGTGATCTCTTCCAACTCTATGGTTCTAAGATTCTATGATTCTATGTAATTGTGCAATCTGACAAAGAAACACTGAAGGGAAAAACTGGTCTCCATCCCTGATGCCCATCCCTGACCTACAGAACAGCTGGCACATGCTTCAGGTACACATCTTGTCTTCTGAACTAGCTATAATTTAAGCTAACCTTTTTCAAATGTTCAGTATTCAGTAATAATAATAATAATAATAATAATAATAATAAATTTTATTTATATACCGCCCTGTGGCAAGCCAATCCAGGTGATGTATAATAGTAAAATACATACAACTAAAATAGTATAATTCCCTCCTCCCCCCTTAAAAAGTTATCTTTATTTCTAGCAGTCTGCAAAGGCCCTCTGTTTTCTTTCCCTATACCTTCATTGATGAAGGTATCAGAAGCAGCAACCAAGAACAAAACAAAGCAAAATAATCTTGCAAATATTTACTTTTCCCCCATTATTTCCTCCACTGTACACTGTCTTATTGAGGCTTCTCACTATGACTAACCAACCCTGGAGGTGAGCTGTTCATGTATCATAAATGGTGGTAGACAGAATGGAGTGTGCTTGCCATGTTGTACCTGATGGACCATTCAGTTGGCAGTCCGATTACAGAAAGCACACTCTACAACCTGTTCATCCAGTGATCTGATGTCGTTAGGAGCAACACCTCATAGTTTTTATATCAATAATAAAATTCCTAAATATACAACTGTATTTTTAGAGAGTAATGAAGTGAAAAATAAAATGAACATCAAGTTAAAAATTCCAGGGAGAAACCACAGCTAGTGAGAAGGTTTGATTATATTTTTCCTCGATTTTTAAAGAACTATTGTAGGAACAGCAAGATCTATCTATCTTATCTATCTATCTATCTATCTATCTATCTATCTATATCTCCTGACATAAATAAACTAATGGAAACAGAAGATAAATCCATCCTTCTACCCTGAATATATGATAAAAAAGTGGTGGTGTTCTTTGCTGTTTTCTGCAATGAATTCCATTATTTGCAATTAATCAAATGGTCAGAAGTTTACTCTTTTCTATACACATGAATTCAGCTAATATTGTAATGGCATTAAATATCCAGAAGCTAAATAAAGCAATTTTCAAACTATAGATGTTTAGCAAAATAAACAAACATGTTCAGTAAGAAGCCAGGCAAGGAAAGAGAGAAAGAGATTGAGAGAAAAAATCATGTTCCTAGTTATTTATTTATCTCACCTCTGGAAATAAAAGCTTTGTGGAGTTCAAAGCTGCAATTGCTACATGTGCCATGATGGATTAGCTCTAGTAAACAGCCATCTGTCTTCTTGCTCATATTTGTGCAGGGCATACTGTACATTGCAATGCAACAAGAACAAATCCCGACAATCCAGAATCTGGGTTTGCAATCAATAAGCCTTTACAAAATTTCCTGGGGTCTTGATGAGATCCCATAATGAGTTGACAAAACTGAATGTTTCTACTTTGTCATTTCTACTCAATTCATGCAAAACCAGCTTCTTTGCAGATTCTAACAACTTTGGGAAAGATTGCCCAAAACCATGTCTTGAGAACTATGAAAATCAACAGGTAATTGTCAGACAGAAAGTATTTTGCATATATTAACCCCATTCACATTCAGTCTCAGACATGTACATATGCAGGAAGTTTCCTTACACAAGGTCAGATTATTACAGTTCACTAACAGGGTTTCTTAGTATCTTTGCTATGTAGATAAGTATACATAAAGTTATGTAAGGTAGAGAATTCCAGTTTATATGCTGTTGTCATCATCAAAACTATTGAAGATGGAGTAAAGGATTCTTATAGCTCTGGCCAGAAATATTTTTGCCATATATGTGGAATACTGTAGCTACTAATACCAGTTATGATCTGCCCAAAACTACATGGATATGAATTATGCCATAGTTCTTTATCCCTAAAATATCTGTTGCTGAATTCTTCTGCAATGGAGCAGGCCTTGAATCCTTCATGTGTGTGTGTTCACACCTTTGCAACATCAGTGTGGGGCTGGAGATGGGAAGAGGTTTAGTTGGGCTGGACTGGTTGGTTATAGCAAGCATGGTGTGAGTCACTATTTTTTATGTTCAATCATGAGATGAGCAGTGAGGGGGAAAATCAAAGTATCCCCTTCTTTTCCTCACCCCTGCCTCCCATGAGTCAGGAAAGCGATCAGAACAAAGAAGGTGTGTGGATAAAGCAATCAGATTAAGGGTGTGTATGAATACAATGATCAGAGGAAAGGGAATGTATAAATACAGTGATCAGATGAAATGTGGGGGTAGCCCAATCTACCCCATCACAGCTGATTTCCTGGCTGAACATTTTAATAAATAAAACATATTTATTTGTGTGTGTGTGTATTTGTGTGTATATATTTAAAGTTCACTCATTCTCTCATTGCAGTGGCAAAGAGAGAAAGGGGATTGGATGATGGAGGCATCCAATCAGACTGGATGCAATAGATTGACAGGCAAACAGTAATAGTTATTGATTTATAAGGTTGGTGCATTCTGGGAAGAGGAAAAACAGCAAGTTTGATAGGCAGAAATGTGTGGCTGATTGAACCAATGTCCCTTTGAAGTCCTTTGTATGTGTGGACTTAACAAGGTTGCAGCTGGATCATTGTGGATGAGAAAAAATGCAAGGTGAGGGTGTGTGTTTTTCCATCAGTGTAGATGTGTCCTTGCTCATGTGCATATGCATATTTCTTATGTATCAAAGGCAGAACCTCCTGCCTCTGATGAACATTGAAGTCCCTTGTCCACCAGGAAATCACTCTAAGCAAGCACTCTATTTTCTTCAGTCACCTCCATGTAGCAGCCACTACTAAACTAATGTCAAATGTCAAGGATGCTGTTGAAGTGGTAGGCATGTCATCAGTCTCTAGGATGGAGCAGACAGATTTTCCAAAAAGCGTATCTCACTGTGGACATCTTTAAGTTAGTGGGGTGGAAGTGAAGGAAAGAGAAATCTTTCCAAAATCTGAAATGCAGGAAGAAACTTTAAAATTGTGCTTATATCCTAATATTGAGGAAGAAGGACACTCAGTGCATTAAAAAATATCAAACATTCTGTTGTGGTTGCAGTCCTGTTAATATCAACTATAAACTGGGTCTTTCCTGAAAGTTAAACTCTAGCTCTTTCCAACATGTTCAGAAGATGAATCACCTTTCCAGCCAGGAGGTCTTTAGGAGAGACACATAACTGCCAGAATTAGCTGTTATATATCTAGTCTATATCCATTATGAATGGAAATGTTCCAAAAAAATGGAGGAAGGCCTATGTTGTTACAATCATGATCACTTTCCTCTCTATAGCAAGGTGAGGCAATAGTTCATTATCTGAGAAATGAGATCCAATGGCTCATTGGCTGTGGGAAGGCATTTTGCCAAGACCACCACTTTGAGTAATTTGTTGCCATTTTCTCACCCTGGATAATTAGAGTTTGACCCTCTTTAGCAGGAGTAGGCAACCTTTTTGATCTGGGGGCCAGGTTGCTGTCTCTCAGACAATTGGGGGGCCGAAGCACCATAAATAAATAAATAAATAAATAAATAAAAATTTAAAAATTTAAAAATATGCATGCACACTCTCTCAGCCCCAGAAAAGCTATGGCAAAACCCCTGTTTGCCAAGAAAACCCCAAGAACAAGTAATAACAGCAATAATCAATATCATCATGGTGGGCGGCGGCGGCAGTGGCAGGACTGGCCTGGGGCCAGTCCAAAGGCCTCGGGGGGCCACATCCGGCCCCCAGGCCTTAGGTTGACTACCCCTGCTCCTTAGAGTCATTCACAGATGAGCTGATTCAAGTAAATCTGTCTGTCAATCATCTGTCTGTCTGTCAATCATCTGTCTGTCTGTCAATCATCTGTCTGTCAATTTTGCTAGCTTGGGTAGCAGAAGTATGTAATTGGAAGAGGAAAGCAACACAATTTTTAATGCTGTTTTAAACTTCTTAAAAGTTGTTTTTAATAGAAAAATTTAATTGCGTTTAACTTTTATATTATTATTTTTTAATTGTGTTGTGCTTTTAAAATGTTGCATGCCATTTTGGATCCTTTGTTAAGAGAAAGATAGGGATATTAAACAAACAAACAAACAAATGGAAGAAGGGAAATAAAGCCTGGCTTAAAGTAGATGAACTGCATCTAAATCGTCAAAGAGAAGAAAATGAGACCAAATTACTAGTGCCAAGTTACTGTTGGCTGTAAAAAATGTGGCTTTGAAGTTCTGTGTATTGATATTTAATGAGAGTTGTTACCTCTTTTCACAATGACTGATTCATCATTTGGAACAGCTGCATAGTACACAGAAGCAACATGGTCAACTCTTGTAGTTCTCACATTTTGGTCCTTCAGTTGTTTTGGACTTAAGTACCAGAATCCCTGACTGTTGTCCAAGTTGGCTGGAGTTTCTTTGAGGTGGTCCAAAACAGTTGAATGACCAGAATTTGAAAATCATTGGTCTGCTTCATTGTAGAAGTTGTAACCAATTGAATATGGCTGACATAGATTGTTGAGAATTTTGTATGGCTCAGTTTTTCAAAGAATATAGTAAAAATCACCAATATGTTTGTAAGAAATTGCCCCAGTACTTGACAGCCACATAAACTAAGCAGGATAAGGCCTGATTGGTACTTGGAAGGGAGGCCAGCAGGGAATACCAGATGTTGTAGGCTACATTTTGAGGAAGGCAATGGCAAACCTCTACTGAATAAATAATCCCTAGAAAACTCTGTGATAGGGTTGCAATAAGTTGGAGTTGTCTTAAAGATGCATAACAACAACAACTTCATAAGAAAGATAGAAAGAACCTAAGGATTTGTTTTTTAAAAAAGTCAAAGGTGGAAGAAAAGAAAACATCCTGTGTCTCAAAGTACCTCTGTACAATATGGTCCAAGTCACTCAGTGAAGAATATGTGCATGCTGTCACACAGCAAAGGTCACATCAGGTGACCCAATGTGTCAATGGTTATAGCCACAACTTTGCACTAGTAATTTCTGTCATGGTAAAAACACTTTAGACACTGCAACTCAGAGCAGAAATAAACATCTCTTGCTGCATTTCCTTTATATTTGTCTCTCTGTGTATATATGTCAGTCTCCTATCTTTTACCTGGCCTAACAGCCCATGATCATTGTCATACTCATGACTTTTCTGTAACCAAGCCACAGGCAACAATGGATTTACAAAAAGGAGAGCAGACTGAAGCTGAAATAAAATAAACAAAAACAGCATTTCAGCTACTCTGTGGATTTCTCCATGTCTCTTGATTTAGATCTAGACAGATTACCATCACATGGTGCCTAGAGACAATAGGACAGACGCAACAGGAAGACATAGCAAAGAGCATGTATACATAAATGTCACATGCATGATCTTGATATTACTAATATTACTTGAAAGCAACCAGACTGTTCCCATATGGAGTCAAGAAGGTCCTCCTGTCAACAATTGGAATGTCAGAAATTGGTGCCTCAAGATAAATGCTCAGTCTTCTGCAGTAGTGATGGATTACAATTCACTTTGGCCAAAATAAAGATCATTTGCAGTGCAGTTCACCAAAAGGCTACTCTGAATTACCACTGGGATTATTTTGAGCCAAGGCTTATCTCAGGCTTATTCCCCAATAATTGTTATTATTATATGTTATCACATTGACTTTAACCTGGAAACTCAGATTGTGCAAAATCGGGGCCATGGCTTCCTTGATTCCACACTAATGCTAATGTTCAAAAGATAAGAATGGTGTCGAGTATGTGCAGAATGCCTTTTTTTATAATCCCCATCAGCCGTGGATATTTGGGATAAGGATGAAAATCTTTTTGAGTTACTGGGTATGAAGTTCAGATAAGCATCTCACGTGAACAACATGTAGGCTGTGCAGCTTTCTTTCTGGCAGAATGTCTATGGGCCTTTCACTTTAATTGCCCTGGCACAGTGCTAGGGAATCATGGGAACTGTAGTTTATTGTGGCACCAGAGCTCTCTGACAGAGAAGGCTCAATGTCTCAGAAAAAAAAAACTACTATAATTCCCATGATTCCCTAGCACTGAGCCAGGACAGTTAAAGTGGAATCAAGTTGCATTTCTGGCAGTCTGTAAAGGCCCTATGTCTTGCTTGTATGTGCCTTCTACACAGAAGAGGAAGAACAGAGCCCTCCCCCATCTTTTTCTTCTGTGTGCTGGGATAGTCTAGATCTGGAAAAATGTCTACCCAACAGACTGGGTTCTGAAAGGCATGGATGCAAAGCCATAGGAAAAGGTGGCAGACTCCTACTAGCACCTCTCTTATTTGAAATGAAAACTTGCCCATGGAACAACTTTACATTTCATAGTTCATTACCTAACACTTCAATATAATTTTACCACTCTGCATAATGTTTTATTCTTACATATTTTCATTTGAAAAAAAAAATGAGTTAGATTCCAATATCGAGGCTGCTATTTCAGAAGCATCTAGCCAGGATTCTCAAACTAGTAAGCAGGAATAACCAGATGCCATTTACTAAAGGCATAGCCTTGTTGGTTAGTATGTCAATCCAAGTCCTCTTGATTTTACACACTTTTTCCTAATCCAGGATTACTGCAAAAGACAGCATTTTCCAAGGTGGTTACAGAAGCTGTTATTTTCAGACCCTACGGTAATGACCACAGGGTTCAAAGAACTGAGCTTGTGGGAATGAGAAGGCACAGCTCATTTCTCTTAGTGTAGAGGTACTCTGCCCTTTTCTCCTGGCATACAGGTACTACAGTGTCTCTTTTATCAATTGCCCAGATATCAAAATAGACTCTGACTAGAGGCTTATATTGCTTAGGAGTCTTGTTCCAAACACCCCTTGACCATCTAACAAAAAAATGAGGTTGTAGTGGGTTAAGAGATTATTATTTTAGGAGCAGGGATCACAGTTACTGCAATTATATAAATGTATGTTGTCTTTCACAAAGACAACATATGTCTCCAGTGAGCTCACTTCTAAAGAAGTGAGGTCCTGAAAAGGCTCCTTTAAACAATCTGCAGCACTATGGAAGAGGGAGAGCAAAAGGCAAGAGAATTCTTTAGAGACACTGCAGAACAGAAATGATGAAATGTGATGACAATGATTATGCATATGATGATGATGATATTAATAAACTATTTTAAAATAATTGCCTAAAAGGGAATCTATAAACAAACAAAAGAGAATGTCCTAAAAGGAAGCAATATCACCACATTCCTAGTTAGGAATCTACATTTTTGTTTATTTCATTCCCATATGTGAGAATTAAACTATTTTGATAGTTTTCTCTCCACTGGACTACAAAAATTTGGGGCAAATTTTCTTTTGATTAAAATATTTTGGGATTTTTTAAAATGAAAAGTATTTTTTTGCTGTTCATGCCCAGGTCTTCTCTCACACAAGCAACTGAAAAATCTTATGGTAGCTGATTGCTTCTTTGATTTGGGACAAAAAAAGGACCCTGTGACTTTTCTTTAATTCTCTTTTCCTAATATTCATTTGGGAAAAACTAAAAGAGCCAGCAAGGTGTAGTGGCTTAAGCACTGGACAATGATTCTGGAGACCAGAGTTTAAACCCCTGCTCAGCCATGGAAAGCCTCTGGGTGACCTTGGGCAAGTCACACTCTTTCATCCTCTGAGGAAGCCAAATACAAACTCCCTCTGAACAAGTCTTGTCAAGAAAACTCAGTGGTAGTGCTTAGGGTTGCCATAAGTCAGAAACAACATGAAGGCATACAAAACAACAACAATAGTTAAAGTGGTTTAAACCATTACAGGTTTATCGTATTGAGCGATATGCCCTAAACCAGAGGATCTACTGCTACATCCCTGGGTGATACGTGGCATTTCAGCAAGGATTTCTGACTCCCAATTGTTTGACAATGGTAGCAACAATATCACTTCTACTGCCACACCTCCCACTAAATTATAGTGTCCAAATGAAGAAAGCTCAGAGTTAGCAAAAACAAATTGTTATTTGGAAGGACTGTGAGAGTCATTCAGTTCTGGTATGGAAAACAAATCTTTAAACTCATTTTTTTTATCATCAGCACCAATGGAAAGTACCAAGAATTAAATCTTAGACCAACTGCATGCAAAGCATGCCCCCTGCCACAAAGCTAAATACTTCTCCCCTCATTCTTTTTTAGGTCCAAACACACTACAAAAATAATCCAGTTGAGACTGCTTCATCTGTCCTGGCTCAGTGCTAGGGAATTCTGGAAACTGTAGTTTTGTAAGACATTTAGCCTTCTCTATCAGAGAGCTTTGTTGCCAGAATAAACTATAATGCCCAGAATTCCCAAACACTGAGCCAGGCCAGATATAGCACTCTCAAACTGGATTTTTTCTGCAGTGTGTTTTGGACCTTAGTTAACTTACCTTCTAGTAGGGATTGGAAGAATATTCTAATTAAAAAAAAAAATGGTAGAAAAACTCCCCCCCCCAAGTGCTGAGGGGCCCTAAAAAGAAGCATCTTAGACTGATAAGAATATTTGTGATTCATGACTTATTATATAAAAAATTTGTAATGATTATATTGTGCAGAAAATAGCATTTTCTGAACTCAGGGAAATGGTGTTTTCTGCTCAAAAAATACCATGTGTGAAATTTGGGCAAAACTTTTGTGCACTTTCTTACACTGAGAAGATGAATCAAATGCTCGTTGCTTTCTTCAAGAAGAAAATTAGTGAAGAAGTATAACTCTACCTTTTAGAGATGTTGTAACAATAAAATGTGGATTAAGGAGGCACATATATTTCTGGGCCCCTTGGCAAAGTGGTGGGATATAAATGAAAGAAATACATAAATTAAATAAACCTCTGCCAACATACTTACACAAATGTCAAAGAAAGTGATGGCTATAAGCAGGGCAGCAGCATAATGGGGATCTGACAGAGAGTCTCCAACAGTCATTAGAGCTGTGGAGATTGTTGCACCAAGAGGTATGTTGATACCTCTTACCTCTTTTTCTGAAAAAGTATTTTTTGACATAACCTGGGTCACAAGAGTGTAAGTCATCAAGAGGATTCTAGCCCAGATATATATGTTCTGTCCTCTTTTGTCTGTATCTAAATATGAAATTCTTAAGTTTCTTATTAGATTCTGGAAACTGAGGGAAAGCATCCTCATATCCATCCACATTACCTTAGGAAATGAAGTAAGTGAAGGCATAGCAAATATCCAGTCACTAAAAAAAGATCTCAGGGAAGCCACAAACTTGTTGGCAGACAGCAACTGGACTGTCTGGCTTGCCAGGTACTGTACTGTGTGATGGATTACGTTTACTAGACAAAGGAAGGATGTCCCAGATCCTGTATTGAAAATGTCAATTGTCTTGGCAGTTCCTCAAAAGATGTGGCAAAAGGTATAAAGAAACAACAAGGAGAGGTGAAAGGAAAGGCATAATAAACATTGGGTCTATTGAAATGCAACTAACCCAGAGAGATTAATTATGATTCTACTGTATATATCCTTTTCTTTTACATTTTTCAACTTCCATTCCAATTTCTGCTGGTTTCCCGATTTTGGACAGGGCTGTTCTTAAAAAAGAATCCCTAATTAGCTTTTATGATAAATGGTATATTTATTTTCAATTCCTATTTCTCCAGCCCTAATGAAGGCTTTTGCAAGAAAGATAGAGCACCGGGGGGGGGGGGGGGGGGGGGGGGGGGGGGATGCAGGAGCTTCGACCTGACAGGCTATTTTGCTGCAGTAATTAACCAGGAGTTCACAAAAATACATTACTGCACTATTTATTCCTAGCTCAGCATTGGTACTTCTCTGTGTCCAAGTGACTTGGAAATACTTCCACTTAAGCGAGAAGATTTGCACTAGTAAGATAATAAGTCCATAATAATACACTGCCCTTCTTTAACAGTTTCCATTAGTGGATCTGAAAGTGTAATAGGAACCATTTATTAACTGTTGAGCTTCTGTGGGAAAGGTAACAAATGTTTAATGGATGTCCATTTATTTATTCACCACAGAAATGCAGACATTTCACTTTATACTGGAAGGTCATAAGCACAGGAACCTGCTATATATCAGCCCTACACAGACAGACAACCCAGGGTAATGTTTATATGTGAAGTGCCTAAGACTACAAACACAGGCCTTGCCCCCAACAACATAGAGACTTTCTTGTCTCTAAGGTGATGTGTCTTTACACATGTAGGTATAGATATCAATAAGTCATTATGAAGCCAGCTTGCTCAACTGCATAGAGCAGGTGTAGAAATACTGAAGCCCTCACCAGATTTTTGGACTTCCGCTCTCAGGATTTCCAACCACTTGCTATACTGGCTAGATTTGCTGGGACTTGCATTCCATCTGAAGGGAGACATCATTCCTGCCCTGGCACAGACCCTGGCAAGAGCAAGATGTGGCTAGCAGGTATTAGGAAAGGGAGAAGATTTATCTTAGTCCACATGGCTATAATCCCCAAAAGATAATTGTTGCAAATTCTGTCCAGATCATAGCACTCACTGACCAGGAGATCTAGCTTTTTTGGCTGGAGGGACCTTTTTGGTGGCTGCTTCCACACTTTGGAACTCCCTCTCTAAGGAGGCCAAGATAGTGCCACCCTTGCTCTCTTTCCACCAGCAAGTTAAAACATTCTTGCACTATCAGGCTTTTAGAAACTGAATGGGAAAGGCTTTTAATGGTGTGCTATGCTGTGTTACTTATGAGCTATATAGTCTTTTAATTAATTTTAATGTTTTTAAATCCAGAAATGGTTTAATTATCATTTAAATAACTTTTATGTTTCTATTTTATTCACATTTGTGTATGGTTTTTTAAATCTGTATTGTTTTAAAATATGTTGTAAGATGCTTCAAGTCCCATTATTGGGAGAAAGGCAGGCTTAAACAAGTAAGTACAGTGGTACCTTGACATACGAGTTT
>CM034701.1:38609177-38620711 GCA_020142125.1 Phrynosoma platyrhinos
TAGTCAAAAGCCACTTCTTTTTACTTTTGGAAAATCCTGAAAGTAAAATGAAGTGGCTTTTGACTAGTTTCCATTCAGATTAAGCATAGCTTAACATCGATGTGTGTGAAAATCTACCCACTTTTGTGGGTTTCCCTCACCTTTTAAATCCTGTTTCTGTATGGGATTTTCTCCATGTGATAAAGTTCATGTACTCTTGTAACCTCTCGTTATGCCAGCCTTTTTTCTGTCATCGTAGAAGGAAGTATCCAGTATATCTCTGTGTATGACCCCTGTCTCATCATCTTGTGAGCTACTTCACATTGAAGATACTAGGAAGTACTTCCATAGTCAAACAGTGGGGAGTTCTCAGGTGCTGTCTGGCTGGAGTTGTGAGGATGGAATAGAGGAACAGCCACTATCCTTCCAGATTTCCAGTTGGCAAGGTACATTGGCACAGATTTCCACTCCACCATTTAAAAATGACCATGGCCAGATATTACAGCCCCATCCTCATGAAAGTTGTATTCAGCTACCTGTCTAGCTTCTGAAATTTCTTTAGGTGTTCCCCACATACTCAAGTATATATTTGCAGCCATGAGAGATATAAACCTGTTCTTTCTAAATTAGAGCTTGGATTCTGAAGTAGATAAATTCTATATATGACACAATATTATGCACTTCTTCTGGACACACATCCAATGGTTGCTCTGAGCTGGGACTTACAATTGGATCTGGCCCACAGAATCATGGCAGACAGAAAAGCATGACTATAGCCTTGTCAGAGGCTTCTTTTTAACCCTTCACCAGCTGTGGCATGGCAGCTAGCAACCAGGGGAAAAAAATGGTTAACATTTTTAATATAAACTAATCTAATATAGACTTTCTAAATTGGTACCAGAACCAAACTGTAATTATTCAATTTTTACACTGCTTCAAATTTTGGGCTACATTCAAGAAGTATACAGAAAGGGAGAAATTGTGCAGAAAGGTAAAGATAATGACAACAACAATGATGATGATGATGACAATGCTGATGAATATCCCACCCTTCTCCCAAAACTGGGTTTCAAGGTGGCTATATATAATATATATATACTAGGACAGTGATGGAGAACCTTTTAGAGACCTTGTGCCCAAACTGCAACCCCAAACCCCACTTATTTATCACAAAGTGCCACATCCCTCTCGCTTTCTAGTAATAAACTCTGGCAAACTCTGTGCTGGAGTGATGGCACACGTGCCCACAGAGAGGGCTCTGAGTGCCCCCTCTGGCATGCGGGCCATAGGTTTGCCACCACTGTACTAGGAAAAATGCTTTTCTCCTAATGCAATACTTTTGTCTGCATGTTGCATATTGTATTTCTGTGAATTAGTATATGGGGTATACATGCCTATTCTGCTGAGTAAGGGGCACTTTTGTACATTATATTCAAGAGCTGCAAAGACATAAAATATGTAGCACAGATCTTCTTAAACACATATTTTTGTAAGAATTCAAAGATATAGCCATGTTAGTCTGTGGGATCAGTATGTAAAAAGATCTTGTAGGACCCTTGAGACTAATTAAAGAAAGAAGTTGGTAGCATGAGCTTTTGTAGACTTAAGTCCAGTCCCAAAGGTGCTATAAGATCTCTCTACATAATGATTTTTGTAAGTTAGCTTAAAATATTAACAACAAAATGATTTTTCAAACAAATCCAGAATCCAGCCTGAAGTCAAAGAGAAGAACTGGGGACATGAAGACATGCTTTAGTTTCGGGTGTTTTGTTTTGTTTTGTTTTTTAAAAAAATCAATATAATTAAACAACAACTTTAATTCCACTTCCAAATTCTTGGCTTTTTCAGCCACAAACCTCTTTTGCTCACAGAAAATGAATGTTCCATTCTTAACACTGTATTAAGTTTTATGTGCACTAAATTTCACCAGAAGAGAATAAACTGTTTATCTGTTCTCCATCTTTTCATTTTGCATTTTTATGACTCTAGGTCTTTACTTGTTAGACTCTGAGTACTGGGGGAAAAATATTCTGCACAGTTTTACTTGGATAAACACCCTACAAATTACAAATGATTCATAGGAATCTCACTAGACTGGAAATAGAAGGGAGGGACTTCTAGACAGACCAACAGATATAGTTAATGAATAGATGTTCCAGCAACACATATCCATATCTACTTATTATGTCCCACCCCCCGCCGCCGCCAGTTCCCACTGGTATATGTGACTTTAATTAACTTGTCCACCATTTGGAATTCTAGTGGGATACAATGCAGGCAGGATCATTAAACCCAATCATATTTTCAGCCTCGCCTGATATTTCACTAGAGCCATTCAGATCAATTTACCCAACAGAGACATTTGTCCCTGGGCTGTCACCACAACCCATACTGAGTGTCCTGCACTTCTTTATCTTTTGGCAAGGCCATCATAAGCAAGCGACACAAAGGGTGATGTATGGGAACTCAAATAAGTTATAAATCCTCCATTCCTTCATCAGCTGTCAAACAGAAAGAATTTACTTCAGCCGGCCTTGGTAAAGGCTGCCTGACTGTGCTTAGAGAAAGTCAGCTTTAAGATGACACACACTTGGAGGTGAAGAATTCCACCACATTCAGAATCTGAGTGCAGGAGTTTAGAAAGATGAAAGTAACCCCACTTACATCCTTACAGTTCCATGCGTAGGTATATATTTTCCTCCTGCACTATACCCATGACAATGCAGATTGCAACATGGAGACCCCCC
Source organism: Phrynosoma platyrhinos (assembly GCA_020142125.1). Classification (NCBI taxonomy): domain Eukaryota; kingdom Metazoa; phylum Chordata; class Lepidosauria; order Squamata; family Phrynosomatidae; genus Phrynosoma; species Phrynosoma platyrhinos. The sequence continues at coordinate 38,611,904 of CM034701.1, forward strand.
CCCCAAAGTACACATAAAGGTCACTGTCATTGGCACATTTCAAACAATTGGAGGAGAGTTCAGCATCTCCCTTGCCTTGCCATCATCAGCTTATACTTGTTTAACTTCCAGAAGACCACAAAACAACAAAAGCTTGTTCTGTTCTGTGACTTCAGGCAGGCACAAAAAATCCCACTGGAGAAGGGCACTTTGCTAAGGCACTGTGGGAAAAAGCAAAAGAGATCCAGTTACTTAGTGCATCTGATCTTCTCAAGCCACAGCACTGGCCAAAAAAAGTCATTGCAATTCAAGGCTGTATCAACAGTATAATGTCCAGACCAAGGACCTTATCACACAGGGGGAATCCCGTGCAGAAACGGGATTTAAAAGCTGGGAAAACCCCACAAAAGCAGGTTGATTTTCACACATATCACTGTTAAAGTGTGGTTAACTGAACGGAAAGTAAACAAAAGCTGCTCCTTTTTACTTTTGGGATTTTCTGAAAGTAAAAAGAATTGGCTTTTGACTACTTTCTGTTTGAGTTAAGCACAGTTTAACATTGACGTAGTTTAAAATTCTACTCACTTTTGTGGGGGTTTTTCCCCCTATTGAAACCCCTGTTTCTCCCATGTGATAAAGTCCAGTGGAAAATCATAGTAGCCCTCTGTTTCACTTTAGTCAAATTTCACCTAGCATACCAGTACTGGGTACCACAATTCAAACAGGATATTGACAAATTAGAACATATCCAGAGAAAAGCAATCAAGATGGTAGAGTTTGGCTACAAAACCCTATGGAGAGCAACTTAAGGAACTGTGTATGTTTAACTTGAAGAAGAAAAGACTGTAGGGTTATATAATTGTTATCTTTAAGTATTTGCCAGGATGGCATGTAGAATATGGTGCCAGCTTGTTTTTTTGCTGCTCCAGAGATTAGAACTTGAACCAATGGATTCAAATTACAAGACAAGAGATTCTACCTAAATGTTAGGAAGAACCTCTTCCTGACTTTTTCTTCTTCTTCCATGGCTGGACTATATGGCCCTTGAGGTTTCTTCCAGAGCTATAATAATAATAATAATAATAATAATAATAATAATAATAATAACATTTATTTTTACCCCACCTCTCTGAGAGCAATCTGGGTGGCTAACAACATGTTAAAATACCAATACAATCAACCCCTATACCCTCCCCCCCTTAAAACAGTATTAAACCAATACACATTAAAACAATACAGATTAAAACCAAAAGCCGCTGAGAGGTCTAAAAGCACCACTACCACCCTATGCCATTTTTAACAGGAGCTTCAATAACATTGGTTTCACTGGGAGGAAATCAAATTGCCAGGGTTCCCTTGCTCACTTATGGTGGCAGGAGGGCAGGGGGAAGGGGATAGGATGGGGAAGCATGAGAATGGAAGAAGTATGTGTTCTCTCATTTGTTTGCTCATTCACATGGGCAAGCAGGGGGAAATGGGATGAGATGTGGGTATGAAGAGGAATGGTGTATACATTCACCCACTTGTTCACACAGATGGGAGGCAAATAGAGGATAGGACAAGTATTCCCTTGCTTTCTCCTCCTGATCTTCATTTCCTATCTTCTTCAAGTGCAAGTGAGGGAATGTACACATGGTTGGGCCTAGCCAACCATTCAGTACTTTTTTGTCTGTTAAAAATAGTTTGGGGGGAGCCTTGAGATATTCAGATGAAGAGTATTTTTGGAAGAATCCCTCACAGACAGCTGGTCAACTCAGCTGTATTTTGGTACACACAAACATTTTTGTATGTATAAAAATACATCTGAGCATATCAGCTTTCAGTTAGATATGCCTCCAAACTGTGTACACATTTTTGTATACCGTATATTCCCTTGAATACACATTTTTGCAAGTAATTACCCCAGATATATGTCTCCCTGTATGCAGTTATATTATGTGCTCCTTTTGCATATTCTATTCAGTGAGAGAACTGTATCACAAAATCCAGACAAATGTGAAAACCAAAGGCTAAATGTATTTCAGTTCATGTATTAATTTGAGAACTGTGATTTAAGTTGTTTCATGTTAAAACCCAAATGGAATTAGTATCTTCCTCTATTTAGCTTGACCTTCAGACTAGCCTTATCTTTTTTAAGAATAATAAGTATTTTGTTTTAATTATTTTTCATATCCTGACCAATGACTGAACTATATATCCATGCACAGAATAGAAGAGTCAAAAGAGAGAGTTGTTACTTGGTTATTATTAGGATTTTTCTTACTATACCACTGGACAAGCTCCAAAGTGATTTGTGGAATTTCTTGCATGTAGCATTCCCTCCCTCTCTCTCTCTGACACACACACACACACACACACACACACACCTCCAGAAATCCCTTGTGCTACTGATACATCCTATACATTCTTCCATTTACAAAAACAACTGCTGCTAGATAAGCTGAACCCCAAATCCAAGGTAGCTTCAATGTTATTTTCGATGCAGTGGAGTGCAGCGGTGATGCAAAAACCTACTCTAAAGTACCTACTTTAAGTAATGCAAACATACTTAAAGGGAGCTCTTGGATCAGGAATCCTCAGACGTACTAGTATTTGGGCTGCAGGAAGACAAAACTCCCCTGGAGCGTTGCATTTGAATTGTCACTTTCCTCCCTCCCCCCACCCCCCACCAGCTTTCTCAAAAACGCATACACACTCATCTCTGGTAGTTCAATAGCATTATAAAACCCACAATTTCTTCTACCCTGTGCACACATCTCATTATCCATCCTTAGTATACATCTTGAGCAATGCAATTTACTTCAATGTCACCAAGAGAGAGATGCTCCTCTGGGATTGTCATTACCATAAAGCACAATCTGCTGCCAATTTAGATGTCCTTATCCGTGCCGTATTTTAACTTCTCCGCAAATGATGACAAAGCACTTTGTGGAGGCCTGTCTCAAATTTTACTTTAGCAGCTGTCCCAAGTGTCCAGTTCTCCTCTTCTATAGGCTGCCTCTTCATCCCAAAACACTCACTCTGCATTTGGCCACCATCCAAATTTTGTATCTTTCAGTCTCCTAATTATTTAAAGGCTCAAGTTCTTTGCTGTTTCCCTTGCCTATTCACTTCCCATCTATTCTTGGATTCTGGAGAGCAAAATATGTCTGTTTCCTTAGTTTGGCTGAGCTGAATGATTCCAGAAGAAAGAAGACATTAGATTAGAAGCACAAATTTCATAACTTTTGTGCCTTAATGGGCCTTTTCAGGTTGTGATCTGCTAAGACCTCAGCTGGAAGTCAGACTCCAGGTCATTCCTCACATACTGTTTTCATTTCTACTTTTTGCACATAAAATAAATGATCCAGACAGCTTAACCCTTGCTGCGGGTGTTCAAGCAGATGCTGGACAACCATCTATTAGACATACTGTAGCTCTGGATTTCCTGAACTCAGCAGGGTATTTGACTTGATGGCCTACAATATATAGTCAATGGGCTATAACTATTGGAAGTTGGTGGATGCGTCTGTGGGGTGATAAATCTGCTCTAAGGCTTGCTGTGAATTTTAAAATAGAAATCCAAAGTGTATCAACCTGTCCTCAAAACAGATTCTGCACCTCAGGCTTACAGGCTAGAGTACTATAGATGATATTGCCAAGAAGGAATGTCCTGCTGGCTCATCTCTATTCACTAAATTGAAGAAACATGATTTAAATCCAGAATTTTAGATTTAAAGACTCAAAATGAATGGACAAACCTCTCAGTTTTAGTTTCTTGTACATGCATATATTTGAAATCTCAATTTCATTGCACTATGAATATGAAGCAATCTGGGGATTGTGGTAAAGGTTTACCATAAATAACCTAAAACAAAATGTTCTCTCATCCCTTTTGCTAACCAAGAAATGGTCCCCTTTCAAATGGTGTGAAACAATGACTGTAACAAATATGAACCTTGCCAATTGCTACAATGCACCACATTGCATGAAAATGTTGAAGGCATCCAAAAAGTCTTCTGTTAAGCCACAGGGGATTTTGAAGCCATATGGAAGTTATAGATTAATGGATTCAAATTATGTATATATAAAAAGGATAATCCCTCTAAACTTTAGGAAGAACTTATTGACTGTAAGAGTTGTTTGACAGTGGCCCAGAAGTTGGATGGCCACCTCTCGAGAGTGCTTTTAATTGGGTATTCTTGTATAGAAAGGGGTGGGACTCAGTGGCCCTTGTGGTTCTTTGCAACTCTATGTCCTTTCCAATTCTATGCATGTTGCTATGTTCTCCATATGGTTTTAGTAGCCCTCCATTTCTTCTGTTGAAATATTTAGAAATCTTGTTGCAGGCTCAGAGGAGAAGGAAAAATCTGTTTCTTTGTAACCTAGAGGCAGAAATAAAGCATCCATTCTATTGCTGAGAGCCTGCAGAGCAAATTTCAATGAAATGATGGCATGGAGATATGTGATCATTATCAAAGCATTGTTACAAGTTCCCAGAAGTTGACTGAGCTCTGAAGGATCTGCTATTTGTACCTTGAAGAACATTCCTCTTCATACAGAATACTGTGTTACCACCCACATGCAGAAAGCAGCTATTTTGTTTTGGCAGTACAGATGCCCCTTTCCCATCAGTAATATCCTTTTATTCCATAAGGTGAAGAACTGGGGAGAAGGAGGAGGAGGACGAGGAGGAGGAAGAAAGAGTGAAGAAGTGAAGCCTGGTATTTAGCAGATCATTCCACCCGCTGGACTGACTGAGCAAAGATAGAGAAAAGGCTCATCCTTTAAAAACAGACGGCCAGAGGAAGGCTAGAAGCAGACGACATGCCGGGCAAGACACTGTGTCTCTCATGTTTACATCTGTCAAGGCAGAATGATGCTGTTGAAGAGGGACTCTTCTCAGCATGAAAAACCTTACATGTTACACAGCTTTGAATCTAAGAAAATATTGCATTGAATTCCTGCACTGTAGGAAAGTCGAATGGGGGGACATGTTATATGATTATTAAACCATTACAGCCAACATATATTTTGGATAAACAGTGACCTCACTGACTGCCACTGCTACAGCAGGGATAGTACATCATTCAAGAACTTAAATAAAAGGTATGTTTTTCACCCTGATTGGGGGAGGGGAGCACAGGCACAGATGTGTGTATATTGAAGAGTGTTGGGATAGGACTAAGGGAGACCCAGTCATAAAACTCACTCAGTGATCTTGGGCCAGTTGCCATCTCTCAGCTTAATTTATCTTACAGGCTGCGGTGAGTTTAAATTGCAGGGTGGGTGCAGTTGGGAGAGAACTGCTTTGACTTACCAGGAAGAAAGATGGTATACAAGTGAAATAAACAGCAATACACAGAGGCAACAATGATAAAGCTGTGCAAATAAGTTGCTCAAACTTTTCCACCCCAAATCAGGAGGTAGCATGACATATTTTTTATGGCAGCATGATTTTGTGCACACCAAGTCCCTCTGAGCAGCCAAATATCAATTGTGCATGTCCAACAGAGATCCACACACACTCTTGACCACATGAAGCATCTGACTTAAACACAGCTATTCCTATCATGAATAGGAATGGCAGCATCAGTTTAGTTGTAGTTCTAGATCTGTGAAGTCAGCCTTCATTTGCAGTTGGGGATTAGAGCAGCTCTGATTTCCCTATGATCCCTGGCTTTAAATGTTTCCTACAACCAAAGGATTCCCTGGTGGAATCTCCCACAGGATTTGTCTGCAAATCCTGACAAGTAATGCTGCTCCCTGTACCTGCTATCAGCAGATTTGTTGTGTAACTCCTGACTTATGGTGACCCTAAGGCGAACATATCACATGGTTTGTTTGGCAAAATTTGTACTGATGGGGTTTGCCTTTGTCTTCTTCTGAGGCTGAGAGACTATGACTTGTCCAAGGTCACCCAGTGGGGTTCCATGGCTGAGCGGGGAATTTAAACCCAGGTCTCTAGAGTCATAATTCAATGATCAAGCCACAACACCACACTGGCTCTCTATCAGCAGAGCCAGGACTATAAGCAAACAACAACCATGCTTTGGTGTTATTTTTGTTGTTGCTGTTGGGAGAAGAAGCTGGAGGCAGAGCAGGAAGACAAGAAGGGATTGAGCTTCATTCCTTCATCTGCACTCTGTCCTGCAGAGCATATGCATTGTAGGCAATGATGAAACAGTGTCAATTATTCAATTTAAATTTCACTTATTAAATATTAAATATTCCCCAATAGAAGTAAGCTGTCCTGTTTCAATTTTTCAATTCCCCCCCCCCCAAGGGGAGGGTATTGGTCTCTATATCTGAGTTCTGTTTAGGCAGAATAGGAAGGGATGGAATCCAATAAAGACTGAAAATTTCTCCTTCCAAACCACAGTCAGATTCTAAGCAGAAGCTTTGGAAATGAAGAAAGCTCTCTACCTCCACAACTACCACCTGGTTGTTGCTTCCCCTCATCTGTCATTCCCCAAACACCAGCCATTTATAGTGCAGTAAACAGTACATTAGTTCCCAGACAGTTCTTCATCTGTCATTCCTTTTGTTAGGATCCACTCTGTCTACTCAACAGATGAGGCTCCTTGAAGTGCCTCCCCTTCTTCTAATGAAGTGGCAAGCAAGGAACCTTTCTCTCTGGCAGAGCACTGGAGCAGCGCAGTACCACCATGCAAGAGTCGCCTCATTTAACCTCCTCTCACTCTTCTTCCCATCAGGCTCTGTGCCCTGTGACAGTGAGATGTTTGACACTGACATTCCTGGAGGGTGACATCTTCCACCAACATTATCCCACCATCTGTTCTGCATGAAGCCGCAAGCTCCTGGGGTTTCATTTCTAGAATCTCTTCTACCCTTGACTTGTGCTGACCCTATGATGCTGGAGAAGGAGCAGGGCTGCTTGATGGGGAATTATCTTACAAAGAATCATGCCATAATTCTTCACAGTTATAAATAAATGACTAAAGTGCTAGTACCAGTGGCATCCCTCATACTCTAGCTTCAGAAAGCTCTGTCACCTTTTACTGGCACACTGAATAATAGTGTCATTGTTCGTCTCTGCAAACATCATTGGAAGCTGACATTTCTCCTGATTTTTCACTCATATCGTTTTTCTGCAACTAATAGATGCTGTCTCTCATCTGTGTCATTGAGAAAACAACTCCCCACTGCTTTTATATCAGAACTAACAAGCATAGAATCCTATGTATAGTTATGTCCTCCCCAGTCCATCAAGAGACCCAGTGAGCAACACTATAGGTTTCAGGTCTCTTTATATGAGACAACACTGGAAACCTATAGTTTCTTTTCTTACAAATGTATGGAAGACAAGTGGTAAAAGAGCTACTTCTTCAGATCAGACCACCAGAGAGCATTTTAAGCAGCCCCACAAAGTTCTACTTTCCCCCACTAAATACGTTTCAAACAATGCCAGCTAGAAAATCTTAGTTCTCTCTGCCAGCTGCTGTTCACAACCCATGTACACATCTACCCCTCAGGGATGCTATAGGAGGGGCACAATTACCATGTTTCTCTGCCAAATAAGAATTCTGTCCCCTGAGATGAAACTTTCCTCCAGTCCCCAAATTTCAAGCACTGTAGTAGTGTAAAACTTCAGTTGAGCATTTATAAATACAGCTAGGCATCGAAACCAAAGAGGCAGGCAAAGGGAATGCCAACACAGTGAGTAAAAGAGCTCTAGGTATGGACAATATTCAGTGTCTCACTCTCTGCAATGTCAGAAATTAAGGAAAATTTCACCCCTTCCCTATAGCTACACCCCTGCTGGCACTAATTTGTGGAGAGATGTTCCTTTTTGGCAACTACCGGGAGACCATCTAACTGTTCATTTCCATTGCCAAAATATCATTGGAGCATTCTGGACTTTGGATCCACAATCAAACAATTAAACGAGGGACCAGCATTAGTGATGATATATTTGAGTTGATAGTGCATTTATTTGAGCATTTTTATGCCCTCCCCCCAAAGAAGGCCAACTGCAATGCATGTCTTCCTAGCATTACTGTCAGAACAAAAAAGGAACATCCATTGAGTACTGGGCCAACCAAACCTGGGTTTCTGTCCTGTCTCTCTCTGGGATAGCATTGTTTGGGGATAGGTTTGACACACATCAGGTGGTGCTGTCTCAACTGCTGTGATTGAACAATCAGCCTCCTACATAAGGCAGGCAGCAAATATTCATCAGTCACTGGAAGCAATGTCAGTCACCTGATCTATGAAAAAGGCACCCACTCTAGCCCAGAAACTCTGTGCTGCTTATGTTTTTGAATCAGGAACCTACTCCTTGTGTTCATTTCCAGCACAAAAACTGAAGGGCATCATGGTGTGTAAACAATGAGCCAGCTAAAAAGCCAGCAAACTGACAAAAGCAATATAGCCTAATATCGACAACTCCCCACTCTTAGCAAGAAAGTTACACTTGAACTTTCACTTTATTTTTAGTGTCTTACATTATGCAGTAGATAAGCTACAGTGAGATCTTGGGACTGACTTCTTTGAGAACACCTCTTTGTTGCTAATCAGGCTAACCTTGACTGTTAATTCTGACACCTCAGTCACTTTTCCAACCTTTCAACACCTAATTGTTCCTGAGAACTAACTCCTTGATTGATCCACCCTCACCCTTTCTCTCTCTTTTTTTAAACGAAGAGGAGGAAAACATACATTTTAATATTACTTTCCCACCAATGTGCTTTTCCACATGATTACTGTGCCTGTCCATGAATATACAGCTGTTACTCATTACTTCTCCCTCCTTGGGTTTTCTTCCCCCATGGTTATGCTTCAGGGTACGAATATGCGCACACATGTGCATGTGTTGATGGGGGGGGG
>CM034701.1:38620908-38637005 GCA_020142125.1 Phrynosoma platyrhinos
ACAGTTAGTGGCCATTTGGATAAGGGACAGAACTCTATTTGGGCAATGTCTGGCAGCCATTGTGCTGCTGAGCAAAACTGTTAGGGAAGAAGGAACTAAATACCTCCTTGCACAACATCAGAAAAAGTAGAATTGCTAATGTAAGCCCTGGCTACAACAACATAAAGCCCTAAAATGGTTCCAGCCTCAGACTGGGACATATTGCACTCAAAAACTGATAGCCTCCCTTCTATCATCACCCCACTGCAGCTACTACTAGTGGTATTGAGCTGGTAATATCAGATGACATCCTTTATTGGATAAAATCATCATTACGGACAATAAGTCTCCTTAAGTAATTCCCATTTGGTAATTATTATTTGCCATTCTATTCTGGAGGTTTTTAAACAGAGGCTGGATGGCCATCTGTTGGGAGTGCTTTGCATGGCAGAATAGGGTTGGACTGAATGACCTTTCTAATGATTCTATGAAGGTATCAAGACCTGAACTACAGTAAAATAGATACTTGAATATAGGTAAGAACAGACATATAGGGTCCAAAACACATTGCAGAAATAATCCAGTTTGAGACTGCTATAACTGCCCTGGCTCAGTGCTTGGAAATTCTGGGCACTGTAGTTTTGTGAGACATCTAACCTTCTGTCAGAGAGCTCTGGTACCAAAATAAACTACAATTCCCAGGATTTCCAAGCACTGAGCCAGGGCAGTTAAAGCGATCTCAAACTGGATTATTTCTGCAGCATGTTTCAACCTAGGACTCCCAGAATTCATGCCTGCTTTGACTGATGTAGACTGTCTGCCTGTCAACTCTAGAAAAAAGTTTCACATTGTTTCTCCCCTTTAGGCCTGAGGAAGGACCTTCCAGACTCAAAAAGCTCTGTCAGGCTTCCAGTGTTAAACCACAACGTTTCCAGGTCATCCTCCAGAGTTTACTGCTTGACTTGCAATATAGCCATATCTATAGACATACCTTTGCTACATTCACATAGAATGGTGTATTTGCTAGGGAAGCACTGGACTAGTGAACGGATTTGTCATCTAACCTGCAGTTCTATTAATGCAGAACAGCACTGGCAAGTTGATTAAGAGTCATGAAAACCTCTTCATCTTGATTTCCCTATGTTTCTTCAAAACCTACCAGCATTTTCATCCCATCAGTGTTTCATATAAGATTATAAACCTCTTGCCCCCTTACAAGGAAATTTATGTACCATATATTTCCTACCTCCACAATTTTAAAAAGGGGGTTTTCATGTGTGGTTGCCTCACAGACTAAACCATTTGTGCTAATTTTTCATGTGTATGTATCTTTAGCTGTTCATGTCTTTCAAAGGTACAATTTCCCTTATATTTTATTCCCATAGACTAAAACATCTGTGCTTAATTTTCAGACAATGGATGTATTTTTAGGGGTATTTTATTGCTCAAAACAGACTTCAAATCTAGCAAATGTGCACATTTGGGAGGGAGGGGGGGTTCTGGTTTCTTTTGCAGTGAGTTTTGAGAGATGCAAAATAGATGCCTTTGTTGAGAAACAGATAAACCCCATAGGCAGATGGTGGTTTCCCTATCAGTGGAGAAGTCAATTCTTTCTGTCTGTATTTTAAAAGTGTTCTCCATGTTTCCAAATCTATTTAGTGGATAGGGTTCAGCATCTTGGTTTACCCTTTAAAATTCTGGATTAATACCCTGATTGAATTCACTATCCAGCTGACATGGAAGCCACCAGATGGCGTTGAAGAAACCAAGAAAATAATTTCCTATCCACAAAGGTGACATTGAAAAGGCTCATGGATGAAGCAGGCGTTTTCTTGGTTGCTGATGGAATGACGCCATAAAAAGCTTATGATGTCAGCCATTTATTTACAACAACTGGTAGTCCTGAACTCAGAGGGGTTATGCCCCCCTCTTTTTTGGGGGAAAGATTAAATGGAGAGAGAAAAAACAGAGATAAATTAAGAGGCTACAAGGAAATTTAGCACAGATAGTGTTAATGGGATAAAAAGATGAAATAATCTGCAGGAGGCTGGATACTGTCATCTCTCACAATTAAACATCTCCCAGAGCTGAGGGTCACAGACAATGGGATTAAGTCTAAATGCCCCAGGCACAGCTGACACTTGACCAAACAGCCATTCTTTCCCCCATTACTTCTGTATTCATTATAAATGACCTATTACTCAGGCTGAGGTAATGCATGCTCCAGTCAGGACTAACAAAGACATGGACAATGAGATCCTGTTTGTAGTGTACAATCCCATTAGAGATGATTAATCACCTTTTAACTTACATTTCTGCATCTTGGCCTGAACATCAAGAAGGCAGGGAGAGAAACATCGATCACATTAACCAAACATAGGAACTACTTTGCAGCTTATAAAATACAGGACATCAAAGCAGTAACTAGGTTGGTTGTACTCAAGGACTTTGTTGCTGGGGAAAACTAAAATCAGTGGAAGGTCGTCCCCTATAAGGAAGAAGCAGGGTAGGGTAAAGAACCCGGCAACAATAAACTTCACTATAACTAAATTAGAAGATGCACACATAGCACCATCAGTCTCAAAAAGGTCACCTTCATGCTTTTGGAAAAGAATGCATCACAGATTGGCAACTCTTTCCCCAGTTGTCTCTCTTTCAATCTTTTCTGGCAACATTATTAATGCTGAGGAGATTCATTTGCCCAGAGCATTATAAAATGTAGCCATTTGGTACTCCACAATAATTTCTTGTATTAACCTCTGTGCCAATTCGTGCGGCATTTTCAGAAATAGCAAACAACGGGAAGCTGTCTAACAGCAGGTCAAACTCTTGTCCATCTAGCCCATCTGAGTGTTATCTACTCAGAAACAGCAATGCATGTCCTTGATTCTAATAAGAGATCTTGCCTATCATCTACAACCTGAAGTTTTTTAACTAGATAAGTTTATGCACCTAGAATCTGCTGCATGTTAAGTGTGCAGTCTTCCACTGAACTGTCACCACTCCCCTATCAAGCACTATTCATTTGTCAATGAGTTCTGCTCAATAATGAAACAAATAGTCATGATGCAAATGGATCTTGTAGCAACTTCAAGACTAACTGAAAGAAAGAAGCTGGTAGCATGAGCTTTTGTAGAGTATATTTCTTCAGAAGCATGGAATGAAGGGTTCAGGAATACATCTATAAACAGGCTGTTTGTGAGAATACTAATAGAAATGCAAAACAAGTGGTTATGAGGTGACAGGTTGGTGGGTTCTTCACCTGAAGGCTTTTCAGAATGATGTCCTGTTTCTTGCACTTTTTGAGAAAGATAATGTCTATCTGCACCTAGGCAAGTCTCTTAAAGAGGTTGACAGATTTCCACTCCATCCAGATGAATTTGGGGCTTTCCATGGGGGTGGAATTCAAAGACATAGCCATGTCAGTCTGGAAAATCAGTATGCAAGGAGGTCCTGCAGTACCTTTGAGAGTACCGTAACTAAAAGAAAGAAGCTGGTAGCATGAGCTTTTGTAGAGTTTACTTCCTAAGATGCATGGAGTGGAAGGTCCAGGAACAAACAAGTAGCCACGAGAGAGACTCACACTACCCCCATGCCTGCTCAAGTCTCTGCTCCTTTTCTGATGAAAACCATCTACACATTGTTGAAAAACTAAAGCATGCCCAGAGGAGGGTGACTAAAATGGTGAAGGGTCTGGAAACCATGCTCTATGAGGAATGACTTAGGGAACTGGGTATGTTTAGCCTGGAGAAGAGAAGGTTAAGAGGGGATAGATTGCCTTTTTAAAGTATTTGAAGGGATGTCATATTGAGGAGGGAGCTAGCTTGTTTTCTGCTGCTCCAGAGAACAGGACCCGGAACAATGGATGCAAGCTACTGGAAAAGAGATTCCACCTCAACATTAAGAGGAACTTCCTGACAGTGAGGGCTGTTCAACAGTGGAACATACTCTCTCAGAGAGTGGTGGAGTCTACTTCTTTGGAGGTCTTTAAACATAGGCTGGATGGTCATCTGTCAGGAATGCTTTGATTTTGAGTTCCTGCATGGCAGGGGGTTGGACTGGATGGCCCTTGTGGTGTCTTCCAACTCTATGATTCCATGATTGAGACTGCCCTGTAGGCAAATATGTGAACCTTTAGTAGGAATAGAAAGAATATGCAAATATATTTGGAAAATGGTAAAACACACACATGCACACAAACACTATGTTTCTCATGTGCCATTAGCATGAATGGATGCTGACATGCACACAGCCATGTCAACACAGTTGCACACACACATCACCATTGAAAATAATGGGGTGGGGCCTCTGTAGATGCTACAATCCACAGATAGCTAGCCCACCAATATGAGGGACTGACTTTACACATAGTCTGGAGATAATTTTATACATAATATTCTTAATAATTCTATACATGATAAAATATTTGTGTACACTGAACTCATGTGGACAATTTAGGATTTTGGAATATTTTGAATTTTGGAATTCCAGATAAGGGATATTCAACTTTTATAACACTCTCCCGAGTAGAAGTGGCAGGGGAAGATTGTAGATATAAACATCTGTCAGTTTCATTTTGTTTGTGCTTCTTAGAAACTCAATAGAATAATTTTCCCTTTGTAGTTCCATATCATATTACAAGATATTACAAGATTTATCCCCCTCCCTGCATGGAAATTTGTGCATATTACAAGATATTTCCCCCTCTCTGCATGGAAATTTGTGCATCATTTTCCCTGGTGTACACATTTTTTTAATTTACAATTTCATAATTCATTTTTAAACTAATAAAAGCTTTTTTGGGGGGTGCATTTTTTCAAATACATATATTTTACCTGTTGCTGTTTTTCAAATATAAACAGGATGTTGTACACAGGTTTATTCAACAAAATGAACTGCAATCCACAAAAGTTTAAAGATTTCTAATGCAAGATATGCTTTATCCTGTAGCCAGTCTTCGGAAGTATGAAATATATATTTCTGTAGGGGAATGTGAACTCCTACAGATTTTTCATACATTCATGGGGAAGATAGGGTCATGGAGAACATTTAGTCCTCTTTGGGAAACTTTTCTACCATTGCCAATAATTGAATGACCATATATGTTCAAGTTTTCACGAGTTTTAAAAATGCTATAGAATTTATCTTGCCTTGTTCTAAAAGTTCTGCCTACATTTATACCTGCAGGTTTTGAAAATACTGTATAATACAACTGCATCTCCTGGCATAGCAACAAGAAGCCAAAAGTCCTATCACCATTGCCTGACCAGGTCCTGACACCAATTGTACAAGACTTGCCTCCTGCACATTCACAGCACCTCACCTTCCTAACAGCAGGCTTTCTAATATTCCCTTATTCATTTTCCAGGGGGAGGGAGAATACTTTTATTTTTTGTATTTTACTCATTCTTTTTTTTTAATGATGAAAGTGAAAGAAAGAGGTTGACAGCCTGAGCTCTGAGTGATTGCTGACTAATGCCAAATAATTGCTTCAAGCTGACATCATGAAACAAAAAGCAGTCCCCTGACCATTACATTGCTTCCAGCACCAAAAGGAATCAACCCACTGTGTGAAATGAGAAACCACCACAGGTCCAAAACACAATCCTTTAGCATAGGGGTGGAAAAGTGCAGTCTGTGGGTTGCATGAAGCCTGTGGGGACCCATATATTAAAGCCCTCAAAATCCTTAGTCTCCCCTCATCACAAAAGGTTTTTTTAATTTTTTTTCAGGTGATTTTCACCCTCACAAATATCTACAAATAGCTTAAGACCACCACAAATTGCACAAGGATTGCCATATCAAGGCCCCGTATGCACCCCACATATCTTAAATAATGGGGGACAGATGCCAAAATCTGCTGAAAATTGGCCAAAAGTGAAACCAGAATTTCATGACTTCAAGTCACATTGGGAGCACCAGCGTGGACTGTCAGGATGGAATGCAGGGTCAAAAGTGCTCCCACATCATGTGTAGATAGATTAGGGACAGCCAGTCTTGATGAATCCACCAGATAGGACCTTATCACACTGGGGAATTCCCATGCAGAAACAGCATTTAAAAGCTGGGGAAAACCCGCAAAGGTAGGTTGATTTTCACACACATTGCTGTTAAAGTGTGGTTAACCCAAACAGAAAGTAGGCAAAAGCCACTTCTTTTTACTTTCAGGATTTTCCAAAAGTAAACAGAAGCGGCTTTTGACTACTTTCCATTTGGGTTAACCACACTTTAACAGCGATGTCATCTGAAAATCTACCCACTTTTGCAGGTTTTTTAAAAATTTAAAACTCATTTCTGCACGGGATTTGCCCCATTTGATAAAGTCCATAGATAGGATAGAAATCCAAGATTTACCAACAGGAGCCTAGTGTGAAAGACATGCACTTAAAATCAAAGATTTCTGAATCCAGAAATGTCCTTTTCAAGAACAAAGCTCACTGTTCATATAAGAATCCATCCTTTGTTATCTAACATTTAGTTAATTTCAGCATATAATTTAGGGCAGGGGGAGAAACATTTTGTTCTTACTATGGTTAAATAATTAAGAATAAGAAATCATTGATGATCTACTGGAAATTGGCCAGAGAGTACCAATAGAAACCAATGCGATCCTGGCTGGGGATTATGAAAGTGCCAGTCACATCTGTAGAGTACCAGGTTAGAAAAGGCTGCCCTATTAAACAGTCATCTTAACAAATAATGTGACAGTATGTTTGTACAGCTGTGCATTTGATATTGCATAGAAGAAAAACGAAAACATTTGGCAAGAGTTCCACAGCAGGTTATTAATATAATGGAGCACTTTTCCTACAAGGGAAGCCTAGAGATAGGAAATCTTGCCAAAATCTCCCCTTCGAGAGAACCTAATAGCGAATGGATTTGGAACATTTTGACTATGGGTAGAAATGGTTAGTAAAAACAAAAGGAAATTGAATACAGAAAACTTCCTTTCTTTCTTTCCTATAGCACCATGATCACGAAATGAACAGATCTGAAGTAGATTCAGGACAGACCAAAAGAACTATTTATTCATATAGTGTAAATTGATTTGTGCCATTTAGTGCCACAAAGTATTTATTTATTGGTTTGTGTGTTTTCTTTTTCTAATGAAAAATCAGGAATACACATTTCTCTTAATGTATACACTCGCACATAATTTCTGCACTAACTAAAGCATGCTTGTGTTGGGGGTGTTGCTATGGGGAGGAGAGAGCAAATGAGGGCATTGTCCTCTAAATAAGAATTTTTCCTTCAAGTTTCTTGCATTCCAAAGAATGAGACCTTGAAAAACATTCACAACTAGAACTGTAATATTTGCTGTATTCATGTTACCTTGGTACCTTTTCCTGCTCCTTTGCTTTGGATGTCTAAACTGTATTTCTAAATGCTCAACTGAAATTTTAACTTACTTGAGGTGCTAGTAATTTGGGGATTGAATGAGAATTTTATGGGGGGGTAGAATTCTTACATGGAGTAGCAGCATTCTCACCCCTCTAGATAGCTCTATGTACATTTTTAGCCCTGTACATTTGCTTTTCTACAATATGAATATGACAAAGAAAAATACTGATGTTCAAGGTTCTTTCTCAATAACAAGAATCAGAAAGATGTGCCTTCTCTTTTTTTATTAGTCTTACAGACTACAAATGGGATAATTTTATTTTTAAAAATCCTTTCTTTTCCTTCCTAAGTCTGTCAATAGCTCTTACCATAACTAAATAGAAATACTTAAGCTGGCTTTCTCCAGTAGTGTTGAAAGTATATTTAAAAAACAAACAAACCTCAAACACCTTCAAAATACAAATCACTATGGCAAAGATCCTTCATTTTCTTGGCAGAGAAAATGAATGCTTTAGCTTGCTCTTTAAAAATTTATTGAAAGCCATCTTGAATCCCATTTTGGGTGAAATGTGGGATATAAATTTAATAAATAAATGAATACACAAGAGTGTACACTTCCACCAAGTATAGCTATCGTTCCTCCCTCTCCATGTGCATGCAAACTACTGTTCCACATACAACATGCCTCCCACCACCATTCAGCAGCAGGGTGAGGGCAGCCAGCTTCAAGCACAATGAAATCTTTAGCCAGATGCACAATGAAAACTAGAACTTATTAGAGGAGAAAAAGCTATCTTCTATGTTCATTTAGCTGCAGGAAAGCAGCCACATGCCGTGTGGCCAATTTCCCCCTTCCTCTGATCACCAAACGGTCACAGAATGAGGAAGAAGAGGTGCAGAATGGTAGCTGTACCATTCTTCTGCTCTTTCTCCTCAGCCCTGTGACCTGCAGGGATACCTCCTTCTACAGTAACTGTAAAATCACACGCACACACACACACACACACACACACATGCACACACACAAACACATGTAATGCAATTAGTTTCAAACAATGTCTCCTATTCAAGGAGCCACTCAGGCAAGTTGAGAGCAGGGGGCTTATCATACTGCAAAATAAAGCTACTTATCCCTGCTGAACTACAATCGATTTTGGGATGCACTTGGGAATTATCACATTAAAAATGTTGCTGATGCCGCCACCTAAATCCTGGCTCCCAGCTGTACTCAGCTGGCCAATTTTCAAAAACAGAAGCTTCCCATTCTTGAAAATTGGCTGGCTGAACGCTGCTGGGAACTGGGATGTAGCCAGGATGTAGTCGCCTGGTGGCATCTGTGGCATCTTTGATGTGATAATTCCCAAGTGCATCGCAAAACTGACTGTAATTTGATGGGGTAAGTATTTTTATTTTGCAATGCAATAAGCCCCCAGGTTGCAATATGCCAATCAGACACTCAAATACCTGCTGATCTTGACTCTTCCCCTTAAATGTATGACAGAGAATGTCTGGTGGTAACACACCAAAAGCCTTCAAATATAACTCATTGGGCAAAGCAATCCTATGAATGGGGAGGGACAATGACAGTGGAGATACAGCAAATTTCTAAACCCTGCCAGTTTTCTCATCCATTTCTCGAGTCCTGGTAGAGACAGTCATTTTTCTCTCCCTGACCCACAGGGAGGAAGTTAAGTATACCATCTATTAGTTTGGAATAGTTTCAGGCTTTATTGGGGAAATCTGGATCATGTTGTAGCTAAGCATTATGTAGGTCCTTGGCTATTCCAACCAGTCCATGTTTGGTCCTGGTGCTGATGGAGTACCAAAAATAGGGCAGACACAACAACATGAAGTTCTACTGCAGTCCAGGGAAGACTTACAGCAGCAGATTAATCTGTTTATGTCTGGACCCCATATCTGCTGGTGGAGGAAAAAATTATCTGCAGTCTCTGCCAGTCCTTTGAGCCAGTTGCAAAGGGAGCATAAGATTGTCCTCTTCATAGTCCTCTAGGAAAATATTGCACAGATGGAAAATGGAGCCCATTCCAAAGCAATTTTCTATGTTTATATGCTTTGTAGGTGACCTTCCAAAAGACATTGCATGGACTGGTTTTCAGACACAGAGACAAATTCACCTGTTCAATCTGTCCACAGAATCTTTGTTTTGCAATTAGGAAGACACACATCTATAAAATGTGCATCAGTGCTTCTTCCCATTTTTTTTCTTTCTTAAATCCAGTCTGGTTTTGGCTCTATTTTTTGTTTTTAATGGAACAGAATCTGTCTCCCCCTCCCTCTTGGCTTTTCCCTCTCCCAAATGCCCTACATGGTAAGAATATTGAAAATATTGTTTTAATGGCCAAAAAATGTGTTTCTCGACTGTCAGGAAACCCTGACAAGGAGAATCCTGGATTGATGGGATTTTTCACAGTTCAAGATTTTCTTTATGCAAAATTCCTCCCTTTTCATAGGAAACCTCGTTTTCTACCCTGGAAATCATACCAAAGAGCAGAAATATTATGTTGTGAACAGAAAATGCTATACTCTGTGTAGAAAATACTGTTGTCTGTCCAAAACAAATCAAAACAACCCCCTAAAAACATATGCAAATTTTGTGTCAAATAAGCTCCAAACTGCAAATAGTTTTTGAAAACTATGTTGTTTTGTAAGACTCTATCACAATAGGAAGGGAGTTGATAAAACTACTCATTGGTTATTTAGAGAATGAAAATAGCAAAGAATTACATATACAACTTATATACATACTTTAAATTGCATGCATTCTTTCAGTGTAGTCTCCAGTGGACTAGAGCAAGGATGGGGGACCATTGTACGGGTCAGTTTTAACCCTCTGCCCCCATGGTGGGCCATATCTTGTGATTTTGTGTGAAAATCAGCTAAAAGTTACTCCCAGAAGTTACTTGAATTTTGCTTTAGGATAATTTTCATCAGTGGGATCATGGGGGGGGGGGGGCTACTTGGGTGAGGAAGGCATCTGGGAGAATCTGTGTGTGTGTGTGTGTGTGTGTGTGTTGCCAGTACTCCAGTTGCTGCTTTGGACAATTTTCTTTTGCCTGAATAAAAATTAGTGGTGGTCTGGAGACTCTTACAGACTTGGCGGTTCAAAAAAGGGTTGCAGCCTCTTGCTGCCCACATGCCACACTTTCTCCACACCCAGAGTAAAGCATGTTTACATGTTTTATGTTTTGAGCACATTGAAAGTGTTTACCTTTTTCTCTTAGCACTTTTCAGGTGGGACTTTCACATATGTCCACAGCCTTACATCAATGTGCAAATTCCAGATTTAAACAGCCAATTGCACTGAGCCCATGCACAACCCACGAAATGGTCTGCAAAATAATCCTGCAACATGGTTTTTTTTTCACATATCCCCAGTTGTAACTTACATCTTGATGCCACTCTTCCAATCTCTTCTGAGAGAGGAAATGCTTTAAAAAAGACTTTACACTCCCTTGGCAGGCAATTAGTGGGCCTTCAGATAACTTGCAAGTGATGACTTCATGATGGAAAGTTCTCCCTCTACCCTAGTGAAGATGCATTACATTTAGAGGGGTTATTTACAGCAGAGCCAATTGGATTAATGGCTATCCATTGGAAAACTGCAAATTCAGGACTTCAGCTTCAAGTGAATCCTGAACTAACTCTGTAACCTTTGCAACAAGGATGAAAAGAGAGTCATTATTTAAAACATTGTTGTCGATTTAACTCAGCTTTGAAATTTCAGAAAGAGTACATAAAGAAGCAGCTTCTTAAATTAACTCAAGGTTTCTCTTCCTTGGCAATCCTTTTGTGTGTGTGTGCTGAGACGTATGCCTGCCAAATTGGCAACTGTGGGCCTTTGCGGACTGCCAGAAATAGTGCAAATTGAGTCCACTTTAACTGCCCTGACTCAGTGCTAGGTAATCATGGGAACTGTAGTTTATTGTGGCACCAAAGCTCTCTGACAGAGAAGGCTCAATGTCTCAGAAAAAAAAAAACAATTCCCATGATTCCCTAACACTGAGCCAGGGCAGTTAAAGTGGACTCAATTTGCACTACTTCTGGAAGTCTGCGAAGGCCCTATATTACCAATACAACAGCAGGAAAAACAGACTATAAGCAAAAAATCAAAGTGACCATTGAGAAAGAATGTCAAAAAATAAGTAATTTGATTGTCACAACATAGGGAAGGAAGATCAAGCTGAACAAATCAAGGAACCTAAATATGTGGCAGCACTGATATGGGGACATGGGTATTTCTCTGAATGTTAAGGTTCAGTTCTAGAATACTCAGATGATTTTAGCATTCATCGCCTCTGGATACTTTAATATACATCAGTACTCATAATAAAAATCCAAGGATCAAAGTAATGGGATACCAGAAAGAACTATCACTTTGAGAGATTCTGATGAAAGGTCAGTTACTGCCAGAATTGGATCAAAATGTCAATTTCAGGCTATTTTTAATAAGAATTTGCTTTTAAAAATCTCATATTTTCTTTCATATACTTTGAATACTTTGAATATACTTTCAAATACTTTGAAATTGAGGGGGAAACTGAAACTGACAAATCCATCCATCCAGATGCAGGGTTTTAAGTGTTCAGCTTTTAAAAATCTAGATCTGAATCCCTCTGTATTTCACCACATCCAGTGCTGATGTAGGCTCCTTTTCTTTTAACACCTATATATATGGTACCAGACATATTATGAGATGATGTGACTAATTGAGAAAGATCTCATACTTTGGACATATCATGAGAAAATGTCTCATTGGCAAAGATAATGCTTAGTAAAATGGAAGGCAATTCAAAAAGAGGAAGGCTGCACAATATGGAGATTAACATCATCAATGTGTTAATTGCTTTGAGTTTGCAAGACTTCAGCAGAGCAGTTGATGACCTCTTGGAGTTCATTCACTTGAAGTCAATTTTGATGGCAAATAACAACAACAAACAACATACAGGTACAACATAGTACCCTCCATGCTTGGTATGTATTGAATTTGGCTGGTGTAAATGGAGCAATAATTTTCCTTCAGTCTGTTTATGGAGAATTCATCACAACATTTTTTCCATATCCAGGCTGGAAAAAAATGCAAGGCATAACAAAATTAAAATATGGGTGAAAGAAAAAGTGAGAGATTTCCCCCATCCTGGTAAGCACTGCTGTATACCCTGCACTGTATTTGGGGCTACTCACATTTTTATATCTGAGATAGCATGTTTTTGAGAGAACAATGACCTTTCAGGAATCTGGGGGTTCAAAGGCTCCCAGGAAAAAAAAGATTGTTTCTCCAAAACATGTGGACATACAGGTAAACAAATTTAAAGTGCTCCTTTCTTCCCCCAAGTAATCCACATTTCCTCTCAAAACCTGAGACAAAGGTTCTATTTGCATCTAAATCAGTAAGCCAATTGCTCTCTTCCTACCTCCTCTTATGTTCCCAGCCAAACATCTCCATGATCTTCTCAGGGATATGCCAATCCAGTCAATGTTTTTGTTAAATTAAAGTTAAAATCACCAACCAGTCTGGAATCCCACTTTCAATTCCTGGGACAAGCTGCTCAGCCTTTGTTGCCTGGCTAAATAGCCCATCACCAAGGGCTAGTTCTAAGATATAAATATGGTTTCAAAATCTGACCACTTCACACACAGCCCAACCCATATACACACCCAAACTCTGTGAATATTCTGTGTCACCCTCTGACCTCCCAGTCTGAGCCACTCCAGCTTCCCGTGGTTGGACAGTATATAAATTATTATTATTATTATTATTATTATTATTATTATTATTATTATTATTATTATTATTATTATTATGGTCTTCTCATCGGACAAGTAATTATACCTGCCTGGAACCCCTAAAAACTCTGCTACACCCCTTCCCTATTTCCATCTCAGCTAGCTCTGTATTTTGTGTTTGTGTGAACTGCAACTTTGTGTGTGTGACTGCACTCTGCATATTTTCTAAATAAATAAAACCTTAGTTTACCCAGAACGTGGACTCTTCATAACTAGTACTGGTATATATTGGTGCACATGTTCCAAAAGTTACCCAAGCCTCTTGCAAAGCTAATTTCCCCATCATTTGAAATATCACTGACAGTTGGTGGGGACTCCCCCAGTCCCACCTTTTGTTTTTTGGATAACAACCCCTGGCTACTAGTGTTCACCGTACGTTTTATTATCCATGCATTGAACATTTGGATCCTCACAGCTGGTTTCTTAAGCAACACACATTCACGTGGAGAGGGTAAAAACAGTTCATAATGTGCTTCTTTGCTCTGCTCTCACTCTCTTGCTCTGAGGGTTACACATTCTCAAGCTATGCTCAGCAGACATGTCAGTACAGGATAGTTGGTCTTAATGCTCCTGAGGAGTCATGCTACTATTTAATAAGTCTGTTTTCCCAAATGTAGTTTCTCACACAGCCTACAGCAGCTTTCTAAACTGTCCTAAGTGATGGCAGAACCACAGGGTTTTGTAAGGAGGGGAAATGAAAACTGCCCAGAGCCAAATAGAGCTTGTGATCTTGGAAAACCTCTTTGTGGGATTAATTTGGAAAGGAGGGGGGGAGTCAACTAGAGTGAAATAGATTCTTTTAACTTCATTTGTGGTTTGCTTTTTGCAATACATGTGCTGGTGTGGTCCCCTTCCTCATTGACCTGCAGAGCCACAGTGCCATCTAGTGGGGTTGAAAGATACAGGAGCCCTCCTTATTTTGCGTTTTGAAAGAGGTGAGGTTTTTGACAACTCCAGTGGTTCCTTTTTCTTCCCAGTGAGTTCAAAAATATTTCCATTAGATCAATTGGATTTTTTTAAAAAAATCCTTTATGTTTTGTAAAAAGAAATTATTCTTTTCAACTCTTCTGCAGGAGACACAACAAACAAGCCTCTATTTTTAATTGCCCAAGCTCATAGCTGCTAACATAAACATTGGGGGCCTCTACAAAAATAGAGATGAGTGGGCAGGGAACCATCTGCCCGGTATGTTGCCTGCCAGCAACTATATCCTGGCTGTGATAATATGATTTTGGATTTAAGGAGGCTGGAAAAATGAGACATCATCAGCATTTGAGCTTGTATTACAGATGTTGGTCTTTTATTTCACCCCTATTACCTCTCCAGTGAAACACTCAGTATGCCATATTTGAATAAATCACTGCAATGAAAATAATTGTCCATTTGCATTTTCTACTGATGACAGAGAAAGGTGAGAATTTAGTGGCCAATCAGAAAATATTTGGGGAAATGTGGTACAGCCCTCACAGAATTGTGTGGATTGGCTTGGAATTAATCTGCAAAACTATCTTCTTCTTTTTTTTTTTAAAAAAAAAAAACTTGCAAATACTTTTTTCTGCATATGCAACTAGGGAAGTTGGAGCAATCTGGTCTTTCAGAGTTTTCATGCAGCAGCCCAGACTCATTACTCCTGCACTAAGGTGCTGATGAGAACCTAAAGATATAGCTGTGCTGGAATCAGTATGTAGAGAGATCTTGTATCACCTTTGAGACCAAGGGCCTCGGCAGACGACTAAAAGGGTCGTCTCCGAGCCCAGGAAGAGGAGGAGCAGCCACACGCGTGGTGCTCCTTCCTCTTCCTGAGGTCGCCCTGGAAGCTGCCGGCCCTCCGCACGGCCGGCGCTTCCAGGGCAACCTCCCGCCGCAGCGATCGCATGTGCTGCGGCGGAAAAGACAGCGAAAGTGTGCCCTATGCCTTTAGGGTGCACTTTCACTGTCTTGAGGAAGGAGCGCTGATTTAGCGCTCCTTCCAGGGACGCCGCAGGAGCGCCGCAGTGCGGCTGCCATGGCCCCGCGGCGCTCCGGACCAGGGCGTCCTGGACACCCTGGTCTGCATCCCCCCTAACTGAAATAAAGAAGTTGGCAGCATGAGCTTTTGTAGACTTCAGTCTACTTCCTCAGATGCATTTAGGAGGTAGACTGAAGTCTACGAAACCTCATGCTGCCAACTTCTTTATTTCAGTTAGGGCCTTTACAGACTACCAGAAATAGTGCAACTTGAGGCCACTTTAACTGTCCTGGCTCAGTGCTAGGGAATCATGGGAATTGTATTTTTTTTTTCTGGAACATTGAGCCTTCTCTGTCAGAGTGCTCTAGTGCCACAATAAACTACAGTTCCCATGATTACTTAGCACTGAACCAGGACAGTTAAAGTGGCCTCAAGCTGCATTTATTTCTAGCAGTCTGTAAAGGCCCTTAGTCTTAAAGGTGCTACAAGATCTCTCTACATACTGATGAGAATATTTGCTCTCCCCAAATGTTCTGTCATGATTCTTGGCTCAAAACAAAGAATAAATTTTATCCAAGTATAAACATGCATAAAATGTGCCAGTTCTGATAGAAAAAATATATTTCTAAGAATTACATGTTTTGAGAGAAAATGCATTGTCAGATAAATATTGTCAGAAACTGCCTACTTTCCTTGGTTCAGTAAATCAGTTTTTGCCCCAAAATAGACAGGCCAGAAGGTGTGGCTTTCAGCCACTTCAGAGGTATGGCGTGCAGATGATGCATGCCCCTGATGTGGCCAGAAGCCACTCTGAGGCCTCCTAAGGCATCCTGAAGCTGCTGGAAAAATAGCGTCAAAAAGCTGCTCCTTGCGGTGACATATTTGGGACCATGGTGGCAGCCCACTTCAGAAGCAGGCCATTGGGTCACCATGGTCCCAGGCCGATCATAGATGGAGTGGCCATAGGCCACTCTAAGGACGTTATCACACGGGGGAACTCTGCTGGTTAATCCACACAAATCCC
>CM034701.1:38637105-38647191 GCA_020142125.1 Phrynosoma platyrhinos
TTTCTACTTTATTATCGCTTTCTGGCCCACGTGTGATAACGTCCTAAGCCACTCATCTGCCTCACTCCTGTGTGTGTTAACAGCAAAAGCTTTACTCAGAAACCAAAATGAAGTTAATAGCTTGACTTCTGCAGGCAGAACTACCATACCTACCCCACTCCATTATAAACACATATTAAAAATACACCTTTCTAGGATTTCATGATCCCTCTGCATTTGTGCATTCCTCAGAACATTCACACATCTGCTCGCTCTCACCCCTCTTGTCCCAGGTCCCTGCCATTCCTTTGGGTGCGACAGACCTTGGCAGTTGCTGGTACCAGTGCTTCTCTTCCACACATCTGCTCATTATTCAGCCATGAATTCTTTTTTCTCCTCGCCATGTTCAAACAAATTATGTCCCATCATATGCTACAACATAGCCTCTCATATCTTATATAGATGCTACTGTACTCCTGTTTAAACATAACTATAATGAAAAACAATGATCAAATGCAGAAACGGAAGAAAGTAAGTCTGCAATAACTTTTTTTATGGCAGGATCTGCCAAGGATCTTGACAAATATTTAAAGTGAATTTTTATGCAGTAAGGTCGATTTTTTTGTTTTTGTTTGTTTGTTTGTTGTTGTTTTTAATAAAAACAAACCAAATCCACAGATTAATGCAGATGGAATCAGTTTATCAGGGAATACATGTAAAAATGGCATAGAATGGAAACAGATTGATTCATCCATTTATATATATATATAAAATTGCCACTAGTTTGAACATTTCAGTGTTAATGTATGATGCTTTCAAACATTCAGTCTTCTCAAGTTAAATCAGATTGAGAACTCATTTGTTCTGTGAAGGACTGCACCATATCCATTTTCTGAATGCACAAATCAGGTGTATGAATCCTGGAACAACAGTTTGTTTAGTCTGTCAGACTTGCATACAAATCTCGAGCCATCAACAGGCAGTTTTAGCTCATAGCTAGTGATGTTCATAACTTTCTGCAGTCCATTGCTCTTTAGGAGCATTACAGCATGTGTTGAGCAAACTTGAGATCCCCATTAAATGACTTACATATAGGGGCAGAGCTTTACAAGCTCCTGATGCTGAGAAGTATAGCATTCTCCCTATACTTTTTATGTCTCTATATAAATCCATAAAGCTCTCATGGTCAGTCAAAGCTCTGGCATGCTAGCATCTTTCTGTCATCCTCCCATCTCCGGGCACTAGAAAACATCTCTGATATTATTTTCCTAATGCTGGAAGTATACAGCATTGAATCATTGGAGTCAGAGTTAAGGTGAGATGTGTGGGCTCAGCTATTACCTTTTGATCATCTGGGATATTCTCTTGGGAGTGTGCCATAATATTATGTGCATTCTAATTTTAAATGGTCCGCAGTAAATTATTTTTATGTCATCTCAAAACTTCCACAGGCTGTTAGAGATTCAGTGAGCCATTTTGCCAAGCCACCACACCTTTTTACATTTCCTTTCCATTTCAAATGGCATTGAATAGAAAGATTTCTCTTTGGAATGCACTCCCTGATCTAGTTACTTGTTATAAGCTTTTGAAGCTCCACTGGCTTCTTCATTAGGCAAGATGTTACAAATCAAACAGGAGAAAAAAAATAGAGATGCTAGATGCCTGCATTTTGATGTTTCTATCCTTAGTTAAGATGGTAAATGGAGGGTATCTTTTGCAGGCTGAACCCTCCTCCTTCAGTCCATGTGGCTATTGGGAGAGATACAAAAACCAGGAAATTTAAAGTCCATTTGCATCTCAACAGGGACCCTTTTCTTGCAATCCAATATGCCTCCATTCCTATGAGGTGACAGGTCTCTTTGTAGGCAGAGGACAATATGGATTCTTCAAGGAGTCTTCATGTTTTTGCATCAGGAACATTATAGTAGGTGTTGAGGTAAAACATGCCAATCCAGTTCAAATTTAAGAAGAAAAAATTGTTTTACCTTGCTTGGAGGTCCCAATCCACTAGCTCACTCTTCAGGGTCCCCCTTTTGCAACTACAATGTGGTATCTCACAATGTGGTATCTTGCAGGGGTTGTCCTCTGACTATAAAGAGGCCTGTGACCTCATGCAAATGGATGCAAATGGACTTTACATTTCTTGGTCTTTGCAAATCTCCCAATAGCCACATGGACTGAAGGATGAGGGGACAGCCTGCAAAAGGTACCCTCCACTTACCATCTTAACTAAGGATAGGAACATCAAAATGCAGGCATCTGACTAAAATCTACCGTACATTTTTTCTCCTGTTTGGTTTGTAGTATCTTGCCTGATGAAGAAGCCAGTGGAGCTTCGAAAGCTTGCAACAAGTACATTGTGCCTTTTGGTTGGCCAATAAAGGGAGCACTGTTTGATGGATTTTTGTTTGAATTTGCTAAATGGCCAACAGAACTACCCCTGCATGTTCTCTGATCTATAGTTAGTCATATTTAGAACAGCTTCATTGCAATCACTGCAATTTTAGGCAGTCACCACTGTTACAGTGGTGGCTTCTGCCTTCCACATCAATAGGGAAGTAAATCTGTTCTGGGTTTTAGTCTATATGTGAAGGGAGATTTCCATGACACTGGATCTATTTGAGGAATGGAAATTAGTATTTGGTATAGCTTCTTTCTAGTTTAGACAAAATCACAGAGCAGATTTACCATCCCACTGGTATGGGAGCCACCAGCTGCTTCTGGACTGTAGGACTGACTTTTAAAACCCCAAAAGGTTGAGTCCAGGTTGCCTAAAGGATTAATTGCATCCATACCATGCTGTTAACATTGTGAGATCAGCACCAGAATCCCTACTTTTTGTGACCACCAATAAGATTAACTGCTTGAGAGGCTGGAGGGACTGTATGTTTATAATCTGTGCTTTCAAATTAGTGTTTTACACTAATTCTATACACCATTTAATATTATAATGGCAAAATCCTGTTGGGGACTTATGTTTCCATAAATGGACTTACATATGCAGGAATTAGAACTGCACAATTGCATGACATCTGTGTCTAAGAGAGGGTTGCTGTTATGTTACTACATAGTGACTGAATATATATATATATATGTAATGGTTTCCCACCTGTGGAAGTTTCTTGTGATTATTGCCAGCTGTATTTCAAAAGTATAGGTCCTCAAGAAGACCTTAAACACCTTAAACACATTTGGTTCATTTTAGTCCAACCCCATGGCAATGCAAGAAATCCATGACAAAAACATGTGTGGCAGATAGCTATCCACCCTCTGTTTAAAACCATTTCACTATGGTGCATGCACACACACACCATTCCACAGTAGTCCATTCCACTATCATACATATTTAATACCTGGAGGTTTTTCCATTTTAATCAGAATTTCTTTTCTTTAATTGATTTAATTTGCATCCACTGGTTTGGGTCCACTCTTCACTCTGTATGTCCTATCTATCCTGCATTTATACACCTGATTTTTCCTACCTGAATGTAAAACTGTACATTTATCCCAGTGAGATTCGTCTTATTAGTATTGGCCCAGTTCTCCAATCTGTTGAAGTATCTTGAATCCCAATGTTCACTCCTGAGATGTTAGATACCACTCCTAGTTTGATGTCATCTGAAAATTTGATTAACATCTCCTCTATTCCTGCATACAAGTAATTCATACAAAAATATGGAAAAACACCATGACAGGTCACAGTCCTACAGCACCTAACTTATTACTTTTTCTTTAGGACGACAAAGAACTATTGGTGGGTATGATCCATTAACCAGCTACAGATCTACCTAATGGTAAAATGATGTACCTAAATCATTGTGTTCTTGTGCAAGTTTTCACAGATCCTTCACTTTTTTTTGGAAGACAGAAATGACATTTTTGCCATCAATCTCAAGGGTTTCATCTGTTTCTCAAGAATTCCCAAAACTGAGGCCGTGGGCTCTCAGGACTGCATCTCCAAGTTCCAGTAGTACCATCTGGCTCTGGAAACTTGAATTAATTTGCTTTAAATGGGCACAGCCTCCCAGAAGTCATTGACTACAACTCCCATCAGCATAGACAATATAGCCTATTATAACAAATGCTAAGAGTTTCATTCTATACCTTGCCTACTCCTGATTTAAAGTAGCTAGGTATTTCCATACTATCTCTTTATTCATATTAGAATAAAACTTTATCTCTTTATTCTCTGTTCTATTTTTTTACCAAATTGAGCATTTCCTTACTTTTCAGAAAAGATGAAGGAAAAGTAGATGTTCGGTGGTTCTAACTTCTCTCTATCATCTATTAGCATTTCATCATCCTCTTCACATAATGAATCTACTTTTTCCTTCTTTTTCCTTTTGCTGTGAAAATCTCATGGTTAACTGTTCATAACTTCTCTTGTAAGCCTGAACTTATTCTTAACTTAAGCCCTTTCTCACTAAGAATGACAACTGTCCATTTCTATATTTTCTTGGTAATTTCAAATTAAGTTTTAAAGATGTTTTAAGTGTTTTAATCATGTTTTAAAATAACTTTTGTATTTAACTTTTGTAAATTAATGTTTTAGCTTGATTTTTTTTTAACTTTTGTAAATTAATGTTTTAGCTTGATTTTTTTTAAAAAAAAATCATAGCAAACTACCTTTAATCTCATCTCGGGAGAAAGGCAGGATATAAATTCAATAAATAAATAAATTGCCCCCTTGCCTAATTGCTATATATGCCCTCCTTTTAAGTCTTAGCTCATCTGAATATTCCTTATGTAGCCATTCTGATTTCGTTAGATGCCTGCCATTTTTCTTCCTCATTGTAATTGTGACTTCCACGGTTGGAGCACTAGTGATGACATAAGATAACCAGTTACACTAGCAAACCTATTTTTGTGGCACTGGACAAGGAGGTATCCAGTACTGGCATTTACTTGTCATTTACCCCAGCATGTGCAACAGCAGCTGAATGGGGCTGGTCACAACTTTACCATCACCACCACCCAACAGTCAAAGTGTGTGCTGGCAGACATCTGTTGTTCTCTTGTACCCATATCTTTTTCACCCCTCACTTCCTGATCTCTTGTGTAACTAGTGTTGTAGAGCTTTACTCTCTGAAAACATTAAATAGGTTGTTAGCTAATTTCTCACCATTAAGAAACCCACGAGCATTGTGACCTCAACGGAGTATTTCTGATGACAGAATCTCAGCCAGTATTTCAGATGTCACTAGAGAGGATGAGAAGTGTTTGTTATTGTATGCAATAGCTCAGACCTCGAACCAAGACTTTTGATAAGAGTGAGAAAACATCATGTTATAAGTAACCTCAGTGTTAGCCACTGAAAAAGAATGCTAGCATTAAAATGTGCCTGGTTTTTTCATGACGTTGAGTTATTTTATAGTGTTTGTTACCATTTTTCTAGTACTCTTGAGATTTATTTCCAGTTGATCTCCACTAGTACAGAATTGTGTATGTGTTGTATAAAGTAATTATATGTTCATAAAATACGGATTATGTATGTATCACAAATCAAATAGATTGATTAATTGAACTCAAGAAGATTTATTTTAAATTCATTTTTCTATATATACCTCCTGATTGTTCACTGGTTATCTGGATCCAACCCTAGTTTATTTCACCATGTGTGTGTTTGCCTTTAAGTCACCTATCAACTTCTGACAACCTTGTAAATTTCATATGGTTTTCCTAGGCAAGGAATACTTAGATATGGTTTTGCCAGTTCCTTCCTCTGAAATATAGCCTACAGCACCTGGTATTCATTGGTAGTCTCCCATCCAAGTACTAACTAGGGTTCATCCTGCTTAGTTTCCATCATCAGAAGGGATCTGGTGCCATAAAGGAATTTAGGTCCTTTATATCACATTACAACTCTCTAGATTGCTAATGCATGTTGGTACAGTAGTCAACAGGGAGAGCCAGTATGGTGTAATGGTTTGGCATTGAACTAGGGCACTGGAGACCAGAGTTTGAATCTTGGCTCAGCCATGTAATCTCACTGGGTTACCTTAGCCAAATCACACTCTCTCAGCCTCAGAAGAGGGTAAAGGCAAACCCCCTCTGAAGGAACATGTTAAGAAAACACCACAATAGGTTTGCATTTTGATCATCACAAGCCAGAAATGACTTGAAGGCATACAATGATAACAAACAATAGTCAGCAGTTACTCTGTTCTACATTGGCAGGGCAGGCCCAGATGATCTCTCATTTATCCAAATCCTTTGCAGTATTTTGTAATTTTCCATTCACTGGAGGAAAGATCTGTGGCAGATGAACTATAAAAGACACAGATTCTTCCTAGGGCCCTACCAATCACATGACTGATGATCTGTCATCCATCTTCATCATTCAACTGAGATCAGCAGGGCAGAGATGTAGCAGTTGGAAGGTCATTTAGTGCAATTTGGAGGCAAAAAGTAGCTGCTATGACAAATAGTTATGAGAAATCAACAAACCTGGCAGTGGCTTTTATTGGTCCAAGTGAAGCAATTAAGTTAGAAAACAAGACCAAAGGTAAGATTAATAGGCCCCTGGCCATCTTTCTTTAGTGGTGATGGCCTCCTGTCCATTTGAAAGGTCTGTTCCATTTGAAAGGGACAATTTGTGTCTACCAGGTATAGTATTGATACAGCAGTCGAGTAAGTTATTTTAGATGTGGGACTAACTTCAGCACCTTGGAGAGTTGATCATATTCTCAGGCTGGAAATGTATCACTACAGAGTTATTCTAATCAGCACCCAAGTCAAGATCTATTCCTCCATCCTCTTTTTTTTTTTATCTAAGCATGCAACTCATTATAATGGATCCCCAGTTAAAATTCTTGTCTAACAGCAAAATGGCTATCTAATTCAATCCAAAATCTAGAGTAGACACCCAGCTTGGACAAAATATCATATATACTCAATTATAAGTTGAAAAATTTATGCCCCAAAATCAACTTCATGGGTCTACTTATCCTGGATCAACTTATAGTTGGGGCAATATGGTAAAGAGCAGGAGCCTTCCCTCTCCAAGCCTCTTCCCAGCCCAGATCCCTCAGAAGAGGGCAGCCAGGCTAGGAAAACACAGGAAGAGTGAAGGCTCCCTTTACAAGCCTCTTCCCAGCCTGGTTGTCTCCGAAGGGGGCAGCTGGGCTGGGAATATGCAGCATTTGCTCCCCAGGCCTCTTTTTACCCTGTTTACATGCCCTTCAGTTTTACCCTCAACTTATCCATGGGTCATAGTAAAATCCAGATGTTTGTTCACAAAATCTACCCTCAACTTATACACAAGGTTGACCTATATATATATATATGGTACTTGTTGGGGGGATGCTTAGTGAAATATGGAAGCAAGATCTGTGGGTCCTGTCCAATCTTCAGACATATGCAGGTCCCATTAAGTCTGTGCAAATATATTCAGGCATCAGTGTATTATAGCACAATCATCAACATATAACTGTCTTGTTGCCTAAATCTCTCCTGCAGCCTGCATTTGACAGAATTCTTCCTCTGTATTTTGAAGCATGTTTTTCTTAATATATGCATCTTTGTGCTAAGTCTTCCCTAAGATATACATCTGTACATTGAATGCAAACCTCCTACTTTGCATATGAGTTTGGGACATGCAGTTTGTATTTGCATTGTATTGTGTCAGCTTGTATTATTTGTAGGAAACTGTAAAAGAACCAAACAACACATTTATCCACCATTCCAACTAGAAATCCTACCATTTGGACATCTTCTGGTCCTACAGAGAAATGAACAAAACTTCAACAGGGAACAAAGGCAAATGGATTTCTTGTCCAGCTTGAAATGGCTATATAGAGAAGAAGCCTATAATCTCTTGGCAAGAGTGAAAGGTTTGGGAAAGCTTTTTTTTTTCCATCTTTCCATCCATGGCTTCCTGGCCATCTGATGGTCAACATGAATAGAATGTAGAAAACAAGTAAGTTTCACTGAGCATAGTTCTCAAAAGAGCTACTACAGTAAGTGTTGACATTTCTTACTCTTGTTTATGCAGTTATTTAACATTACTGTCTATGAAACTCTGTCACTTACACAAATCAAACCAAATCCATCTAATCTAAGCCATGTCATAAGCACTACCAGTGATGGTTGTATTACTCAAACCAGGAGAGGTGTCACAATTTTTAGTGCCATGAACAGAGTATTTCTGAACATCAAAACTGAGTTATAAAGGAAACCTGCCACTTCCAATCAATACAGGTCTCTGCCTCAGGCTATTGGGAATGACAGGTGACAGACTTGCTTGCTGTATTGAGTGAAATATTAGATAATCCTGAGAGTGTTTGGTGCTGCAGTGGATAGGGGAAAATGGGGAGTGTGTTGTATGACATGAGATAGGAATTAGTGACTTGTGTTGAGGATTTTTTCTTTCATTGCAGATTCACTATTGACCTGAAGTCAACATTTCTACCAAATACAGAATGGAGGGGATGTTAGGAGGGAGTGTCATCACCCCTCTCTGACCAAAGGAATGAACAAGTCATCAAAACTTACTTTCACCATTGGCCAGAGCAGGTCAGATGATGTTCTCTGATTCCTATAAAAGTTCCCAGTTGATAATTGCTTGTCCTTCTCCATACCTAGAAGACACTTTCCCTGCACACCACAGATTCCCTTCAGGTTGTTCCTGCTCTACTCCTGTGGTACTTCGGTTTCATAGATTGTACATACTGGTAGGTGGACTAAGCTTTATGAGAGGGATTGTAGTTCAACGGTAGCCCATTTGCTTTGCAAGCATGAAGACCTAGTTTCAACTTTGGGATTAGAGGTTTTATAGCTATTGAAATAAATAAATAAATAAATAAAATGGTTGATATACATATAAATTAAATGAACCTATGGATCTCATCAGCACAATTGAAATCTTATGACGATAGGTTGTTTTTGACAAAAAGGATGCCAGAGTAATGAATTAGTAAACCTAGACATAACACAAAATGAAACACAGAAAGCTATCTTATGGTAGATTCTTTCTTTCAGATTCTTTCTCTATCCTGTCCAGTATTGGTTGTGATCATACATCAAGGAGATGTATCTCTGATGCATAATTATGATATGTCTCCTGATGCAACTCCCAACCCAACTTTTTTCTATGTGTTAGCCTCCCAAACATAGCCATGTCCATGGAGAGTGGAAAATAATAATAATAATAATAATAATAATAATAATAATAATAATAATAATAATAATAATATTTTTTTATTTATAACCCGCCCCTCTGCGCGGCAATCGGGGTGGGTTACAGTATATTAACATCTACTTTGAAAAATTAACAAGTAACACTTCCTAATAAAATAAGGCCCTGATTGAGTTAGGTCTTTTCTACATGCTAAGCATACCCTCTTTCATTTAGCTCTGTTTCCTTCCACACCATTTCTATGTAAACACAAGCAAGGCAAGTTATGAAGGGCCACAAACAGTAAACCCATCACTAGTTGACAGAATGGTGCAGGGATGCAATCAATGCATCAGACCAAGAGTTAGAAATTCATCTGGGATAATTGGTCTCAGGTGCTTGCTCTAGTTTTAAGTTGTCTGGACAAGAAATTCAACAGCCTTTTGCCTATTCTATGAATTAAAATAATGGATACTCTCATGCAAAACAATTTGAGCTCCTAAAAAGAAAGATATTCTGGTTGGCATCCTGTTGGTACCACAAGTATATTACTGTGCATGTCTATTTTCTAATCACTTAGTATCTGGCCACAGGGAAATAGCAAGACACTTTTGTGATCCTTCTAAGGCATGAATAACTTGAGGGGGGGGGGTTGCAGCCATATATGGTTAATATTCAAAATGTCTACAAGCTCCAGCAATGCCAAAGAACATATCTCTTGCACACTTAATAGGAACTCCCATCCTACCCCATATTCAAAAGATGGACTATAATGATTGATGTGGGATAAATATGTTTATCTTACATTTTCCAAATCAATATGTAAATCAAAATGTAGTCAACCATCACTATCAAGAGAACCTTCAAAGTTCAGGACTTATTCTGTGGAAGATTTGTACACAGGATATTTTGTACAGGAAACAAGATTTTGTGTGCAGGAAAGAGTATATTTTGCACAGAAATATTAACACTGTTTTCTACGCATAAAAGTA
>CM034701.1:38647881-38668722 GCA_020142125.1 Phrynosoma platyrhinos
CTCTTGTCTTGATTTCTGTAATGCACTCTACATGGGGCTACCCTCATATTTGGTCCTGAAACTTCAACTAGTACAGAATATGGCAGCCAGACTGGTCTCAGGAACATCAAGAAGAGACCATATTACACCAATTTTAAGAGCACTTCACTGGCTGTATATTAGTTTCCGGGCCCAGTACAGAGCAAAGTATCTATATTGATATAGAGCAGAAGCATGTTGGACTACTTTACTGTAATGTCCCCAATTTGAAATTTGTATCATTGTATAGATAATCAGAGTTATATATATGACAATATCACAAAGCCATATCAGAATTATAGCAGGACAAAATTGTTATCACTCTGGTTAGGCTTCTTGACAACACAAGGCAACTGACTAGATGTGATTACCTAATGAGAACATAGCCATAGCAGAACGAGGGCAGTTCTCCCTAGCTGGAATGAGTAAAACTTTTGCTCAGTTTCCATACTCTTTCTTGACACTGTGTTGCAATTATGTTCTGTAAAATGTGTTCATCATTTTCAGCTTTGGTCCACTGCCCAACTGCATTCAGACCATGGTTTAACAATCCAGCTCCTCTTTCTTCTTCTTCCGCATTTGGGATTACCATTCACCCCTCCACAATTGTGTATCAAGCAGTGCATTTGAGACCCTTGCCAACCCAAAATACAGTGGGTGACCATGGCCAGAAAGGGCACACGTCTCACTTATGGTAGAAAGCTTGATGTCAGTCAGGTGCACCCCATTGACCAAATGGGGATGTCACACCTCATCCTGAAACAGCAGGTAAGATCCCTTCACCAGCTTGGCCTATAGTTTACTGTTGATATCAGCAATGTATCATGGATGAGCAGAGAGAATGACTTTAACAGGAACAACCAAGCACTGGCCCCCAATGGGCCTAGGATGTGCAGCAGATTTATCACAGCCAGTTTCCAGCCAGCCTGAGACTGTGAAGATACAATTCTTTTAGATATACTTCAAAATGTGGCAGAAGACACCTTCCATTCCTTGCTTTACATTTCATAGCAGAGCTCTGAGAGCCATGCACCAAAAACTGGCAAAATCTATTCCTATGCTATTCCAAACTGGGATACAGGTTTATCTACTAAGCAAGCTTAAGAGGCTTTACCCAATTGCTCTTGACAAACATTTTTTTTCTGGGAAAAAAACTATTTTCTGATGTTAATCCTCATTATTTATAGGGCTTATGTCAAGTAGGAGCTCTTGGTCTACTTTCCAGCCAAAGGCTTTGCAGCTGCTGAGAGGTGCTGTTATGCTTGCTGAGAGGAATTTAGATGGCCCTCAGGGTACTTGAATACTGGAAGCCATGGCTTTTCTTTGGCACATGAGGCTGAGTATGTGAAAAGCATTCTGCTTTCTAAAGGCTGCTGTAAAGATGTGGGAGGCAAAGTGGGCATTGTAGCCCAACAGCAAGACTGACAAACCAGCTGTAATACTTCTCCAGGGGTATTTTTAAAAATCCACATTAGGTTTCGTCTTTACCTTTCTGCTTCCATTCTAGAAGTAATGTACAGCAATAGGAAAGGACCAGGACATAATGTTCCCCAAAATTATGTAAACTCTTTTGGCTACACAGATTTATGGGAATCAAGGCGGATCTGAAATCTTCTTCCCATTTTTCCTCAACAATTTCCTTCAAACACCTGTTTTCTGCTAATTTCTTGTGGAGTGCTGGGGAGAGAAATTCACCAGCTTGACCATGGAGGTTGACATTTATCTTACTTAACCTGATATGATGACTGAGGGTCTTCCCCTTTTTTTCCTGTTTGCAGAGTTGCACACTGCTCAGAGCTGTTGGAGTTAGTATGCTTTGTATGCCTATTCTCAGTAGTATTTGGAGACCATGCTACTAGGTGTTTAGCATGTTCATGATCACTTCCTGTTTGCTTTGTGTTTTTATCCACACCCACTCTCTTCCTGCAGCATATAACTGTCCTTTAATTTCTGGGACTTCATCTGCCCTCACTGCTTTCTCTCTCCCCCTCTCTTCTCCATGAAACCTGTGATAAGAGCATCTCCAGGTGAGATGCTCCAACTTTCCTGAAACATGTAGTACTCTTTCTTTCCTTACCAATTGACTTTTCTTGATTATGCACAAATATTTATGAGCAAAACTACGGTACTTTACATGTAGCTCATTAAGAAGACTAGGCTTAATTCCTTTATTTGCTAGACACTGTCTATGGGACAGAGTGGACTTGTGACTTGTTCAGCTTTTGCCTCCCAAATTAATAACTCTGTCTGAGAGAATTACTATGATCTGTCACATTTCCTGACAAGAGGCTCAAGGCTGGCTCTTACACTGTAGGAGTCAAGACATTCTGGGAAGTAAATCCCCCGCCCCTTCCCATAGCATTCTGGCGTGTGTGCTCACTGGGAAGTTCTGGGAAATGCTTCGTATCACAGTGAGTGATGCAGAGTATCTCTTTCCCTGCCAACTGTGAAAGAGCAAAGGAGAGAAACAGAAAGCTCATGGCCACCTAGGAAATTAAAGTCACATAAATTGCATCACCATCGCTATCCAGACTTTTCAGAGAAATTTATTCTCCACCATCCCAAGATAATCTGGGGAGGTTTTCACACCCAATCCAAGAAATGGTAGGTAGGTACATAGATAGGTAGGCAGACAGACCCCCAAAGCATTTAAGTCCAGACTTTCTGGGAAAGGGTATACAGTGGTGGCAGATGAAGGAAGAGTAGCAGGAACAGAGGAACCAAAGAAAATTGAGAGCAGGGCAGGGATGTGCCATGTTCTTCTAAGGCTTAATTTACATGATGTGAATTAAATTTCTTTCAAGTAAACTGGATATTTCTAATCAGTTTTATGAACAGCCCTGGAGACTACTACTGGATAAAATTTAGCAGCTAACAGGTTTATTCACACACAGTTAATGAAGCATGTGCAGATTTACTTCCTGCATGCCAGAACTTTTCCATGCTTATTGCTTTCAGTATCAATAAGTAATAAGTTGAGCACATTAGAAATGAGTGGGTGGTAATTAAACACCAGCAATAAAAAGGGGATCTGTGAAGTAAATCAAGCTGAAATGCACTGGCAATGGAATTACAGAGGTCAGCCAGTCCAGGGATAGAGTAATTGCACCTGATAGCAACAGACAAGTTTGTGAACATGAATTGTCTCAGTTTCAATCCTGTCAAAAGCTAGTTGGGAGGGCTTCCAAACCAGGATGGAAGAGGACTAGTGTTTACAACTCTGACATGATAATATAATAGAAAGATAATAAAAGAGTATTAAAATAGTACTAAAAAGTATAAGATGGACAGTCTTGTGTACTAAAATACAGAAGATGGTTTTTAGCATTCCATGTATTATGGTTGCCTTATTGTTTGTATTGTTTGCTGGGTTATTTTTTATGGCATTTTAATTTCTTTGTAGTTTAATCTTGTTTTAATGGGAAGGGGTGGGAGATTTGGGATGAGGGAATGTTTTTAACTCTGCATGTTTTAACATGCTGTAACCCACCCCGATTGCTGAGCAGAGGGGCGGGCTATAAATAAAATTTATTATATTATTATTATTAAGATGTTCACACTATTCCCCTTGAGATTTGTTGCCAAGTTCCTCTCAATTGTATTTCTGACCTCCAAAGAGCATTTGAACTAAAACCTATTGTGGCTGGGAGGTATAGATTGCCCTTTCATGTTCCAGGACCTTTTGAACCGTGTAGTTAAATTATGTAATTAATCACACTGGAAGATGCCAATAGCCTCAAAATATGTATGCTATGGCCCAGGAAAAGTCAGTGATATTCCTATGTCTTGCTAGGCTGCCTTAGTATTAATACAATGCATGATAGCCTGAAGCTATTTTGAATATTGACATGGAGCCTCAATTGGATTCCATAGTGAATCCATATTCAACATCCATCCCAGACCTGATGCTCATGTAGAACCAATTTGTTTTGTATCCTACCAAAGCAATTCAAAATGGAAGTGGTATGTTCTAACAATCATGTCCACTAATTCTAAACTATCTTCTTTCCATTCCTGATCTAGATCATGTGGGTAGTTGACATGATATGAGGAAACACTGGCATCAATGACCGACATGATATAAAATGTCAGACATTACTAATAAAATATGGGACAACACCATAGAGTTGTAACAGTCCCACCATAGACTTAATATTCAATCAGCCTGCTTTCCTGGTGTCCTTGAGGAAGGAATCCAGCATAAAAGTGTATCTGAATACAAGAAGAAGCAGGCACATTTTGATTTTTCCATTGGCTGAATGAAAACTCTGTTCTAGCAATGCCAAGCAACACTGTATTACAACCTATAATCTGAGTATATGGGGAGAGGAGAAAAGTAAATAAGAAGAAAAACTAATAAATTCTCAACCAGGAGGTTTAATAACATTTTTATCAGAAATCTGTCTAAAACAAGTGTTCCACCATTTTCACAGGACTATGAAGCAAACAGGTGATCTGTTACAAAGCGGAGAAAAAGAATTCCCAGGCATTGATGGTATGGTTTCTTTTAATACTTTACTTGGGCACAACTTTAACCAAAAGGGGGAAAAAAGAAAAAAAAGAAGAAAGGATTTTGGGGACCAACAAACAGTATGGAGATTGTGGGCCACACTTTATCCGTCCTTTATTTATTTATTTATTTATTTATTCATTTATTCTACATCCTTGTTCTACATCCTACAGAGACCTGTGACAGACCTCCCCTTGCAATTTTCAGCATCCATGCACCCTCCTTGTGCTCAATAGAGGTTTAAGTTGATTTTTTGGCTTTAACCTGACTTCAGACGGGGAGTGGTGTCTTTTCCCTGTTCTTTGTTTTGCCCTGTTC
This sequence comes from Phrynosoma platyrhinos, assembly GCA_020142125.1. NCBI lineage: Eukaryota > Metazoa > Chordata > Lepidosauria > Squamata > Phrynosomatidae > Phrynosoma > Phrynosoma platyrhinos. The sequence continues at coordinate 38,652,728 of CM034701.1, forward strand.
TTTGAAAGTAGTTGGCGGCATTTTTCATAGACAGAGTTGGTTCTTAATCAAATTAATATAGTTTTGTTCATTCCTGGCAAATGGTAATCATTTATGAGATTGATTCAGACATATTTAATTTGACAGTGCTGTGTAGGAATTTAAATGAGTTAGGGCAGGGGTAGGCAACCTTTCCCCTTTAAGGGCCGAGGAACTTCAGCTCCCAGAAGCCTCAGCCATGTTGGTCAATAGTCCCATGTTGACCAATAGCTCCTGGGATTCTGGGAGCTGAAGTCCTTCGGCCCTTAAAGGGGAAAGGTTGCCTACCCCTGAGTTAGGGTTTGTGAGTTCCCACAGGTATCGTGAGTAGTGGATCCCAAGTCCAGAAGCTTAGAGTTCCAAGACCTATGACAGGGACAGAGAATCATTTTTGGAACTAACTTTCTACACCTATTCAGGATCCTGAGGCACTAGATGTGAGTGACATGGGAGATCCACACACACCAGCATGAATGTGGACCCAAAGAGGAGATGATGTACACTTGTCCCCTCTTTGAAGTAGGTCTGTGTGTACTCAGCCTGAAGCTCCTTTGGGATGACTGTCTACACAAGTACCCTTCCTTGAAGATTATTGATTGACATATCACTACTGTTGCCCTTGTTAACTCCATTTCTTGTGTCATGTCTCTTTATTTAGTCCTCTGTATACAATGAGTAACATTACTGGAAATACTGAATCCATCATGAGAATAAGACAGAGACCTGTGCTTTTTTTTAAAAAAAAAATTACTAATGCATAGTTTAATCCTAAGCAGAATGTTAGCAAAAACAAGACAAGACAGGACATACCTTTTGCAGATCCCAGCTGGAAAAGTTCAGAGTGATCCACATGGACTTACCTTTCCTGCTCCTTTTTGAAGACAACTGCCCACCACCATCATTTCTGAATCTCCATTAAGAAGAATACAATAGCACAATGGGTAGCACAAATAGCACAATGGGTACCTTTGCCTTGTGTTAGTGAGGTTCCCATTTGACATTATTCATTAAATATAAAAACATTTTTAGAACCAAAAACCTTGATGACTTCATTACACCAGGAGGGCTAATACAAGTGGTTTCCTGAGATTTTGTGTGTGTGTATGTGACATTGTCTTTACAGTTTGTCAGCACTTTCTTTATAAAATAGGCATACTTATAGCCCTTACTAAACAGCCTTTCAATATTTGACACGTATCTCATGATGTACATTTTAAACATTAGAAGTAGCCCTTAGAGTCATCTTCCCTAACATCAATCCACTTGCTGTACCTGACTCACCATATGATTATATTTGACTGCTAAATAATCACTGATCATAAACCCAGACATTGGTTTGCTGATAATTTTGGAGCCTGCCTAATTTGTAAGTGCCAGTGCATGTTGCTCCAACATGTTGGAACAATGTGCCCCAATTCATTAGGAACCAGTGAAGAACATGATGTCATTAATCCCTCTAGACCTCTCTCTCTGCAGTAGTTACTTAAAGAGAGACTCATAGATCCTAAGGTTACATTTTCCTATATGCTGTTGGCCTGATAAAGTAATTTGTTAAAAAGAGTGCTAACAATGACAAAAGAAGTTATATATATATATATATATATAACACTTATGTACTAATAAGCACTTGACAAGGAGTCATACATGGAATGCTAAAGATTCTTGAAGGGAAGAGAGAGAGAGAGGACAGAGCTAGCAAATGCATCAGTTTCTCCTTTCTAGCCAAATGTTAGCTCTATCTCCTACCTATGAGTGATCTGTGAATCTATGCATAAAAGAAAGGGAAGGATGCTTCTGTGCTCACTGATGTATATCTGTTTTCACTGGATTTGTTTGGGTTTCCAGAGCTAGTTTGACACATCTACACATGCAACAATTCACAATGAGCAATATTGCCACTCCCATCTACAGAATATACCATTCTCACAGTAGGAAGGGAACTATTTACACCTTTCCATACAAAAACAACTACATAAAGATTGAGCGCAGAGAATGCAGACAATACCAAAATGTCAGTAAGATGACTTCTAGACCAGGTTTGTCCTTGATGTACCAGTTTTTTTAAAGAAGGGATTAATTCAACATGTGATCTTTTACCTGCAGTCAAACTGATATATGCTGGGAGTGGGGAATGGCAACACACAAAGCCGATGTGTATGTAGACCAGCTTCCCATTCTCAAATTAATTTTTGATCTTGTGAAGTATCAAAATTTGGACAATCTTTCCTGCCCATGTGTATCTGAAAGCAAAAGTTCTCTTCTTGATACAGTTAAATAGTGCTAGTGAACACAAACATTCACCATATGAAATGACTTAGAAATATCTCCTCACAATATTACCATGTCAAATGTTTATCTGTTCATAACTGCTAGTGAGGACCTTTATGAGAAAGTATACATGGTTTAATGTCTTCCCTTTGAAATGAGCCTGCTTGTCTTACAGCAAACCAAAGGTGGAATTTGCAGTGCTATATTTACAGCAAATTTGCAAATCAGTGAGAGAGAAATGGCTTTCTGCAGCTATAAAGAATAAGTTGGGAAGCCTTTCAACTGCTTGCTGCTTTCCCTCTTCAACCTCTATCCAGAGAGGAGGGTAGCTCCTAAAGCATTCTAGGTTGTAGTCTGAACTATTAAGTATCATCAAAGGTATCACTATCACCAAAATTGCTTCAGAATCTGAGACAGATCTTTTAAAGTTTGAAACAAAGCCTAGAAAGGATGCATGGCCCCAATGACACTGGAACCATCTGCTCCCCTTACCACCAGTTCTTTTCTACACCTTTCCACAATTGCAACTACCAGAAAAGTGGTCCCAAAGATAAGGTGCAGATGAAAATAAGAAGGGAAAGAGAGACTAAGTACTTCCTTACCATCTGCCACTTCTTCCCTTCACCCTTTCACTACTTTGAAAAACTGACAAACAGTGAGTAGTCCTATGTTTGCAACTTGATGCAAACATGCTATCTTTGTTCTGGCAACAGAGTGTATCTTGTTGAACAAGGAAGGCTTCTGTTTGGAGTGACAATATAGGGAAATAAGTTACCTATTTCACCATGTTGAGAAATTAGCCTGAGAACTGGCCCAAACTGCTTGGCACAAGAGCGCACCACAAACAGACCATTGTTAACAATATTTATAGAACCAAAAGACTTCAAGAGTTCTACTTGATAACTTTGCAGCTTTTGCATGCACTTATAAAAGACTAAGAACTGGATGCTGTGGCTGAAAAACTGTAAGAAGTGAGTGTACTTCATTTACCAAAGCTCTGATTATTGTCTAGCACATACAGTTCCATCTGGTTGCTATAAAAAGAACATCAGTAACTCCTTTTTCATTTGTCTTTAAATATGAAAACAGAATGCATTCAAGCACTTTCATATCAGATCAAAGGAAAAATAATTATGCTTCCCTTTCTTCAAATAATCTATCTTTTAAAGCTACTTTCCTAGGAAGCTGATGAGCCAGCTCTGAGATTAGCTTACATGTCCAATGTTAAGCTATCAAATCATACACCAAATAATGTACCAAGGACTTCCAGGTCCTTACATAAAATTCTATTTAGAAAAAGCTGGTACTCACGGTCATTGCACTGGTTCCCAGAGTATGATGTCATGGAACAGTCACAAGTGAAGCCTTCCCACTGCTGCATGCAGATGCCCTGGTTGGCACAGGAATCTTCTTGACAGGTGGTGCTTGGTCCTGAGATGCAGTAGTGAGGAAATAAAAACCAAAAACAACAGCCATTGGAAAGGAGTCATTAAAATAAACAATGATTTGTCATCATCATGCAGCAAGGAAGAAAAGGAAATCAAAACACTTTTCCATTTCAGGGACATGCAACAAAAATTCAGGACACATAGAAGACACAGAGAATTGCACATTCAGCAACAAAGAAACAGTTGTGGGACACAGTAGAAGGAAGGTGTGAAAGGTTGCATATTCCCTCTTAGGCAGGCTCAGAAGAAATGTTCATAATAACTCAAGTTTGCTCTGCAAAATATCAAGGCACATTACAGCCTGATCCTCAAAGTTATTTACTATTTGCCTCCCTGTCCTTGTTTTTCATCAAGGCTGGAATGGGACATGGAGTTCTCTGAATCCTCCAAGGGGATTTGGAAAATGAAGGAAGGACTGACAGCCCATTTGTGTTCATTTCAGCCAAGGCCTTTTGAAATGCTCTTTGAAAGGAAAATGTTGGGTCGGATCTTGTGAAATGTCACCTCCTCTTTTTCTATACCTTCGTATATACCTCTTCTTCTCTACCTTTGTATATACCAGCCCAACCCATATTACATTCCTCTAAGCATTTTCTCCACCAAAGAGATAAGAACATTAGATCTGCATTGGCAGTTGGTTTCTGTGACACCCCTGAAGATTTGAGGATTCCAGTCATATTTAGAGGATTTACTTCTCAATTACCATTTTGTGTGTTCTTGTAGTAAAGGATATAATGTTTTATTCTCCAATACTATTTGAATCTGTGATTCAGCCCTGCATTTTTAACTAGAGAAGCACAAGAAGTGGAGATTCCAGGAAGAGCAAGAAACAATTTGTTCTAATCGAAGGCAGTGTAACGTCTGGATATAATGTATGAGTAGCTTTATCAATCAGAATTTTTTTCTCTCTCTCTTACACTACTGTGGAATGTTAAGTTCAATCATCTATAATATAGTTTATTTTGCAGCTGTACAAAACTCAGCAGATTTGAAAGACTGGAGAAATAAATGCCACTCTCCATCAACAGAGAGAAGGCTGCATGTTGGGTGAATTAATGATAGAAAAGAGTCATAAACATACAATTCTGTCTCCTCAGCAATGTTCACATATTCATCAAAAAAACAACAGATAAATTCATCTGATATGCCACTGAGGGAGGAAAAAATAAAAACAGAGGAATGGGAAACCTAATGAGTTCGATTCAGAGTTTAGTAGATCTACAGACACAAGATACCTCTTCTCAAGGAAATGAGGAGGTAATTTTAACCTGTACTGGCAGGTATATCTTCTGAAAAGTGTTCTGTAGGGTTGACATTACCCTCAGAACAGCATGGGAGATGGTATGGGTTGTTTGATAACAAAGGAGTTGGCCTCCTCACCGCCTTATTTCTCTAATGTAGGGAAGGAAAACTGTGTTGGGTTTGGGACCCAATTATTTGTCCTGGGGCCCTCCAAGGGCTGTATGGTCTGCCAAATATGTCATAGAAAACCCTGTAAGTTATTGACAGTCCACTTCTGGGTTTTCTTTTGGGGGGGGGAGGCTTCCCCCACCAAAAAATAATGAAAAAGTGAACTTGCTTTCTTTTCTTCCCCAGTCACCTCATGAATTTCACAATTCTTGTGCTGGAATTAGTATTTTTATGTGTTACTTGAGTAATTCAGTAATAACTACATCAGATCCAGGTATTAATCCCTTGGAATCTGCAGGGCTGAAAATGGGTTCAGACATGAATATTTTTGTGCTCCTTACTACTGTGTTCTATATTTTATTTATTATTTATCTGGACTACCACTCTTAGAACAGCTCATACTTGAAGACAAAGGAAATGTTGCATGTCCCCCTCCACCTCGATCTAACCATATTTTATTTTGTTTTGTTTACATTCTGCCTTTCTGCCAGGATGGGACCCCAAGTGGCTATGAGGGGGATCTTACTTCCTTTTGTAAATGGAAGGCAAATCTGAATCAGTGAACATAGATATCTAATAGTAGTTCACAGGCAAGATAAAAAAAATGCTGAAAACAAAGAGAATAGGGGATTCTTTTAAGATCAGGAACAATATGATATCACAACTGACTTTGAAAAAAATGATTTCAAAAACACATTCTACATTCAACACCTCATTGGACTCACTGGACTTCCTCTATAGTACTGTCATTCTATTGAATGACTGGGGAGACTGTACTTCCCAGTATTCAAGTGTTGCAGTAGATAACCTTCACTTGCTGAATTTCAGCTTGTCACAGGTGAAGAAGATTTCCTAGTTTGCTCTCTTTTTAAAAGCTGCACTCAGGAAAATCAGAGTGAAGGTAAAAACATCTTCCCAAATACAGAAAATTCTCATTCCTCAAGTATCTACAACAGAGTGTAGTGCCCCTCTCATGGGGGTCTCCTGAATGCAACTCAGTCACACACATACACACCCCACAAACATGAACCAGGCTCTACAGATATTTCAGAACACCACTTATTTATTTATTTAGAAGCTTGTGGAACATAAGGGCTTTCAGGATAACTCCTTAACAGTTTCCAGTGTGCATGTTTCTCTCTTTCTCTGTGTGTGTATGCATGTGTATCTTGAGGCTGTTTAGTTTACAAAACAGTAACAGTAGCATCCTGCAGTTCTCACAGATGAATGTGAGTGGGAACTGTGGGATAGTCATATTGCAGGATGTTAACATGCCATGGGGTAAGGAAACAAATATTCTCTCACGATTTGAGATCCAGTGTAATAAGCCTTAGGAGAAGTCTTCAGGTAAAGACGATGCTACCATCTGCCCAGCTTACATACACATTACTCCAAGGTAAATTTATCAATGGAGGAGGCTGTTATACCAGGGGAAAAATGGGTGCTTCAGGCTTACAGGAGAAGCAGCACTTGGATTTTTCCTTCTTGCTCATTTTCAAACACACACACACCTCTTCTCTCTTGAATGGTTCAACTGGGCTAAAAACAGATATTCCCTGACTGGACTCTACATCAACCTCCTTAACCAGGAAATGAACTGCTACATTCACCTCCGGGTATCCAAACACATACCCTCCAAAGTAGACAGAAAGCTTATCATAACCAGAAGTTCACTTCTTGTTTTCAAACATTGGTATTGTTATGTTAACCACTACAAGGAGGACTTACAGCCTATTTAAAAGGTAACTTGCTAGACCCAGAGGTTTCCAGGATCAGTGTTTCACTTTCTTCTTTTGGCCAGAATAATGTTGACCTAGGGATTCTGGAGGAGTTGAGCACCACAAAAGCATCCTCAATACATTATCTCCTCTGCTCTACACTGTAGCAGGAGCTAATTTACTGCATGAGAATCCATCTGAGATGGCCTCCAGAATTTCTTTACCGTAGGCACTGTTCAGCAGTATGGTAGACTCATCTTTTTAGAAGGTATTCAAAGAGAGATTGGATAGCCATCTCTCAAGAGTGCTTCAGTTGTATATTAGTTGGCTGTTCCAATTTCTTCCAACTCTATGATTCTTTGATTCTATCATTTTGCTAGTGATTGGTAGTGTCTCCCACATCATGGGAGTGATAAATCCAGGCTAAGTTGTAGTCAGAACTTTAAGTGGTCAATCTAAGGCATGAAACCTATTTTGAGGGTGGGGTTCAACATATTGGATTGTTCCTGTACAGTTTGGATTAAAATCCAAAGTGGATTTATCACTCTACTGATGTGAAAACCACCAGCCACCACTGCAGACTTCAGGTACTTCAGAAATCTATGTGAATCACAGGAGATGTCAGCATTCACAAAACCAGCAAAATAACATAATTCCCAAAGAACTGACAGTCACATCACAGGACATGTGGAAGCACTATAGCACATCCACATGGTACTACTTTATTTAAGGAAGCAGATGCATAGTTTAATGAAATAATAACTATTATTATTTCAGAAGCAGAGTGAGCTGCTGAGAGACACAGGCACTGTATAATCAAATGAGCTTATTTGGCTTGTTCCCATTGGTTTGTGCTGCACTTGAGGATGTACAATTTCAAAAGTTTTCTGCCTGCTGTTCTTTGTACATTTTCCAATGACTTTTCACAGTTGAGGATTTAAAAAAAAATGGTCAGAGTTTCAAATGCACAAAAATACTGAGATTATGTTTTTGTACAAAAAAATTTTGCAAAGAAATTATATATATATATATATATATATATATATATATATCTTGAAAATATGAAAAAAAACCCTCACAGCAGTTGACTTTTTTGTATGTTTATTTGTTGGGGTGTCTTAATGTTTCTTAATTGCACATCCCTAGTTGTACTTCATGTTCTACAAAGAAAGCATTGTTGAAACTCACTTCTGTTGTGTTTTACAACCTTATGATCAGAATTTGCAGAGCCCTGAGCCAAATATTCTTTTAGGATTTATTCAGGCAGGTGGAAAAACAAATTGTTCAACTTGATCAGTGCCTGGTTTTACAAAATCATCCCTGGTGCACCTTTTAATTGTTGCTATTGCATCTTTTACGGTTTAGTTCAGGGATAGGCAACATGCAGCCAACAACTTTATGTGACCCACACCTAAAGTCTCTGACTCCTCCCAATTTGTTGATTCCAAATAGCTAAATATGCTCTTTAGGTGATACAGTAGGACAGTTAACCCCATTCTGAGGACTATCTGCATGTTCAAAGTCTATGATGAATTGTCTTTCAAACTGGAAGTGACTAAAAGTGCCCCCCATGAGTTAAAACCTCTATTATAAGTATGTAAGTACCCTGAGGGATGCAGACAAATTTGGTTTGGCCTGTATTTTCAAGGGAACTAGTCTAATTTGCACTTTCTGGACTAATGCATAGCTGGAATGCAGGTATGCTACAAAGTTCACTTTTTGAATTTAGCAGTATAGTTTTGCCTCAAAAATGCATATAGAGATGTGCATGTTGGGAAAAGTTGCATACAAAATGCATATCTCATGGAAACAGGCATACAAAAAGAATTATAAAGATGATGTGGTATACAAAACATATTTTCAGATAATATGCTTATGGCTGTAATTAAAATTATCTTTAAAAATGTTGTAGGAAACTGTAAAAATTGGAGGCTTATAATTAAATACCCATTAAACTACTCGAGTACATGCAGATGTGGTGTGGTGGTTCAAGTATTGGACTATGACTCTGGAGACCAGGGTTCAAATTCCCACTCAGCCATTGAAACCCACTGGGAAACCTTGGGCAGGTTATGTTGTCTCAACCTCAGAGGAAGGCAAAGGCAAACCCCCTCTGAACAAAATCTTACCAAGAAAAACCTATGATAGATTTGCCTTAGGGTCACCATAAATCAGGAATGACTTGAAGGCACACAACAACAAGATATAGGCTAATTTGTACAAACTGACACTGAATAACCACAAACACCAAAATAGTGTATACTTGAAAGAATTTGTAAATGTATACCTAATAGAAGTCATGTGTGAAACAGGATTATAGGTCTGCTTAGAATTGTTCCTGGGAAAGAGAAAGACTAAAGTCCAAAACACACTGCAGAAATAATCCAGTTTGAGACCACTTTAACTGCCCTGGCTCAGTGCTAGAGAATCCTTGGAACTGTAGTTTTGTGAGACATTTAGCCTTCTCTGTCAGAGAGAGTGCTCTGGTGCCACAATAAACTACAATCCCCAGAATTCCCAAGCATTGGGCCAGGGCAGTTAAAGTTGCCTCGAACTGGATTATTTCTGCAGTGTGTTTTGGACCTAAGTGTAAGCTCAGAAAGGCTGAAAATGTTCCTGAATCCTAGCAAGAATGACAAAGAAGCTCAACTTTACTTACAGAGTTTATTCAAAAGACAGAGCTTGGGTTTATGGATCTTATACTTGCTTCACTGCTCTGTCACTCACCAAGGGATTTTTACATGGGTACTACAGATCCTTCTGGCTGAGAGTTCATTGCTGCTGAGGCTTCTGATTCTCATGGGTGTCACAAGTCTCCTGTTTGCAACCCTGCAATCTTGGCCAGAGCAACAAGGATGTCACAAGGAATTAGGATTACAGACAAGATGGCATGAAAAGCCCACTAGAGGTTTAGACACCAAGCAAGGCTGTTTTCATACACATTAAGTGATAACGGTAAAGGGCAGAAGCAAGCAAGATAGATACATAATTTATGTGCACTGGGAAGTAGGAAGGACTTTAAATAACATCTTTCTCAAATCTTTCCACAAGGTGTCAGAAGCTCTGTTTTTATTAATGCTTTCTCAGATGCATTTAACAAGATCCTGTCCACTTCACAAAGCTTTAAAATCTTAATGCTTCATTGTGAAAAGAATTTGATCCCTGATTGAAATGTAAGGAAGGTTGTTTATACATAGCGATCTGTGGAGAGATCTTTTGGGTTATAAGCACTCCTCCTCTCTTGGAAACATTCATGCAATGTCTTGAATACTCTTTCTATTTAATGGAATATTAGTATTTATTATTTTGCATTTAGGAAGCATTTTTTTCAGTCCACATAAGACAGACAGGGAAAGGAAGATTGAAACACTGTCAGCCTAAAATAAAACAGCACAATCTGAGCTATCATCCCTACAAAAGCATATGCAATGTGTCAGAAGCACATGCTCTCTCTGTGTTAATTTCAACCATTAAAAGCCCAAACAAACTATAAAATATGGCATACCTTTTTTTATTTTTGCACCTCTCAGAGAATGGGCTAAAAACTGGATGAACCTTCCTCAACTGGCTGCCCTTCAGAAATGTTGGATTACAAATGAGCATTGGTTATGCAGGCTGGATATGAGAGAGATGCAGTCTGACATATCTAAAGGCAGTGACTGATGGTGTCTTCCATGTCAGTGGAACAGTGCATCTGCTCTAGGTTTTGTCTGAACTCGAAAGGAGCTATCCAAGATGGTGAAACTATATTGGGGGAATAGTGTTCATCAGCCTAAACATCTTCTTAAAGTTTGGACTAAAGCCTGAAGTGGATTCATTGCTTCACTGCCATGTAAGACATCATCTGCCACTGTATACAGGCTGTTAATTAGGATATTTGCCATAAAGATGGGAGCACATGGATCCGTTTTAGCAATTTGATTTGTACATTATGTAATGAGGGTCTAAAGTGGGAGAAAGGTAATGTGTCTCTTTATATGTTAGGACTAGACACTCCATGTTTTATTTGTGAACTTCTCAAAGGTATCTATTATTGTTGTTGCTGGGTGCCTTCAAGTTGTTTTTGATTTATGGTGACCCTAAGGCACTATCATGGAGTATTCTTGGCAAGTTTCTTCAGAGAAGGTTTGCCATTGCCATCCTCTGAGGCTGAGAGAGTGTGACTTGCCCAAGGTCACCTAGCTGGTTTACACAGCCAAGTCAGGATTCGAACCCAGAGTCATAACCCAATGCTCAAACCCCTACACTACACAGGCTCTCCGCCAGAGGTATCTAGCTGAAAGAAAAACAATGCTTGATAGAACTAGGTCAAAACAAGTGTTGGAGCTGTTCATGACCATTTTAAGCATCCCTGAAAGCCTTGTCTCATCCTGAGTAATCTTTTAAAGCAGGGGTTCCCAACCTGTGCTCCAAGGAGCCCTTAGGGCTCCATGTGCACTTTCCAGGTGGTCTGCAGCCACTTCAGGAACATGAAAGAAATAAAAATTGAATGAAATTAAAGAATAAGAATATATTCTTATATATACGCCTAAATACCATTAACTTGTAAGACATAGGGTAGGCCTCTTAGGGGCTCTGCCACAGAAATGAGAACTCTGTGAGTCAAAAAGTTTGGGAACCCTTGTTTTAAAGGACTCCTATGAAACAGGATGAAGGCATATATTCAAGAAGCCACATCCATGCCCTTAACTGGATTTGCTTATTTTCAATAACATCAGTACTTAGTCAAAACTGATCTGTTCTATAACACCACAATGTGTTCGTTATAGAACAGATCATATTTACTAACCTGTCCCTAATTGACTAGGATCATAAATATGAGAGGTCCAAAAAGCCCAGCCTTCATTATAAAACCCATATATGAGTCTGCCCAAGTCTCTCCATATGAGTCTTTACATATGGACACATTACATATGGCAGCACAGAAGAGAGTCTTCTTCATGGGTGCTCCTAGGCTTTGGCACTCCCTCCCAAGGGAGTTTTGATCCTTCTCTGCAATCTTTTCAGTGGCCAGCAAAGACTTTCCTGTTAATAGAGGACTTCAGCCTTAACTGACCAGAGTAGTGGAGAAAATAGCCAGATAATTCATACAGTGAACCACTCAGACCTGTCCAGAGTTAGATATGCCCAAACCTGTTGAAATGAATGAGATGTGGCCACACAAATGCAATTCTATGCACATTCATTCAGGAACCAAATCTTAATCAATACTGGCTGAGGGACTCCTAAAATTGTAGTCCAAATACGTAAGGCTTCCAGACTCTGAAAATCAAATTGTTTTGTGTTGAGCAGATGGCTATTGCTAAAGATGTTGCTGCTATTTTTAAATATGTACTGTGAAGGTACAGTTCCCTAGATGCAGATGGGCTTCCTAGGATTAAATAAAATGATACATACCTTCCCTCCTCACCTCCTTTTCCCCTCACAACACTTTTATATTCTCCCAGAGGCTAAGCCTGGAACAGGATAAGAAAGGTGGCATGTCTAGCCAAAAGAAAGTGAACTGCATAAAAGGGAATATGTCTGAATTCGACTGCAGGAAAAGCAAAAGGCAGGGGAAGTTAAGTGTGTGAGGGAAAAGAAACAGATACAACATTCATCAGCAGTGGAAACAAGAAGAAGGAAAAGAAGGAAGAAAATCAAGTAAAAGTGTGGAATATTAGAAAGGTATAGTGGCAACTCCTTCTCCACCAGACCTCCCCACTGTCCAGGTCACAGCAGCACAGAAAACAGCCCCTCAGATTCTGAGAGATTTTGAAGTTTCTGTGTGGACTAGGAGACTCAAGCCTATAAAACAAAAGTTTGGTTTCCTGAAATTAAGGTACTTCCACATGACTCTGTTTGGCACTTATATTTCCCCCTGTTCCATAGGAAAGAGGTAAGGGTTCTAAACAAGCTTTACAAACATGTCATAGTCAGCATTAATAAAAAAGATCAACCCTCAGAATAACAGTGATCTTGAACAACAGGATATTTTGGATTTCTTAGGGCAAGTCCTGTGAAGCACATTATTGACTTTGAGGGCCACTGCATACATTGCCCATTTCATGCACAGAACAATCATTCACAAAGAAAACAGAATATAGCCAGCATGTTGAATGGCATTTATGTCCATCACACTTATGTATTTAATTCCATGTAGACAGAATGGAAATCTATGGGCAACTGCAGCATCTCAATACATATTCTGAAGCCACAGCTCTGTGCCTCACCATCTGTAAGTTTCATATGCTAGCTCCTGTCACCATTTGTGAACCAGGGAAATTAAATGGATTATCTGCTCTTGTTTGCCCTGAAAGGGGGAAATAGCAATAGCAAGTACATTTCTATACTGCTTAATAGAGCACTTAAGCACTCCCTAAGTGGTTTACAATGTAAGCTGGGTACTCATTGTAGTGATCTATGGAAGGATGCACATGAAAGAGATTATCTGCTCTAATATGACAGATATAGACCTTTGCTGAATCTGACCAGTGGCCTATCAACTCCAGTATTGCACTCTCACAGTGGCCACTCAAATGTCAATGTGTTCTATAGCAAGTGGTATTCAGAGGCTTATTACCACTGGTACTTCTGGCCATGGGCTTTCATTGCTTCCAAATTAGAGCTCAGAAACATCACTTAACTAAATTCAGAATTCTCAGTAGCCATGCTGCTTTGGGGATTCTGAAAGTTATAGTCCAAAAAAGATACCTCTTTGATTATGTGATCCAAATCAAATATACAAATCCTGCTGGTGGATAAGAGAATTTCTCTCCTTTTCATCTTCTCTGATCACCAGTCATCTTCTCTGATCACCAGGCACTTCTGTTATTATTTTATATGGTTTAAAATAAAAGTTGTTATTATGCTGCTTTATATTTGGTTTAAGTATACTTTTACTTCATAAGCTTGATTGCTTCTTCCATGGGTTTCTGCATTCAGCGTATTACTCATTTTCTTGCTGGATTTCTTTTCTTAAACAAGTCTTCATGAAACCAAAATTGAATATATTTAGTAAATTCATCTCAGTCAGAATTCATAGTATCACAATGTTAAAAGTGTATAAATAGGGTTGAAACATGTTACTTTATAATATAAAAATTAAATCTAAATTATGGCCACAGGATTCAGTTAAGAATGGAAATAAATATTTGGAAATATTTGGGAAATGGTCAAAATTGTGTTTCTTGAGTGTCAGAGAACTCTGAAAAGTTCTCAATCATATACATTCTTATTTAAAAGTTGTTTGGATAGATGTTAGTGGGCCATTAATCCAAGCAAGCATGTACAGGATTGGACTGCAAACCTTTCAGACCTCTAAAGGATTGATCCAACCTTAATTTTAGTATCCAGATGTTAAGTGCCATATTTATGATGTTAAACCTTTTTTTCAGGAAATCAAGCCATGCAGTTATAGATACTCTTAGGATGAGATACAGTCAAACCTCTTAAAGCTACTCCCAGGCCACACCTCTGTATTTCTCCCAAAGATCCTAACCACCCCACTCTTCAGCCTAGCATGTTATGGAAAGCCCAAGCTCATATAGAATTGGTTTAGAGATGTGACTGCATCCAAAAAGAAAAAAAGAGATATATAAAGGCACCAAAGGTTACATTAAAAGGCATCTTTCAGTCCAAACTGGCAATGGAAATAAAACCTTCTCTACCTTGCAGGTCAGCTTTGGTCAACTCAACTTTGTTAGCAAAAGAACGGAAAAAGCGAAAACAATAAACCAGAGGTTAGTAAAACGGCAGATTAAAAACAGGGCAACATCACTAAAAATAAACAAACAAAAAGCAACTGGTATAACCAACACAGCCCTTATGCACACTTAAGAAATGTGAAAAGGGTAGCACCATCAAAAGACAACATATAGGCACAGCAGGAGTGAAGCAGCCATCATGGCTTCCAATCCACCACTCCCTGAACAACATCTAACCAACACAACAGGCAACACAGCACAACTATTGGGTAGGGCAAGAGAAGGATAGGTACACTTATACACAGAATAATACTGGAAGGAACATGAATGACACATGATTCACCAAGATTTATAGGAGAAGTAGCAAACAGTGGCATTTTGGTTCCTCCTGGGGAGCCTCTGGATTCCCCAACAAGAGCCTAAACCAGGGGTAGGCAACCTTTCCCCTTTAAGGGCCGAGGGACTTCAGCTCCCAGAATCCCAGGAGCTATTGGCCAACATAGTACTATTGGCCAACATGGCTGAGGCTTCTGGGAGCTGAAGTCCTTCGGCCCTTAAAGGGGAAAGGTTGCCTACACCTGGCCTAAACTCTCTTAACATCAAAAATATTTATGATCACTATGTAGATCCATTCTGGAAAAAAATACAGGTAGACTTCTTCCTCAAATTCCCTTCTGTTGGATTTTAAAAATTTCACTGGGATTTGAATGATTTAAAAACAAGACAGCTTCGTGGGTGGAATGATGTTTTTTCCAACAATCATAGCACAATCAACAACAGTGAAAGATGACTTCCATGTATGGCTTCCTACTTATGCAACCCTTAGTGTTCTGGAAGAACCTTTCTGATTCCAATAACTCTTAGTATGATGTCAATAGTTGGAGTGTCCATCTCTGTATGTTCTAAATGCATCTTTGTTCCTGAATGGTCAAATGGTGGCTGGGTTAGAAGCACCTCTGCTCAGTTGCATATCCTGTGCCACTTGTGCATGTTTCTGAAGAAGGTAGGCCTGGCCATCACTTAGCATATTTGGGTGTTCTTTCTCCAACATTGAAAAGTACAGCTTTTTCAGAATGCTGCTGCAAGGCTTCTGATGCTGGGTATTCCAATGCTGAAATTCTGGAATTGTTCATTCTGTGTTGGTGCCTAATCTGTTTCCAAATGCAAATGAAAACTCTGTTTTTCATCTTTAAAACCCTCAATGGGCTGGGTCAGGGATATATGATTCTAGCATTTGTTGAGTTCAATCAAGATGACTTTTTTCCACACTCTTTCACTGTCTGAAGTACAGTCAGTGGTTATGTTTAATTAAGATTTGTCAGTTTTGTTACCCTGGATCTCCTTAGCATCTGCATCTTTCAGTGTTTTAGAAACTACTGAATGCTATTTGCTAAATGCTGAATGCTAAAAAGGCCAATGCAATTTTAGGCTGCATCAGTAGAAGTATA
>CM034701.1:38668822-38692495 GCA_020142125.1 Phrynosoma platyrhinos
TGGTCTCTTTCAACTCTATGATTCTATGATTCTATGATTCTATTTAATTTAGGTGTGCCTTTCATTTGAAGTAATGTTCAGCTCTTACTCAGATTACATTTATTTAATGCCTTTTTGTTTTCAATTGCCTTTTAATATGCTATAGTATGCTACTTTGGGGCTTTTGCAGAAATGCAATCCTTAAGTCTTAAACAAACAAAGAAAAAATGGTCTTTCCCATGGGGTGAGTAGACACTATAAGGATCTAATTTTGGTCAGAATTTGAAAGTCTAGGAGTCCACAAGACCACAGATGTTAATGTCTATAAGTCTCATCTGTATTGCAACTTGAACTGTGAAAAAAACAGAAGCATGAGATATTCATGCTTCACCAAGCAATGCAGTCAAAGAACATACATGGCGAGCTCTTGTTGTCCCTTGGACACATAATTTAAATTTGGCCTTCTGTGGGGTGAAATACTTTCATGGGGGCATTATTCTACACCATTTATTTCTTCTATGATTGCCTCCTTCTTATAAATGTGCAGCATATGTGATTGAGATTCAATCTAAACAATGTATAAACATTATGCTGAGTCACGTCTATGGCCCATCTAGCTCAGGAGTGGCCCAAGGGGGGTCAAATAAGTTTTGCTTCAAAATGGAGGGCATTTCCACCATATTTGAAGTCCCCAGGCCCCAAAACTTTAGGGTATGTGAGGGGCATTTCCCCCACATTCTGGGCCCAGCCTGGACCAATTTAAACCTATACAAGGCCTTTAAAAGAGAGGAAGTGACATCCACTCACTTCCTGTTGCTACAAAAGTTCTGAAAAGATGATTAAAATGCCTCCTTGTTCCCTAGATGGCACTTTGGGGGCAAAATAAGTTGATTTTTTAGTTTGATTGCAGGATGTAGAATGCAGCCCTCTAAGGATAAGGATTTTGCCCACTCCGATCTAGCTCAATAATGTTATTTCTGAGGCCTTGAGCTTCAGGTAGGCAGTGTTCTTAGCTCTACCTAGTAATCCCTGGTACTCTAGACACTCAGGTCTCTCATCCAAGTACTAACTAGGCCTTACTCCACATAGCTGCTAAAATTGGACAAGGCCAGTTGTGTTGAGCATGGTGCAGTTGTATAAAATCAATATTAATTATTAATCGAGATTTATCTCTTCATTTCAGCACAGGGGCTATGCCTATTGACAGCTGCCCTTTAAATTATTATTGTTATTGTTATTGTTATCCAAATAGGAAATACAGCAGTTTCTTATACTGTGAGGAGACTTACTTCTCATGAAAACTGTGTACACTTGAAATGACAATAACCCTATCAGGACAGAAACAATCCTTGGTATCTTTGAGTAGGCTTGGAAACTTTGGATAGCTGCTGCCAGACAGTGTTGACAAATATATCCACTTGGCTATATGCACTGAGGGTCTGTGTCAGTATATTGCAGTTTCATGTGTTCTTATCTTGTCCAAGGATATTATCACATTGATAAATAAGGCTACTTACCTCTTCTAAATTAGGGGAAAATACTGGATGCAGCTGGGTATTACCACATGTTTTTTGTCACTGTTTCCCCCTCCTGGTTGCATCCCTGCAAAAACCTGGCAAAAATCCGCCCTCAGCTGGCCGATTTGCAAAGCCGGGAAGCTCCCAAAAGTGAAAAGCAGCCTGCTGAGGGTGGATTCTAGCTGGGGTTTTGCATGGATGCAGTTTGGAGGCAGCAACAGTGGCAAAATCATGTGATAATACCCAACTGCATCCAGTATTCATCCTTAATTTGGAAGAGGTTAGTCACCTTATTTATTAATGCAATAAACTCCCAAGTTTTCAGTGCTATGTGAAACCACTAGGATTTTTTTCCCCACTTCATTTTATTTCTGGAATCAGTTTTTGGTTTTAGCATTTCTTCTCCCTGCCTCATGCAAGGGAATTCAAATAATGGAACTGAATGAGGATATATTTAATAAAACTTGTCATTATGCTAGAAAAGAATAAAGGCATTCATATCCATTACTTCTGGAAGAAATTTGATGAAGTAGTCATCCTTCACCTCCACTCAGGGCAAGGTAAAAAATATACAAACCTTCATCACTCATTCTTTTCAGAGAGTACCAGCATCAAGCACTGGTGTTGTAACTATGACAAAAAGATTCTGCCATGCCCTCACCATTTTGCAGTTTTGAAGGCTGAAATCCTATTCATACAATCCTATTCATGCCTGGGAACAAGATTTATTCAGTACAGTGGGACTTACATCTGAAGAGACATAGGATTATGAGAACTGGCATTAGAATCCCATGTGGAGTGCAGATTCTAAAGGCTTCCCACAATATCTAACTTATTAAATCTTTGATTTTATTTTACACATTACTGTAATTGCCTCTCTGCTGAAGGAGTTGTGATTCCCTCCAACCTCTGAATGAAAATGGTTAAAGATAGTGATAAAATATTATATATTTTAAAATGTTGTATATTTTGAAAATTGGGGCAAACTTGTCTTAATTCTCATCTATTTTTTTCCTGATTATTTGTTCCAAGGATGAAACCAAGGATGAACAAAATACCCGAGCCAAATTCTCAAACTGCTAACTTTCAAATCAAAATTGTGAATCGGGGCTTCTCCAAACGCATGCTTCATAAATTCATATAATTGTTGCAACCACTGTAGGCCAAAAACTGTGGGAGAGGATCAGCAGGGGATAACACAACACTCTCATAGGCTCATGGAAAGCATTACCAATATCTGATTCTTAAGGTAAGGCATTATCAGTATCGGAATCCAAGCTTCAGGGATGGCTTACTTCACCATATAAGGATGTTTCCAAAAAAGTCAAAATTTGTTACTGGGTTGTGATTAATGAGAGAGAAAAAATGGATTTTTAGCTTCACACATTGTGGCTAATTGCTTTGGGAACAAATTACAAATTGCTCTGGGAACAAATTATGGAATCTTGCAGGTTAAACATTGGAGAGTGGTCAAAATAGAGATGGTGGGAAATAACTAACAGATGACTGATGAAATAAATTTGATGTCATAGACATGCAGTACATACACATACACACGGTTATTCATTGCAAAAATGTCTAGGTTCATTACAGTTTTTCATCAGGCTATCTATTAAACCTGTGTTCAGTTGATGACTTCAATGGCATAGTTACCAGTAGATTTGCAGCAATTAAAAAAGAGAATTGGGTTTTGGGTAGAATGGATTTTCAACACAGAAAAAGCAAGGGGCCTTGTCTTCTAAGATTTCCTCTCATTTCTTCTCCCATTTAAAGATACAACTATTTTTTTCCAGCATTAGCATTGATTCAGTTCCTCCTGAGGTCTCCCACTGACTGGCTGCATAAGCAATGAAAGGAGCTCATTTTCTTTCAGAGATCCCACCAAAGGTAATGGAGCCCTGAATTGATGAGATTCAGGTGATAACTGGAAAATAATTTTTCTCCTGAATGTTACATGATTAATCTCTTCTCTTCTGGGTTGTTAAATTTTTTCAAATAGATATTTGAGGAACCTCTGGGGATTCTTTCCCCATCAAATTAATAAAATGATCAGAAAATTAATAAAATGATCAGACCAAGAAAAACATGAGCTAGAGTGCAGTGACTTCTTTGCAGTGATAAGACTCATAGAATATGAACCTCGAGAACCCAAATTTGTTGTCACCAAATATGTGAAATACCCTTCCTAGAGAAATGTGGCAGGCCCCTGTGCTGTAGTCCTTACAGTCAAACCAAGACATAGCTATTTCTAATTATTTTTTAATTTGTGGTTTCTGATTACATTACTATTTATGTAGTATTTATGATTAATACATTTTTATATATTATATATAAATTATATATTATATTGTACTGGTACAGGACTTGCTTTTGAAAACAGTGGAGAGGTTATTTTTCATTGGTTTTATATATTGTTTATAAACATGCCTTGAATCCCATCATGAGAGAAAGGTGGGATATAAATCCTTGAAATAAATAAATAAAATATAAATATTGTTAATTGTGTTTTTATATTTTACCTGTGATTTTTCTTACAGTTTGTGTGTTGTTACTTTTTTTATATGTTTGGAGTCCATCTTCATGAGAAAAAGCAGGACTGGGTCATTAATATAACTAAATACACAAATATTTCATTTACTTTTTCCCAATTAAAAATAACTCTAAAAAGTTCCATGACTCCAAGCAATAGCATGTTGCTTCTGATCTCAAGTGATCATTTTGCTATAACTGTTCCAGCCAACAGTGTGTGCTTTTTCTAACCAAACTATTTTCTTACACAGATGAAAGTTCCAAAGTTTATATATAACTAATGTCTAGAACATATAATTTGATACAGCCTTTCTACCTTAAATGCTACTCAAGATGATTATGTCATTCCATGGCTGAATACCTGAGGGCTCTGTGATAACTACCAGCTAAAGACTGGATTCCTCACAGCTGGATGCAACAAAGCCCTTGGCTTTGCTAAAATGTCTTTACAGGAATATATGAGCTGCCTGCAAAGCACGAAGCAAACCTTTAACAGGACAAAAGACTAGTTGCCAACACCTTCCATATGAACCACTGCAAAAGAACACAGAAATGAATTCTACAGAATCCAGAGGAACATTCAAAATCTTGCTTACTCCTTAGTTCATATTTTCAGTTAAAGCTTCAAATTTGGATTGGGCTGGATAAAATATATCTCTGAAACATTCCTTTACATACTATTATCTCTGACAGACTAACAATTTAACCCCCAGATGGTTGCTTCCCATCTATGCCATAACTCACTTGCTGTGCTAAATTATGCTGCATCTTCTTCTTTTTTAATGTAGTACCACTAAATGAAGGATAAAATACAGTAGAGACTACTGTATAATGATTAAAGCCAATGGTTCTTCTAAAGTCATAGGAACATAGACCTTAGATTGACTCAGACCATTGGTCTATCTAACCAAACTTGACTGGCACTGCCTCTCCACATTTCAGGCAAGATACTCTCCTACACCAACATGGAGATCCCTGATGTCCCTTGCTGGTCTCCCATCCAAGTATCAGCAAGGACCTACCCTGTTTAGTTTTCAAAATCTGATGAGACTGGCTGAGTTAAATGGTGATATATCTGGTCTTACTACATTGTTTGAAAGTTGCTCTCCAAGGTCTCAGACAATGGTCTTTCCCAATCTGGTTGACTAAAATATTTGAAAAAGAGATGGTTTATGTTGAAATGAATATTGTATATGTGCAAAATGTACATTCCCCCGTTCAGATTCTGCTGCTCTGAGAAGTGTTTGCTTTTTAATGTTTTAATCTTTAATGTGGTTAATGTTAGTTAATAAGGCAATTTTGTAATTAGTGGCAAGCTGAAAATCCTTCTACTGCCAGTGAATGAAATAACTAGTTGTCTATGAAATTATATTTATTTTAACAATATTGAAAATCTAAGTTTGAAAAGAAACAAGTGAACACATAAGGAATTCTATATGAAAACACAACTGCCTCTGTGGTATGTAATGCTGCAGAACCATACAGCAGTAAAAGAACTGGGTATTCACAAAGCTGAATGGAAACAGCATAAGGAAAGAGGGTCTATTCAGAATGAAAGCCCTACCATGGCTTTTCTAAAACTACTAACAATGTTCTGTTTCTATGAGGTTAAAATAAAACAGATCATTGATCAAATGTAGGTAATAGACCCTGTGTATTTTACCAAAGTGCTTTGTGTTAAAAAAGAAATCTATCTGGGTGATAAAACAGCAATTTCTTGCCATCTAAGCAAACTCCATCCCAGTGTGGGTGGTTTTCATCTCTCCAAAAGAATCCTGTTGGTGACATATGTTTGTATAACCTGGGGTGCATCTACATTGTAGAAATAATGCAGTTTGGCACTACTTTAAGTGCTGTGGCCCCATTAAGTGCTGTAGCTATAGAATGCTGGGATTTGTAGTTTTACGGTGTCTTTAAACATTTCTGCGAAAGTTCTGCTGGTGCATCACAAAACTACAAATTCCAAGATTGTGTAGGATGGAGACATGGCAATTAGACTGGGGCCAAATTGCATTATTTCTACAGTGTAGATGAAGCTCTGGAGTTATGCTACCATATTGCCTTCACTGATACTGCTTAAAGTCCCACCATCAACCTATAGAAGGCAGCTCTCAGATGCCAGGATACGATTCTATAACTATTTTCTGGTGGTACGGGGATGGCTAGGCAGTATCTGGCTGCAGTTTTGCTGCTGGGAAAAGAGAGTTGTCCCAGATCTCCAGTGAGTTGCTGAAGTTCTGAACTGCGAGTCACTGGATCTTCAGAAGAGTGATATCTAATGTCTTCTCCAAGTGGCAGAACTATAGTTGTATGCTGCCTGGGCACCTCCTGTGCCCTCAACTTTCTGGATGAGGGGACACAGGGTTTCCACACCATATAGGTCATTGGGCATCATGAATCACTACAAGGATGGGAGAAATTTTCAATGTGCAAAAGAAAACCTTTCCTAGTCACAAGCTTTTCCCCTAGTTACAAGGGTATCTCCAACCTCCCTCATCCATACTTAGCAAGGTCTGCAACATTCAATTGATCTTGCCTGCTTCTGAGAGATGTGCTGTCATCTTCTCACATCTTTTTTCAAGAGGTGAGCACTTTTACAAATACCACATTGTCCAGACCTCCCTTTCTTTAACATTTCCCCACAAAATCAACACAGAACAAAAGATTCTCTCATTGTAATATTTGTTTATTTCAAGGAATATAAAATGTGAGTGATTGGTTAGTCTTCTGGCTATAAAGCTCACAGAGTTCCATGGAGACCAATGGCAAGTTACCAAAAACATACAAAAACAGGCTAATAGATGTATGATTTGGTATGGAAAGCAAAAAATCAAGCATCCCATACACTACGAAGGGCAACTGGGAGATGCATAAAAATTTGTGGAGATCCTTGTTTGTGGTTTTAAAAATATGGACTTGTTCATATGGATGTTGGTCACATTTACCATCCTGAAAGCAAAGTATCGACAATGACATGACCATTTGGTAGATAGTAGCAAAAAGGCTTGGCAGATTTTGCATGTGTGTATGTCGTCTGTTGAGTTATGAAGATCCCATGAATTTTGTAAGGTTTTCTTAGGCAAGGTGGTTTGCCATTGTCTTCCTCTGAAATATAGCCTACAACAACTTGACAATTTCCCATCCAGTACTAACCAGGTCTGACTCTGCTTATCTTCCAAGGACAGATGGAACCTAGTGCCTTAAGGGTATTTTACCAGATCATAAAATCCAGGCATGCAGAATTGTTTTGCTTGTTTAAATGGTAGGTTAACTAACACAATGTGAGAAATAACATTCAGTTCTTTTTTTTGTTTGTTTGTTTGTTTTGTTTCCTGTGATCAGAGTGATCACTATTCATTATACAAAAGCACTCCCAATAGGTTCCATGTAATAGCCCTAATGTTTGAATTGATCCCAAATGGAATGCTGCAAGGAAGAAACTGATTTTAAAAAGTGATAATGTCTTCAGTAAAAGTTTACTGAAAGCTTGATGTTCTGGAGCAGATCTCAACTATAATGGATAATTATATCCTAAGACCTGGCATTCTGGAAAATAAAGCATACCACATAATATCTAGGCATGCTGTACAATCTGAATTTCTTGGTGGGGATTGTATCCAGATTTCTTGTTACTAGTACTTCCTAAATGATTATGCATTTTCTGTTATGGTGGAAATATTTCAGCCCTTACAGAAATAAAGAAAATCTCCTAAGGAGCGGTTATGACTTTGCAGATACAGAGTTTGTGAATGGGCATGCATGTTTCACCCTCAAGTTGGTGACTTGCTCATTGGATCTGGAAGCAATTGAATTCAACACTATTCTACTGGCCTTTCTTACAGTTGTCCCTCCACATCTGTGGCTCTGACTTTTGCTGATTTGATTATTCACAGATTGTATTAGTATGTTCTCTCTAGGAATATTTAGGTCCTCCAGTGCACTTCTATGGTCAACTTTAACCAAAAATTGCACTGAAGGACCTAGAGATTCCTAGACAGAACATTCCACTAGGTATTTGTAGCTCCTCCAGCACAATTGTATGGTCATATGTTGATCACAGAGCTGCAATGGATCAAGGAGGACCTAGAGGGGTGTACTCAGCTAAAAACATAATGTTTTTGCTATTTGCGGTTTTTCATGGGGGTTCTGTGCCCATAACCCTAGCAAATATGGAGGGACCACTGTACTTACCTATCATGGTGCTTCTTTTATATTTCTACAAACTTTTCCTTTTGTTTAAAAAATAGCCTCTGACAAATTTTAATCAAAAGTCTTTCATTCAGAGCTCCACTTCCTGCTGAAATACATATCTCATGCTGTATTGCATTACATTACTGCTTTTCAGTGGAAGGCACTGCTGAAATCCATTTATTCATTTATAAAATATAAAAGGTTAAATAATTTAATCAGCAAATTCATGATAAAAAATAAAAATAAACAGCCTAATGAAGTCCATGCAATGTTTAACCACCCTCACTGGTGGAGATGTATTAAACAAGAAAGCTATATGATAATGTGGGAACTATGATGAACACTTCTCATTCTTTCACATGTTGCACATCCAAGATGGTTACAAAAGCATGTAAACTGCATGTGGATGACAGTGATGGATGTCACAATGAGTAAGAGGATTTACAAAGGAAATGTGTGGTGATGCAGAGAACAGCAAGGAGGAAGGGAGAGCTGTGGGGAAAGGAATTGGATTTTAGGCAGGCTATACCTTCACATCCACGTTCAATCTGCCCACTGCGATGTAGAGCATCATTAATCAGATCTGGCAGACGTCCATTCAAGTCCACTGATGCTAGGCAGCCCTGAAACCCATCATGGGATGCCACCAATTTTGGGAGGTTGCTATACATTCCTTGAGCCAGGCCAGCAATGTAAAGATCACCTGGAAGGACACAGGAGAAAGGACAAGGAAAAAGAAGTCAAATAGCATTGTCTTTTATAAACATATTACAACCAGTAAATTGTAACATTCTTCTCCTTAACAAGAAAGCAGATGATGCCAACAGAAAAAAAACACTATGTGATATAAACAATGATCAGTTATAGAAACAGGGAGCTGTTTTGCTCAATTTATCTGTCAAGGAGTGAAAATGCAAAATGAAAATCAAGACAACAACATCTTGCAACAAACCTACATTACCACAAAATACATTCCCTCCTTTTCTATAGGAAGGTAACACATGTATTCCATGTTTTGGGAGTTGGGGGTACATAGCTTACTCCCACTCATTGCAGGAACTGTATGAGGGGGGTATCCTAACGTTTTAATTATCACATTTAAAAAATGACAGTTTGTTTTCATTTGTAGTTGTTAACTTATCTCTATATTGTCACCATCCAGATTTACACATTTGCCCCAGGGTTTCTTGAACCTCCAAATACCTGATATTGTAGAAGTCTGCAGATTGCGCCTTATGAGGGGGTATCGTAAAGTAATAATTATCACCCAGAAGTTACTATGGTATATTGATGAAATTTTGTCAGTGTCATCATTGGTCCCTGAGTGCATTATGTTCATTGTGTCCTTTATTTTTGTGACAAGTTGCGCCAGAAGTGACTAAAGTGTAAAATCCTCATAAGACACAATCTACAATACAGGTATTCAGAAGGTTAAGAAATGCTGAGAAAAATGTGTAAATCTGGATGGCTACATAAAGAAAAGTTAACAACTACAAATAAAAACAAGCTTTCTGGCAATTTTTTTTAAAGGTGATAATTAAAACTTTACAATACCCTCAATTGACAAATGAAAATTTGTTGGACATTAGTGAGAAGAACCTTCCACACATAGGAATTTATATAAGTAAATCTCCTACACTTGAGAAGAAAGCTAATAAGGGTTCTATATGTGTAGGAGTTCTCCACATATTTGTTTTTAACCATATCTATGATCTGAAAGGGGCTCCTATAGAGCACATTCTGTTAAGAGTAGGTAACTGTGTAGGACATACTTTGAAAAACTAAGGAGCTACACAGACATCCCCTAAGAGGTGGCAAGACTCCTTTCCTTGCTGGATTGGGGCCACAGCAACCATATTCCATGGCCCCAATCTGGCACTTTGCCACTCCAAAAAGAGCTGGCAAATGCCACTCCCTTTTGGAGCAGCAAAAAAACCACCCCTGCCAACACAGTGGCGGCATTTCTGCGCTCTATTGGCGTAGTGTGTCTGAATGCTGCAGCAAGGGAGCACCCTGATGCCACCTGCTGTGTGGTGGGGCACACGTCATGACAGCAGCATCGGGGCAGAGTCAAGGTGGCTGTCGTGCAGTTGCCATGCCCCGACTCCACCCTCAGGCCGGCCCTTTTGGCCGGTCTGTATTCCCCCTAACTCAGCATGGGGATTCTAGTATGCTTTCGCTACTCTACAGCAGGGGCTGGGAATCTTTAGTCCTCCAAATCTTGTGGAGTACATCTCTCATGATCCCTTAACATTGGCTGCTGAGAGTAGCAGGCCAAAAACATACTTGGAGTGGACATTTTTAGCTGCAGGTGGTAGATGAGTTCCTCCATTTAAAGCAAAGCAAAAGCAGCTTCATTTATATACCACTTCATACCGTACTATGGGGTGTCTAAGTGGTTTACAACTGTAAGCTCATTGCCCCCCAACAGTTGGATACTCATTTTAGTGACCTCGGAAGGATGCAGGCCTGAGTCTAGCCTGAGCCCTGGTGGCGCAGTGGTTAAATGCCTGTACTGCAGCCACTTACTCATAGACCACAAGGTTGCGAGTTCAATACCAGCCAGGGCTGAGGCTTGACTCAGGCCTGCATCCTTCCGAGGTCGCTAAAATGAGTACCCAGATTATTGGGGGGCAATCAGCTCACAGTTGTAAACCGCTTAGACATCCCATAGCGTGATATGAAGCGGTATATAAATAAGCTGCTTTGCTGCTTTTTAGTATTGAACTCGCAACCTTGTGGTTTATGAGTGAGTGGCTGCAGTACAGGCATTTAACCACTGCGCCACTGTAAGTCAGAGAAAACTAATTCCATATAAATTCTCTTTCACATTCTACATGCCGTGTGTGTGTGCATGCATGCTTATACACATGTGGTCACAAATGTTTTAAGGATGTTTGAAGAATTCAGGCTTTGCTCATTCTAATAGGAACTGACTTAATATGTACCTCCTGGACTAATGAGCATATCAAAATTGTGTTATCCATTGATTTTCACAGCTCCTGTTTATTCCAACTCAATTTTTTATCTCCACAAATTTATCAAAATACATTTTAAAATATTTTTGGAAGTATATGTTTTGTATGAACGTACATTTAGGAATGCATATTTTGAAAATACTAATATGAGCCTTTGGAAGTTGATTTAAAAATAGTTGCAAATTAATGTAGAGATGGGGTAGAATAGATTTATGGATTATGTGAAAGTGAAAAGGATTGCAAATAGACCAATCCAACCCTAATTTGTTTATGCATATTCCTGTAGAGACTTATTACCAAACCCACAATCTATAATGGTATGGTTCAAGATTATTTTTTTTAAAAACCCTGATAAATACATTGTTTAAAGAGGACATACGTTCACAAATATATTAATGTTCATTCATTGCTGATTATATCAGCAACTTGTAACACAGATAATGAATTAAGCTTCATAGTTTCATCCACAGAAACACAACTTTCCCTTCATTCTGTGTCAAGAAAAACAGTATTCTTTGCTGGTTATATCTCCATCCAAGAATATATAGCTGTACATTAACCTTCTCACAGCTGAATCAATACATTTGATGCAGTGTTCCTACTTCAAATGGCATCTAGGCGTCAAGTGATGAATGCCTTTTCCAGATCTTCCACCTAAAATCTTGAAAATGCCAGCCTGAGACTTTTTTTTTTCATAAAGGTCTCATGCTCTACCACAAAGCTATGCCCCCTATTCTCCCACATTCATCTTAAGTCATAATACATCTAATTAAGAAATACCAGTGATGAGAATGTTTGGGTGAATAAGGCTTACATTGATATCCAAATACTTACCCTTAAGATCAAGGTTTTTGGCACCATTGATAACTTGAGTGACAACTCTGGTATCCACTTTTAGGCTGTGTGTATTGCTGTTGTCTCGGGTGATGACTACATTGTGCCACTGATTGTCATTCAAAGGCCGATCACTATTGCCTTTGATGACATTAGGTCCATTCCCCAGGTCAAACACATAATGTATATATCTACAAAAGACATAAGTACTGGCTCAGAAAAAAGCTCATAATGAAAATGAAAAGCAGCGAATACAGAGAACATGCCAAATATCTTCATCATATTACTTTAATTTTCTAATCTTAAAAAAAAGTCAATTCAAATGGTCCCAAAGAGATGGTCATGGAAAAGAAAACACACAACCAGATTGGTCACAGACAGAATGTGCACAGTTGTAGTGGCTATGATATCCCAGTTACTTTCTGAACACTAAAGAGGAAGAATTTAAATTTAGACTACTAAAAGTGTGCTTGCGCACATGAATTGATTAACTCATTCACAGACAGAATGCCAAATCTCACTTACCCTTTGACCAGCTCAACTGCAATGAAATCATTTCCATCTCCACTGTTGAAAAGGATGAAGCCATCAGCAGAGGTTGTTTTGAACTGAAAGAAGAGATGCATGGAGGTGTACGCCTGCAAGGTTGCTAAGCTCAAGTAGCTGCTCTTGGTCTTGAAGGTGACAGGATCAGCAATGATGTTACGTAGTCCAAAGCGGGCTTTCAATTCACAATAGTCAATGTCACCATTCTTGCATAAGTCAATGTAGAGAAGACCATTGAACATAAGGCTCTGGAGATGGCCAATAAAGCTGGAGGGAATGACAGAGATGTAACGCTTCTCTGTCATTATCCCAGTCTCAATGTTGTGAAACTCCAAGCGTGTGTGGTCACCAACCATTGTTCCTGAGGATCAGAACACAACACAGTTGAAGAAAGTTCTGTATTATAATAGGATTGATAATAAGGTCTACCTCCTAAGTATTAACAACCATTAGGTTTCTGTTAGTAAATCTTTAGGCAAAGATATCAAAGGCACTTCAAAGCAGCAGAAGATTTGATTGGATTTGAGAACTACCTTATTTTCTGGCGAATAAGACTACTTTTTAACCTGCAAAATCTGGGGTTAACGTGGGGGGGTCATCTTATACGCCGGGTATAAGGGGGTTCATGATAGGTTTGCCTTAGTGTCATCATCAGTTGGAAATGACTTGAAGGTGCTCAGCAACAACAACAACAGTTTTGGAAGTCATACTCTTCCCAAACTCTATATTTTAACTGGAAAAGTGGGGGGGTCGTCTTATACGCCCAGTCGTCTTATGCGCCAGAAAATACGGTATATTTTTTTGCTTTAATTCTTGTTCCCTTTCAGTTTCACTTTCCTTTAGCATATGGTTGGTTCACTTTCCTGTGTCACCTCTTGCTCTGTTATATGTGACTGTTTTCTATTTGGGGTACAATGTGGCAGGAATTTTGATAAAGGAGGGCAAAATGAGGACATTGGCCACCAAATAAGAATCCTGACTTCCAGAAATGAAATTTCCCCCCAATCCCCAGATTTCTAGCAACCTAGAGAGTGATACATTGAAAACCACTCACACCTGGAAATCTAATATTGGCTATATTTGGATTTCCTTGGTAATTTTGCCTACCCTTTTCTTTCGATGCTTCATCTGCATGCATAGATGCTTACCTAAAGTTTTAAGTTACTGCTGTGGTAGAAATTTGTGGACTGAAGGAAAATTCACTGGAAGATAGAATTCTTATTTGTGATGGCAACAGAATAATCTCCATTCTTTTTGCTATACTCCTGCTTTTCATCTAGAATACATAGGCTGATCTGTGTCATGCTTACATAGATGGTGGAAGTTTTGATGGGCTTATTGAATCATATAACCTGCTTGGTCCATTCTGATTCAATAACCTCAAAAGTCATTCCACAGTTGGTAAATCTTATTGCTGCATGAATACTGAGAGACCAAGAAATCTGGGATTAAAAACACTTTCAGAAATCAGTGATGTACTACACATAATTCCTCTAAATTTCATGCATGAGATTAAGAAAATCTGCACTGTGTGTTGTGAGGTATTTCCTGATACCTTTGAAACTCCAGTAAGGGCAAGCAGGACAGTTAGTATTGTTTAGAGTTAAATTCTTATGTTTTTTGAGACCACTGAGAACGCCAGAGTCCCCAACAAATTGGACCAACCTATTGATAACCACAGTATGCCATACTTGCTCCTTAGTTTGCTAAAAAATAGCATGGGATATTTTTGTCCAGTTTTTGTCAAATGTTTATCTTTCTTAGACAAAAATGTACTCTCATGTTTTTTAAAAAAACTTCAAACCAGTATGTTGGCTCAATTTTTGACTTGTGCATTGTTGATATAAAAAAAATCTTGTAAGTGACAAGTACAGAAACTTGGGGACATTGTTCAAATTATTTGCATGACATAGAGTGTCTACACACAGATCTCATTTTGTGAGGATTACACAACAAAATATCACTCTATGGGACATGCCAATGCATGAGGGTTAAAAAAGAAAGGCACTAATATTCTTTATTATCAACAGTCAGTGAGTGGTACAGTTGCTCCTTGGTATCCGCAGACTTGCCATCCATGGATCTGGGCATCTGTGGAGGAAAGCCTGCCTTGTCCCCAATGGTGGAGTGTGCCCCTGGCTGCACTGCCATTAGGGACAGCCCCTGTTGTCCCATGGCAGCATGTGCACATGGCCGCACCATCATTAAATTCCATTGTCCTCAATGGTGGCACAGCTGCATGTACGCTCTGCAATGGGACAAAGGGCACTGTTCCTAATATCGGCACAGTCATGGGTATGCACCACCATAGGGGACAATGCAGGCTTCAGCATACATGGATTTTGGTAGCAATGGGGGGTTTTTCCAGAATGGACCCCCCTTGGATACAGAGGGCTGACTGTATAGCAGCTACAGGGTAGACTTAGGGCCAGTACAGACCGGCCAAAAGGGCTAGTCTGGGGGTGGAGTTGGGGCATGGTGACCACACGGCAGCCACCCTGACTCTGCCCCCATGTTGTCCTCATGCTGCCTGCTCAAACAGAGAGCAGGCGGCATCTTTCTGGAGTGGCAATGTGCCAGATCGCGGCCACAGTGTGCGGTTGCTGTGGCCCCGATCCGATGCTCCCAGTGGCAGCACAGAGCCACCCCTTAGGGGCCATCAGTACAGCCCCTTAGTTAAGCAGGACCAGATTGATATTTCCATGTAACTCATTAAGTCCATCAAAGGAAGTAAATAATAATAACAGTGACCTTGAATCCCATTTTGGGAGAAAGGGGGGAGGGGAAATATAAATCCCATAAATAAATAAATAAATAAAATCACTAGCTCTTAGCCCAATCTACCTTTTAGTTTTGTTGTGAGCATAAAGTAAGACATTCTGAGCTACATGGAAGATGAACAGAATATAAGGCAGCATGTTCTTCTGTAGTAGAGACTATTTTCAAAATGCGTCTTCTAAGGTTTTACAAAGTGCCATGTTCCATATCAGGGTGTGGGACAGGGACTGAATGTTCAGTAGAAATGCTTGCTCCTCACCAACCCTGTCTAAGTTATGAAAAGTTACTGAATTGGGTCTTCCACATGCAAACAATCCAGAAGCACTTTAGAAATAAATTGCCCTCTTTCCTAGTCTGAGGACTGTCAATTAAATTGTCAAGGGCAAGAAGATCAGGAGAAGGAGGGAGGTTGGAAAGAAAAATGAGAACATAGTCATAAAAATGATAATGTGTTCAAAAGCCATCCTGCTGCTTTACGCAAGGAGAAATAGTCTGATGTTATTTTGGTTATCATTTAGTTCTGCTCAGTGATGTGGCAGGGGGTAAGGAAAAAGAAGGTGATGGATAAAACAGCCTCATTAACTTCAAACAGCAAATTACCTTTCCATTGGGCATGGTGTGTCTCTGCACTGGTCTTTAATTATTTGCTTCCAGAAAAGCTCTAATTAAATTACTTCTACAATATTCACACAAACACGCATATTTATAAATCTATGATTATTACACACACACACACCTGTTTACACATTTAGTAATTTAGATTCATTGAAATGATGCACAGATATGTTATATGTATGAATATATATTATTCATTCTAGCACAGAAGAATAATTTAAAGTGATTTGGGATTTCACATCATTATTGTGATTATTTTAATGACGTTTCCTATTTCAGTCACCTTAAGCTTAATATGAAAGAAGGTGATAATATAATAATAATAATGCTGTCTTATAAATGATGGTCTATTAATTATCTCCTCCCCTTCCTCCTGCACACACATGCCCTTTTTCTAGCTGTACTGTCAAGTGGCTGTATTTTGGAATATTAGTTTTAGTACAAAATTTTCCAAAGAGGTGTAAACACTGAGACTACAATCTTTTAATGTTTTCTAAATAGCAGATATAAATGAAAAATTGCCAATATCTAATGCTCTGGGAGGACTTCAAACTGGATTTATTTAGAAACAGTAGAATGATTGTCCCCATGGGTATTTCTCTCTTTTCATATTACTGTGTATGCATTTGTGCAGTTACATAGATTATGTACATCTGTGTGTACACAACTTCATGATCATTTTCATCTATCTTTCTCTCTGTACCATCCCTCCAGCTGTTCCTCTAGACTGGGCTAACAAAACACATAGTATGTTTGCTTTCCTACAAATTTTTGGAAGCTGATCTTTCAAATCCTGAAAAAAAAATCTTTGTAGATAATGATCCAACAGTTATTGCAATCTGAGCCCCTTCCTAAACTAAGGACAATAGTAGTTATTTCAATTGCTATGGGCCGTGTTCACTTTTCTGCATACTCTATACATCAAGGGAGTATTATGAACAGAAGCAGAGAAGCTTGGTACTATGTCACATTTCCTTCTTCCTTGCTTCTCTCTGTGTAAATGAAATCAGCTGAGATTTTAGCCTAATTCAAATGATTATCCAGACTGCTGTATCCTTAATCACTAATTTCACAATGTATATACTTGATTAAGGTTCTTCATGCTTCCCTTTTTAGGTGGATGACTCACAGAAATCAAGCTTCTTATATTACAGATTACATTAGTGGGGATGGCATGGACACCCACAGGTCTACTACAGAACACAATCTTTTCCCTTATAGGTGTCTTGAATCATGCTTTCATCCCAGTTATTGAAAAAAGCAGCAGGTATATAAACATTAAAAGTAAGAAATAGTTAAAACAAGTAAGTTCTTGGACAAATCATGGATCTCAAACTAGAAACCTATAAAGACTGATTCACTCACCTTCAGCAACATCATCATCCACTGTCAATTTCAGACTCTTTCCTCGACGAACTACTCGGACTGTGTGCCATTCATTGTCATTGAGCTTCTGCCCTGCATAAAGGGTCTCAGGTCCTTTACCTGGAAATGGTCACAAGTATAAGCAAATGTTAAATCCAGACCCAAGGCATAAAAAAAAACCTTGCCTGGTTGAAATGTTGCTGAAATTACTTTGGTGCAATAATGCAAAAGTGAATGCACATGGCACAAAAGTCGCTGCTTAAACATCAAATAAAGTTGTTTCAACTGAATGGAGACAATTATTCTTTTCTTCCTGTCTCACTCCAGAAAAACATACATAGTTGTATGCTCCTTCTAAATTTAGCATTTCCTCATTTCTCATATCAATAAATTTCATAAAGAATCAGAAAGACTGGATTGTTCTGAAGGAAACTGATCTGGCAATATTTATGTTTCAGAGTAAGCAAATAATTATGTTGCTCATAATGATCATAACACCACGTTGATTTCAGCAAACACATCTCCAAACAAGGTCAGCATAAAAGAGTCCATAGCTATCTCAACAGTAGTCTTCTAGTAGACCATAGATAATTGGCAACATCTCAAAATCCTTCCTCTCCTTTGTTCATTAGGACTTGTAAAGTTATTTTTTCCCCTATGTACTAAAATGTCATATCCTCTGGCAGACAATGCTCCTGAAGGTAAAAACCAGCTTTACAAGTCTTTCTGGCTTTCCATTTTCAGTAAATGTCAGTGACTTAGACTTTTGAGTTCTTTAGAATGAAGATCAGGGAACCAGATGCAATTACATATAAAGGATGGTGTTCAAAGTGTCTGTAAAACACCTCAAAACACATAGATGTCAAGAAGGGACATAATGCCCAAGTAGTAGCAAGAGAAGTCAAACCGTGTAAATAACCTAGGATAAAGTGCAAATACTAATATAAACCTGCACTGGGCCTTTACAGTAAGTTATTGCCCAAGTGGTGGCACTGCATATCATTTTTTCCCAAGAAGAGACCTATATGTTAGAAAGGGAGTAGCATTACTGACAACGAAACACAAAGTGGGTGGCTTTCTGACATTGTTTCTAGATTAGACTAGAATATTCAAACTGGGGGATCAATGTATAGAAATATTAGCAAGAGAAACTATTCTGTTCTGTTGGCAGATCTCTTACCTTTTGAGTAGCTGCAATAATTCACTGTATAACTTGGATTAAAAGTAAAGAGCCTGGCCCTTCTCCAATATTAAACATCTACTCTGTTCCACTGTGCCATCAATGAAAAAGACAGTAGATCTGGTTTATCCAATTCATGGACAAAGAGATGCAATACTTCATTTTTAGGAAAGGGGATGGTGATATTTCACTAGCTATTCCATTTGGAGGTGGTTGTGGGTGGGTGCCATTGCGTTGCAGGTGAATATGAAAATGGCTTGAGGAAAGACATAGCAGATAACTTCTTACTCCAACATTTAATTATTACTACCAACATTGACTGGAGTAATGCCAACATAATGCCCTGCCCCAAGATTCTGGTTCATAAATCTCTATTTTTCCTTTGGTTGGTGCTGTTGAATTAATCTATTATGTGACTTTATTTGGTTTATATATATATATATATATATATATAGAGAGAGAGAGAGAGAGAGAGAGAGAGAGAGAGTAATTTTTAGCATCTCTTGTGAATGTAAATGAACAGAAAATAATGCAAATATTCTGAAGTCTGGAATCAATCGATCGATCCATTAATGAATGAACAAGCACAGAATTGCATAGGGCCTTTGCAGACTGCCAGAAATAGTGCAAATTGAGTCCACTTTAAGGGTTAGTGCTAGGGAATCATGGGAATTGTTTTGTTTTTTTCTGAGACATTGAGCCTTCTCTGTCAGAGAGCTCTGGTGCCACAATAAAATACAGTTCCCATGATTCCCTAACCCTAACCCTTAAAGTGGACTCAATTTGCACTATTTCTAGCAGTCTGCAAAGGCCCATAGTCTTCACTACAGAAGAATGTACAGGACTGACAACTATTTTTTACTTCTTTTTCAGTAAAAGAGACACCTCACAAAGATATGTTAAATGTTGAACTTTGATGATCATAGATATTCTCAGCATTTCATGAAAAGTATAAAAATAGTGTGGGATGGGGCTGTGTAAAGAAGAATGATATGTAATATTTACAATCATTCTACTATGTTCAGCCTCCTCTCTGTTTTTCAGA
Organism: Phrynosoma platyrhinos; assembly: GCA_020142125.1. Taxonomy (NCBI): domain Eukaryota; kingdom Metazoa; phylum Chordata; class Lepidosauria; order Squamata; family Phrynosomatidae; genus Phrynosoma; species Phrynosoma platyrhinos. The sequence goes on from CM034701.1 coordinate 38,688,380, forward strand.
TTAGTCACAAAACTGTATTCAGAGGGGGAGAAGCCTGAGTTTGATGAACAATAGCAGACTACTATTCAGCAGAATAAATCAATAGTGCATCAATGGGCAGTTGCACCTTTGTGATATCTAAATAACCCCAGGCTCTTTGTTTCATAGTAGCAGACATCTCACTTATAGCTGTTAGATGAGGGCTCAGGGTTTTGCTTTCAAAGACTCCAAAGGAAAATAAATATGCTATTAGTACTGCCTCACTTTTAGAGCATAACAACTCTCAAAACAAGAGAAATTCAGAGATTCAAAGCTAATAGCCCTGGGGCGTGAGAGAAGAGATTATTCTACCTTCAAAGGCTTTTCAGCTACTTGTGGAATATGCTTGCAAAGAGATGATTTTAAATCATTTTAGATTTATTCATCACCTCTTTCTCCTTTATTACCCGGCTTTGTTGCTGTGTTTTGCTTTAGCATCTGTTGTTTTTGTCACTTGGAAGACATCTGCAGCAAGAAAAGAGCCGTGCCTTTTTCATCTGTGATCACTTACTGTAAGTTCTTGCTCAACATCACTTCTCCCAGTGTTGCATCCCAAATGTTGCCATGGTAACAAAGTGTAATAGAATAGGTAGAAGTAGCAGTCAGTGCAGGCGGATGGTCCAAACATTAAAAGTGTGTGTGTGTGTATTACCACTTCCTCACCCCATATACAGATTGGTAGTTTGCATTAAACAATATGGGGCAAGGGGAACAGTCATCCTTGAAGCTGAACTGCTGGAAATGCTTTCTATTTTTAAATGTTTTTGAAGGAGTGGCAGATGGTTGTTAAGCAAGGTTGTTGTTTTTTTAACAAAAATCATTACTTAATTTTTATGAGATTATAAATGAGAGGCAGGAAGATTCTCATGCAGCAGAGGAGAGAAAAACTCTAATAGTCTCAGCCAGATATTAACTAGTAAAGTGCTGGAACACTTCTGATGTTGCTGTTCTTGTATCAGCTGATCATTAGATTCCTTTATATGAGTTTATGGCCAGTGATATGCTGGCAGAAAAATTATAAGAGCTGGCATTATTCCACCAGCAATCTGAGCAATCATCATCAGAACTACCATTAGTGCATGCAGCCTAATCAAACAGAGTCTGAATGAATTTGTAATTTGTGTGTGAAAAAATGTAAGGATCAGCTTGCATATAACGTTTTGGTGAATGGCTTGTGGAACTGCTTGTAGCAGGATGCAAATGTTGTTTCCAAAAGTGATAGAAGCTAGTAGAATAGCAGCACTGGATATAGCCTATATAGCCTCCTAGATTCCTACTCAGGAATCTGAGATCCAGCTGCTCAACCAGAGAAGAGAAATACAAAATACTTATTGGCTACTCTTATCAGTGGTATTGTTGAATGCAATCTTAGTGCTTACATCCTAAGTTACACTGAAAGCAAGAACAATCATTCATTGGGGAAAGAACACCTATCATAAGGACAGTGCTTTGGGTGAGAAGATGAGAAATTTTAGATCAAAAGGAAATCTTGATCACAGAAAACCAAACTGATATCAAGGTGCTGTGCTTGCTTTCCAGAAGGAATATGCCTGTCACACAAGGAGATAAATCATTATGTTACTCTGAATGCCAATGAAGGTAACCAAAAATGGCAAGGATAAAACGGCTAAAGCTGAGGCAGGGGAAGATTTGGCAGAGGACAAGAGACATAAAATGCCAAAAGCATTCTGTCATGGAAAGTTCACTTAGCTAAGCAGGAGAGGAAGGCTACTGAATGTGGAATGTAAAACTGGAATGTTTATAGTTTTGTTTTTTTAAAAGTAGAACAAAAGTGGAGCGCATCCAATGAAATCCACCAGAAAAAAGACAGATGTCTCAGGATGCTGGAAAGATTATATTTTTAGCAGTTAAAAAAGCATATTTTTCCTAGCATCTTGAGCCATGTCTCTTTCTTCTTTTCTAAAGGAGGGTTCTGATGGATTTGGGGACCAAATCTTATTAAGGAGTTTATCACATGGGAGAAATCCTGTGCAGAAACGGGGTTTTAAATTGGGGGGGGGGAATGCAAAACCGTGCAGATTTTCAGACGACGACACTGTTAAAATGGGGTTAACCCGAACAGAAAGTACTCAGAAACTGCTTTTTTTACTTTCAGAAAATCCCAAAAGTAAAAAGAAAGCAGTTTTTGACTACTTTCCGTTCGGGTTAACCCCATTTTAACAGCAATGTGTGTGAAAATCTGCCCAGTTTTGCAGATTTCTCCCACCTTTTAAATCCTGTTTCTGCGTGGGATTTCCCCCATGTGATAAACTCCTAAGAAAAGTTGAAGGAGTTGTGCATGTTTAGCCAGAATTAGCAGAAGAAATGAGAGTCAGTGTGATATAGTGGCTTGAGCACTGGACTAAACTCTGGAGACAAGAATTTAAATCTCTGCTTAGCCATGGAAACCTACTGGGTGACCTTGGACAAGTCATACTCTCTCAGCCTCAGAGGAAGGCAAAGGCAAACTGCCTCTGAACAAATTCTGCCAAGAAAACTCTGTGATAGGTTTGCCTCAAGGCAATCATGAATCAGAAGTGAGTTGAAAACACACAACAAGAGCAGCAGGAAGCAAACCAAGAAGCAGAAAAACAGTGACATTTTGATTTGTTTGGTTAAGGGGTCTTTTTCTTACTTATGTTGAGAAGCAGGTGACTTTAAGGAAATCATCCTCTTTGTAGGTATGTAGGCATCACTAGGAGAAAAACTAGAAGCCAATATGCTTTCAGATTATTTATCTTCATTTATTTATGAATTTTATGAACTTTCCTTCCTCTACAAGAGATCCTAGGGTAGTAATTTCTCTACAGCCCCATTAATTAGCCCATGGTACCATGTTATTTGCTTAAATTAGTGATGCCTTTTATCTTATCAACAGTTGTTAGGATAGATCTACTTTTTCATTTTAAAATGGTTACTGGGGTAGGTTTCCTCACTTTGGATAGCCAAGTACATGGCTGCATATGCACACATATTCATGCATTTATATTGTGCCTGTTCTACTGATATATTGATGAAGCAACAACTGATGCAACTAAATATGAACACTGAAAATGCAGTACCTTGAGGAGCATTGTAATACAAAGAGGAACTTAGTATTCATTGCCAGTTCATTAAGTTACCAGCCAAGATCTGTCTCTTTTTCACACACACCACACACACACACACACACACACACACACACACGGGTTTTGCTCATATACAGGTTTTTTTTTTTAACATGGCTTACCAATGAAGTTGTTGAAGTTAAAAGATGGTCACAGAGGATGTTTCAAAGGGACCTTGTTAGCACTGCTCTTATTCACCTTACCTGTGTGTTCTCTTCTGGTCCTTCTTCCATGAAGGTCAATTGCCAGCAAAATATACTGTCCTCTGATAATTCAGTTACTTATTTAAAATGAAGTAAAATGAAGCAGGGCCCCAAATAGAGATACGTGGTTTGCAATATGAACATGTAACCTGAAGTTCAGTGACAGATGTCTGGAGTGTAACTAGGGTAGTGCCAACCATTTCATGTTACTTCACTGACAGTAAAGTCACATTCTGCACGTTAACTATTAATATAGTTGAAATATTTTTTCATTGTCTGCCAACAAAGCTTCAAGAGCAGAATACTACTACTACTACTAATAATAATAATAATAATAATAATATCCTGACCTTCTTCCAGGACTGGGACCATACAAAAAAATATTACATAAAATATAACTAAACTACTACAATAAAATTAAAAAGAACATAAAAATGTTTAAAATTCATTTAAAATAATATAGTATCCCAAGCTGTTCATTAAAAGTTTTCTGTTGAATGTCTGTCTGAAAAGGAAGGTTTTTGCTTGTTGGGGGAAGGCCATCAATGAAGGGACCATTCTGTTCTCCCTGAGAAGGGAGTTCCAGAGTCTAGAGGTAGCCATGGAAAAGGCCCTCTCTCGTGTCTCCATCAACTGTGCTTGTGATGGTGGTGGGATGGAGAAAAGGGCCTCCCCTGAGGATCTCAGAGCCCCGGTTGGCTCATAGATGGAAATACAGTCTGCCAAATAGCCTGGACCTGAGCCATAAAGGGCTTTAAAGATTATCACTAGCACTTTGAATTGTGCCC
>CM034701.1:38715325-38735539 GCA_020142125.1 Phrynosoma platyrhinos
GGGGCTCTGGGTCGACTCAGCCTGGCATCCTTCTGTAGGTCACTAAAAAGTATCCAGCTTGTTGGGGGCAATTAGCTTACACATTTTAAACCACTTAGGGAGTGTTTAAGTGCACTGATAAGTGGTATAGAAATGTTATTGCTATTGGTATTGCTATTTAGATTAGCCTATCCACAATTAATTCCAATCACACACCCTTCAAGAGGAAACATCACATTGGAGTTCTTTTTACAAATTATTTACCCATCCTGTATATTACACTACCAGGGTTTGTATTTTCTTCAGCTCCCTGAACAATACAATATAAATCATGCATCTCTCTGGAATCACCTTCAGCACATTACTTCATGCACTAAATATTAAACTGTCTCTAAAGAACAGTTTTAATAGTAATAATTTCCTGACATTGAATTCTGAGAAATACTTGTAGTACTTCTAAAGGGAGGGGGGAAACCCTAAGTAACAAAAGGGTTGAAATACTTAACAAATTGCCATTTAACATACAGTAACAACAGTGCATATCTGTTGCTACGTAATCATACCTTGCTGCCATTTCTAAATAAGTGGGGAAATGCGGAAACATAAAGCAGAATCAGCTCCAAAGTGTCATAGAACAGGGTTAGAGAATCTGGTATCAAAGAAACACAGAATTACAAATTTGGAAGGAATCTCAAGGGCCAAAATTACAACTTCCATAACCCAGATAATATAATTATTTAAATTAATATAGACTTGCGGGGAGGATGGTGTGGATGATCCTCCAGATATTTTGTTCCTCTTGTCACAGAGGTCCTTGAAGAATTCTGACCTGGATTAGTATGGCCGAGCATCAAAATAAAACTGCAGTCCTGACAACTGATGCCCTCCCACATTTGTCAGATGAAAATTGCAACCTTGTTTTCTTCCACATAAATTTTCAAAACACTAAAAATCTAAATATTTTCTATCATGTCATGCATATTTGCTATATTAGTATAATATCTACATGTTGGTATATTCATTTTTTTTGTTTTATTTTAAAAAGTGTTATTCACAAGTGAAATTGTTAGATTTGATAACTGTGACAACTGGTTAGATAACTGTGAATAGACAGCTCTATAACTAGTAAATTATGGAGGGGCTTTATTTTGTACTGATAGCTATGCTTTATTTTGTCTATCAAGAGTAATCATTTGTTGGTTCCTAAAGCATCCAATGATTACTACACATTATATCTTCCTCTGAATGTAACACAAACAGGCCAACTCTGGTTTGAAGAGATCCTTGCAAAGTGCCCTCTGGTGGCCAACTTCCCACATCACTAGTGTGGACTTCCCTGCCAATAGTGCAGTACTTCTATCAGTTCACACGGGAATTCTTGTTGACATTTCTAAAAGCATCCTTCACCTAGGGTTACTCCTAAGGCATTCTGGGAGAATGAAATGGTGGTTCCCAGATCCAACAGGCCAGTGTGGGAGTGGGCCAGGACAATTATCAGGTCCAGTGGGTCAGATCAGGCAGGGCATGCCCTGGACTTTTTCAGTATCAGGGCAGGCTGAAAGAAAGATGGCAAATCCTCCCTTGCCCCCAGTACAAAAGCTGACTTGCTGGTTCTCTTCCTTTACCAATGACATATTGAGGAGGCAACAAGCTTGTTTTCTGCTGCTCCAGAGACTAGGACCCGGAACAATGGATGCAAGCTCCAGGAAAAGAGATTCCACCTCAACATTAAGAGGAACTTCCTGACAGTAAGGGCTGTTAGACAGTGGAACACACTCCCTTGGAGTGTGGTGGAGTCTCCTTCCTTGGAGGTCTTTAAGCAGAGGCTGGATGGCCATCTGTCGGGGATGCTTTGATTGGGAGTTCCTGCATGGCAGGGGTTGGACTGGATGGCCCTTGTGGTCTCTTCCAACTCTATGATTCTATGATTCTATGACTTTTATTTAATCATGGCAGTTTAAAAACTAAAATGATTACAATATAATGAAAAACATAGAAGCAACAGTGCAGTTTAAAACAGTACAACACCCACTTAAAAGTTTTTTCCTTGGAAACCTTCAGTTTTAAAAGCCCATTGGAATAACAGAAGCCTGACAACAGAAGCACAACAAGGAAGGAGTTAAAGGAAATGTTTTCCCTTTTGGTGCGATTGTCTAGTTGTATCCGACTCTCCGGGATGGTGCTCATCTCCGTTACTTAGCCAAAGAGCCAGTGTTGTCAAAGATGATGCCGGTGGTCATGTGACCAGCATGACTGCATGGAACACTGCTACCTTCCCACCAAAGTGGTACCTATTTATCTACTTGCATTTTCACATGCATCCAAACTGCTAAGTTGGCAGAACCTGGGACTAGTGGTGGGAACTCACTCCATCACGAGGTGCTTTGGTCTCGAACTGCCAATCTGCCGACCTTGTGACCACCAAAGTCAACATCTTAACAGGTAAGCCACCGTGTCCTGAGGGAGTTATTCTAGCCTCAAATGGAGGGAGTTCCAGAGCCTAGGGTTAGCTGCTGAACATGTCCATACACCAACAGTAAATATGAACCTGGTGGGAGTGAAAGAAGAGCCTTTCCTGAGAATCTCAGGGTCCAGGAAGGCTCTTATGTGAAGATGTGGCCTATCAGATAGCCTGAACCTGAGCTATATAGAACTTTTTAGGTGGTGATCAACACTCTGAATTGTGTCTGAAGACAGACCGGCAGCCAGTGGAGGTGTTGGAGCAGGGGAGCTCTCTGCTCCCTGTAACCAGGTCCAGTTAGCAACAGGACGGAATGGCCACAGAGTTGGAAAAGAGCAGCCGAAAGGCAGGAAGAGCAACTGATGCTGCTGTTGACCTGTTGCTGCTGCTACTTCAGGCTCTCCTGATAGGTCAACTGAATCCCAGTAGCTGTCCAAGGTAGTGGGGGAAAGTGCCACACATCCCAACACATGGTATGTGACAGCACTTTAAAGCATAGAGTCCTTTTAATCCCCTCTGAGTCATTAATTCAAGTCTATGATTATTGAACTTTTCACCAAAACTCTGGAAAGAACTCCATGCTTTCAGCCTTTGTGGTCTTCATAGGGTTGAAGGCATCCTTGCCACAGAATTCCTAGGACAATGGGTGAGAGAAATATCATCACTGTGGTACACTAGAGGATATTTCTTGCAGTCAGTGTCCTAGGTATTGAGTGGCAAAGACCTGTTCAACATTGGGAATATCTGAAACAAGTGTTATATGGAGAGAAGTAAACATCCTCTTGGGTTTCTCTTACTGGAAGAAACAGGATTCTACATAGCACTACTGGTACTTTGGTGCCCTCTGGTGGTTAACCAGAAACAATGCAATCAAGATGTAAGAACTTGCTAACTTTTAACATCCTATTGCTTTAATAATTTAGTGTTTAGTAAGTTAATTCAATTTAATTTTTAGTTTCTACACTTTAAAGATCCACATTATGGATCCTAACACCATAGGATCTGAAACACCCTATGTTTCTAAAGTCGACTCCATAGACTATTCATACATTTTCTTGTTGTCAATGAGTAAGCCTCTTGACACATCTATGCATCTCCACTGCCAAGAATGTATGTGCATTTTTCAATGATTTTATTGAATTTTGAGATTGTTTTTAATATAAAAGAGATTTTTCTTTTAAAAAAATTGCTTTTTCTCAAATGCAACACAGTATGCAAAATAGTAGCAGAAAATGCACTGTGGGTTTTTTTGGGGGGGGGGGAGACATTGTACAAAATGAAAAATTCTACAAAAACTCCCCAATGTATTGAAAATGGCCAAAATACTCTTGTATCTACACTCAATGGAGAGGAAACATGAAAACAAGCATAATAATAAGCAAAATATTGCATTCTTAGTGAACAGTACTTCATACTGTACAAATTCTTGTCTTGCACAGGTTTGAACAAGTTACACCTCAAAAAGGATATCCAAATACTTAAAATAACCAAAAGGGAATTGCCAAGAATGAGAAGCTTCAGAAAAGGGAAACAATTAAAGAGTTTTTTGATCCGGGGGACAGTTCACTGGCCCCCAGATCTTTGGGGGCCCGAGGTATGCATGCACGCATATGCATGCACACTACTCAGGTGCCATTTTGTTTTCCAAAATGGCAACTGGAGTCATGTGCATGCACCTGGTGTCGTGTGCACATACGCATGACTCCGGGCACCATTTTGGAAAACAAAATGGCGCCCGAGTAGTGCGCATGCACGTGCGACAGTGGGCACCATTTTGTGTTCCAAAATGAAACTTGGCATCGCGCGTGCATGCGCACAACTTCATTTTCTCTGAAGATGCCAGCCACAGATGCTGGCGAAATGTCAGAAAGAAACATGGCCACACAGCCCAAAAAACCCACAAAAATTATGGATGCCGGCCATGAAAGCCTATGACTTCACAGGGCAGAAATTGCTCTGAGGTCGCTAAAGATGGCCCGAAACCACCGGAAAAGCCACTAGTACTCTACAAACATACAAAGCATTGTGAAATAGTAATTTTTAGGGCTCTGCTTCAGCTGAGCAGAATTTGCAGCTGTTATAAATTGTCATTATATTACTATGATGTACACTAGGGTACCTTCATGAATGTTATTGGACAGCAATTCTCATATTCTTTCATCATTGAAGGCTATGAAGGCTTGAGCTAATGGTGCTGCTGCTAAACAAGTTTGAAGAGACATATGTTCATATGTTCACCACCCCAATGGGAAACAAGCTGGTGAAGGTTTCTAGCATGTGTAATCTGCAAAGCTATTTGTGGATAATTAGTTTATGTAACAACTTATAGGTTACACGTGTCACACTGTTTCATCAAGTAGTTCTACTGTCTAGTGAAGTGATCCTCTGTTGAGGAACAATGTGTCCTTTTTTGTTTTAACAATTATCGTACCCTGCCCCGATTGCCGCACAGAGGGGCGGGCTATAAATAAAAAATTATTATTATTATTATTATTATTATTATTATTATTATTATTATTATTATTATAAACATGAAGTAGGGTTGTGGCTAATTTCTCTTCATGAACATCAGGCTGGTGAAAATTATTTGCTCACAGGATGGAAAAATAACATGAGATCCACCACCAGAAAATGTTATGGCTAACAGGTGATATGCCTTTAAAATAATTAGACAAATCCATGGAGTATCATTTCATGAATAGCTCTTAACAACTGGAGAGAGAACACATGAGCATGGGAAGCTGCCCTGTATTAAGATATCAGCTCTGACCGACAGCAATAGTTTTGAAGAGTTTCGGGCATGATTCTTTCTTAGTCCTACCTGCAGGTCCCTGGTATGCCCTGATGGTCTCCCATTCCAGTACTAACCAGGTTCAACCCTGCTTAGCTTTTGAAATCAGATTAGAGCAGCTTAATTCTTTCTTTAATCTACCAGGGCTCTTGTTATATTATTGATGGAATACTAACCTATCTTCCCCCGCCCCCAAGATTGTCAGAATTGCTACTATAAGCAGCTATCTTTCTCTTTCCTTTCCCTTAAATAGCATGTTGCTATGGCCATGATTTCACAATGATGCTATGAAATATTATATGCAGTCAGGCTTTGTTATATCATTATGTCACAGTGGAGGAGAGGAGAGGGCTACTTCCCTTATATCCTGGAGCTTGTGGTCTTCCCAGATGTATCTGGTAGGGTACAAGTAGGTGCTGGACTAGATGGATCATCAGTCTAAGCCAACCAAGCTCTTCTCATGTTCTTATTATACCACTGCACACACAGTGTTACAATAGTAGTTGTTGCTGTAGCAGCACTAATGGATGGAATCAAGATTCAGATTTGAGGCAGGGGTAGTATTCCAATAGTGTTGGATCACATACATTTGGATAAGTAAAAGACATAACTGATTCCTTTAAGCTTCTTTTTTTTTAAAAAAAAAAAACAACTCTATGCTTTAGATTGTTTTAATATTTTGGCCATGAGATCTGCTTATTTAACATGTGTAAATCTAAGGGCTCCTGCATCTGTTAACTGTACACTACTAAACTGATTCTCAGATACAAAGCATGTTTATTGTTGTTGTTGTTGTTGTTGTTGTTGTGTGCCTTCAAGTCCTTTGGACTCATGGCAACCCTAAAGTCCACAATGGACCACTGGCAACATCACAGGGTTTTCTTGGCAAAATTTGTTCAGAGGAGGTTTGCCTTTGCCTTCCTCTGAGGCTGAGTGTGTATGAGTTGTCCAAGGTTACCCAGTGGATTTCCATGGCTGAAAGGGGACTCGAACCCTGGTCTCCAGAGTCCTAGTCCAACACTCAAACCACTACATCACTCTAGTTGTCATTTTATTTTATTTTTCAGAGCTGTATATAAATGGCCCATCACAAATCTTTACCCCTATTGGGAGGGGATCCAAATTGCCCAGGGAGAGGAGGCATCCAACACTTTCTCAGATGTGAGGGATCACAATTAGCTGTGAGATTAGCACAGTGCCTTTTCTTTTCCTACGCTTTTCTTTTCTCCTGGCAAATATTGTAAGGGGTAGCAGGAGCAGCAACTGTCTTGGCAGCCTGGCCAACATGTTACATCTTTCACAATGCCTCAGATCTCATGTTGTTCAAGAATATTGGAAAAGAGAAGGGGCCATTCCTCCTTTGAAAAGCAACCTTTATTTCTAAGGAGTAAAAATAAAATAAAACAAATATTGGTAACCAAAACAGCACATTGTCTCTTTAAAAGGTGCAGAGTAGACTAGTGATGATTCAGTTTAAAAACAAGTTGTGAGTTCTCTCTGTATCTCATTGTAAAGGTAAAGATTTTCTTCACTTGTACACCAGCAAATCTGGTGGTATACAGTGTAGTTCAGGGGTATTGCAACTGGGCGGCTGACAGAATAATGGTATTCCCCTTCCTCCAAATAATAATTCTTCCCTGTGGATGAATTTTCCTTCCATCTCTAAACTTCTAGGATTGTAGTAACTTACAACGTCAGCTTACAATCCAGGCATCCAAAGAACAGGGGCAGGCAAAGCTACCAAGGAAATGTAGCAAATACAAGAATTTTAGGTGTGAACAATTCTCAAGGTTTCAATCTGTGTAATGCTAGAAATTTGGAGACTGAAGGAACACTTCATTTGGTGAAATGACATTCTTATTTGAGGGGGGGCAGCACTCTCATTTTGCTCCCCTCAGCGTAGCTATACACTTATTACCCGAAATGTCATCTTTGAGGGGATATCGTAAAGTTTTAATTATCACCTTTAAAAAAAAATTGACAGAAAGACTGTTTTCATTTGTAGTTGTTAACTTATCTCTACATTGTCACCATCCAGATTTACACATTTTCCCCAGCAAATCTTGATCCTCTGAATACCTGATATAGAAGTCTGTAGATTATGCCTTAAGAGGGGATATCGTAAAATAATAATTATCACCCAGAAGTTATTATGGTACATTGATAAAATTTTGTCAGTGCCATCACTGGTCCCTAAGTGCATGATGTTGAGAAAAATCAGCTTATTGTGTCCTTTATTTTTGTGACAGGTTATGCCAGAAGTGACTAAAGTGTAAAATTCCCATAAGGTGCAATCTGCAGACTTCTACAATAACAGTATTCGGAGGGTCAAACAACGCTGGGAAAAAATGTGTAAATCTGGATGGTGACTATGTAGAGATAAGTTAACAACTACAAATCAAAACAAACTTTCTGTCATTTTTTTTAAAGGTGATAGTTAAAACTTTACGATACCCCCTCGTATCAGTGCAGATGACAGAGTTGCAGTGTAGTTATTCAAAGACAAGGATACTTTCACATAATGGTAAAGAGTCATGTGCAGTCAATGATGCTAATGGAAAAACAATAGGAGATAGAAATCAGGCCAGTTGTCACTGGAATGTTTTGACTTAATACATCAGGAATTCAAGTAAAAAGTATTTTTTCCCCCTCTATCTCTCCCCTGCCCCCAGAATATCTGCCATCCATATTTTCTCCTTGACTCAATGTGGTATAGTGATTTGAACACTGGACTATGACTCTGGAGACTCTGGAAACCAGAGTTTGATTCCCTGCTTGGCCATGGAAACCCACTGAGTAAAAATGGGAAGGTCACAAACTGTCAGCCCTAGAAAACCCTATGATATGACTTAGGGTCACCATAAGTCAGAAATGTAGACACACAGCAATAATTTACTCCTTTGCTATGCAAAAGAATCTTGTAACACCTTTGAGACTAAGGGCCTTTGCAGAATGCTAGAAATAGTGCAAATTGAGTCCACTTTAACTGCCCTGGCTCAGTGCTAGGGAATCATGGGAATTGTATTTTTTTCTGAGACATTGAGCCTTCTCTGTCAGAAAGCTCTGGTGCCACAATAAACTACAGTTCCCATTATTCCCTAGCACTGAGCCAGGGAAGTTAAAGTGGACTCAATTTGCACTATTTCTGGCAGTCTGCAAAGGCCCTAACTGAGCAAAAGAAATTGTAGCACTAGCTTTCATAGGTTTGGTCTACTTTCTCCTATACAAGGACATTTCTGAATTTTTGTGGGACACAATCACTCCCTGCCCCCATGGCAACTTCAGCTTAAGATTTCAAGGAACAGAATGCTGTTTCATAAACAGATTTTGAACAAGTTCCACAGTACTGCACACTCATAAAAATAAGATAAGCTGCTAGATCTGTGGCCATAAAAAGTAAGAAAAAAACAACCCAACAATTGCATTTGAACCCTAAATCCATTTAGATAAGCCTGTGGATTTCAAGAGAACACCTTGAGTGTATTTGCATCTTAAAGCAGTTGAGCAGGTATCACTATCATGCAAATCATATTTACAACATGTTCAAAGGGGCCTAATCCTACAAAGCGAGTGTGCTGTATTTCTCACCAGTAAATTGCTTAGCATGTATTCACCTGCTGGCACAGGATAAATACAGGACATGCAATACAAACAACAAGAATTAAATGTTTATGATCCAGAGGAAAAAAATATCTGTGCTCAATTGGCATGGGGAAACCACACAAACATTATATTTTAAATCAGTTTATGAAGGTGGGGTTAATGAACACTAAATGCTCAATGGGAGTTGTGTGTCACCTATGAATAAATATGTTTCACCTGCTAAATATTTTGGTTTCTTTCTCCACTTTAATGCTGTATATCTCAGGGATTCATCCATTCTCTTTACATGTTTCCTCCCTGCAGTAATAAAAAATTGGACAACGGGATTTACATGTTATAAAAGCAGGTGGGAGTGTGCTTTCAATCCAACAAGTTACTGAGCACATGTGGCAAGTTAATAGCTTCACTAAGAATTCATGAACATAAAATCAACTGGAGTTGTAACAAAATTTTGAAGCTCTTTTGCCACTGCTAGAAAAAACAAAGATTGAACACAGTGTGGAATTCTTGAAAACTGGGGAAATTGCCACCAAATTAATAGACTACAAGTGAGAATATTTGAAGGAACATTTCAATATCATCCCCAAAGGTAGTATTGTTATCTTTATACTTCTCATTGGGTTGTTTCACACAAAGTATTTCACCCTCTGTATAAAGAACTGTACATGTATAAAGAACTGTACATGTTTCACACCAAGTATTTCACCCTCTGTATAAAGAACTGTACTTTCACATCAGTCCCACCAAGAATTATCAGCTGCTTTGAAAAATGATGAAATTTTACAACCTTTAATTAATCTATGAATGCCAGAAATATAATACAGTAGAGCTCCATATCCATGGATTCTGCATCCATGAATTCAACAACTGCAGTTCAATAATATTCACAATTTATCCTTCCCCCTGCAAAAAGCAAACTTTGATTTTGCTGTTCTATATTAGGGACACCATTTTACTACACCACTGTATAAAAATGGGACTCAAGCATCCATTGATTTTGGTATTCATGGGGGTCTTGGAACCAATCCCCCACAGATACCAAGGGCCCACTGTAACAGTGTGCATGTTAATTTCTTTTACAGTAGCTATATCAATTTTATCAGATTAAATACTTGCTTACTGTTTAAAGTAGATAGGAACTACTATTGGTATACAATGGGATGGTTTCACTGGCTTGGTAAGGGCAAGGATTCATTAACAAAGGGCAATAGAATGGAGTCTGCTTGTTGATGCCTGATCTTTCTTCTATGTCTACCATATCCTCTGACACCTTCTCTAGATAGAAGGAGGCAAGGGGACACAAAAGCTTGGCTATTTTCAAGTGCCTACTGGAGCCAAGCAACTGTGGGAACCAGAAAGAGACAAAATCTTTATATCTATAAAGAGAACAGTCCTTCCAAAAGTGAGTGGTAGGGCACAGAGAGGCATGTGCACTCCTTGCTCCTGGGCCTCTAGCCACTAAGCCCTATTCATGCTGAGGTGATTTTTCAATGACCCTAATTTGGGTGGAGTTCTGCCAAATTTTATTTCATTTTTGTTCTGAAGAACACTGAAAAATGTGTCACTGAAAAACGTGTTAAGATATCAAATTGCCACTTCCATGCCTCCACATAACTGATGTCCTCAATGTCAGAAGGCTTCCTCAGATCCTCTCTCCATTCTGATCTCCCTGACAATAAAACAGATAGAGATGTGATTCCCTAAGTTGTGATTTTGTTAGATAATTATACATTTTTGGTCTTTCAAGGCAAAAACCTCTGATATCCTTTACACAGAAAATACAGAATGTAGAATTATTTTGCAGTTGTTAGTCCAAATTAAAATAGATCCCTAGAGTCAATAAAGTTTATACAATTGGTGACTTATTATTCAGCAATTGATTCAATAAGTTGACATATACATTCTGCAAGAAAAAAGTAAACTGGGAGAACAAAAATGCTTCATTCTAGTGCATAAAGTTCAGAAAAATATATGACACTTTTATTTGTACTTCCTGTTTCATATCAATCAGATATGCATTTTCCTATCCACCAGAAAAGAGTTTTTCCATCTTTCTCATTT
This sequence comes from Phrynosoma platyrhinos, assembly GCA_020142125.1. Classification (NCBI taxonomy): domain Eukaryota; kingdom Metazoa; phylum Chordata; class Lepidosauria; order Squamata; family Phrynosomatidae; genus Phrynosoma; species Phrynosoma platyrhinos. The sequence continues at coordinate 38,726,221 of CM034701.1, forward strand.
TGGATATGTGCAGACTTGCAACAAGGGGCCACTCATTTGTCTCTCAGGCTGGGAAATTGCAAACAAGCAATCAAACATAAACAAATGTACTTCTGGTGATGGGCAGTAATAGGAAGTATGAGGAACATACTCCACCCTCCATCCCTCCCTATCAATATTACATTCCATGTTGATGAGAAATTACTAGGCCATCCGAGGAGGGCTGACATCCACAATTTGGGACTTGATTGCTTATTGGCTAAGACAACATGCACAATTATCCCCTTCCATATTTACCAGTCTTTTCAGATTGGGGGTGCACACCATTGTCTTCAGCTAAAGAGATTTTGTGCCTGAAGAAACTGTTAATTTGCATCAGCCTTTCTGCTTTTCAAAATACACCAAAGAACAACTGAATTTGTGACCTGCTGTTAGACACTCAATAAAGAAATGAGATTGACATTTCTACAAATGCAATAAAGAGGTTGATGCTTCAGTATCACGTTCATTCTGAGCAACAAATTATGACACCTCATGTGTTAAGTAAAAGAATATTATCCTTTCCCTCAAGGGATACATGTCAGTCTTTGGCTGTCATGATAGCATTTTCCCCTCTGCTGAAATCTTCCCTGCTGACATGATTTCTGAAGTAAAGAAATATAACACACACTGGGTGGGGTGGGGGGAATCACCAGCAAAAGAGTAGATTGCAAAAAAAAATAAAAAAAAATCTTGGGTTTCTTGTTTAGCTCTTTCACTGACTTCTCCCTATGATCATGGAGAAATTAGTTCATTCCTAGTAATGTATGGAGTAAGAGTGAATGGATGAATTAGTCAACGTCAGTTTCACATGTCATTTTGTCATGTTTTTTTATAAGCCTGAAAATTTGCTTTTTCAAGCATAAGAATGCTGTGTTTTCACATATACAACTTTCTAAAGCATACACTTTTTGTATGCAGCCTCCTATAAGAATAACATTTATACACAATGTCCTGAAATTTCTCACCCTCGAAATGCATCACAAAATTTGGAAAACTATGTATTTTGAAGGATAGATATATTCTAACTAGGTATTAGTTCAGGAAAAATTAATGAGAATTGTCTGCATAAATATTTCTCCCATTTTGGGTATGGGAATGTGTAATAGCTTACTAAATTCATGGTTCAGTTATCTTCTAATACCTAAATTGAGCTACTAGAACAAAATTTCCTCAGATCAGACAGCCTGGAGACCACCCTTTTCTTGAAGTGTACTTTGATGGATCTACTAACAGAAAATGGCGAACACTCTTTGAGATACACACATTTTCAGTGTAAAAGTAAGCTTCTTAAGAACCTGTAGGTTTTTTATTGATTTTAATTGACTCAAGATCCATAGTAGGAACTTACTGTCCCCCAATCACATGTATAGGCGAATACATAGAAGAATACAGGGGAGTTGTGTGGAAGAAGTTGGGGAAGGATCAAATTCAATAAGGATTCTGTATCCCTTCTTGATTCTCTTTTGAGCTAGGGTTAGGGTGGGATATATGGCCCTCCCTATATAGGAGGTTGCTAGTGAAGGAGTCCAAAAGCACTTCTTTTATCCTGGGACTTGGCATTCCTTTTGTCTGTAATTCAGGAGCTATACAGATCAGCCCTGTACACTCCTCTTCTTTACATATGGCTAAACTCAGATATGAGACAGGAATGGCTGACAGAAGACACCTCACTGTCACAGCAATGCACAGAAAAGCTTGGAAAGGTTTGTTTTTTATTATTTTTCTTCTTGAGCTCACTATGGAAACTGTTCTTTTTCTTAAAAGAAGGGGACAGGTTACAATGTTCTCTGCATGGCTGATTTTAACCACTTGTCTAAAACTACATTGAATATATCTGTGAAAAAGCTTTAGAGAAGCACTTGGGGTTATTGCTGGGTTATTTTTTTTTTTTAAAAAACAAGCGTGGAATACATAAAAGCTATGCAGTCATATAGCTCTGCCATAGTTTGAAGAAGAGACACAATGAGAAGGCATAGATGGGTAGCCAGAATATGCCCCAACAGAGAGGACTTTACTATGAATCTTACTGCTGCCCCTCCTGCAGCTGTTCCAAGTTAAACAGGAGCTCTTCTAGTGCTGGACCCTACTTTGAAGCCAGCAGAGCTTTGAATCAACTCAGAGCAGATGTGAGAGGAATGGTGATGAAATTCAGAGTTGATAAGCCATTGTGAAGCAATAAATTTACCAACAACTCATAGCAGAATGTCACTTCCCTCAGAGAGTGGTGGAGTTTCCTTCTCTGGAGGTTTTTAAACAGAGGCTAGATGGCCATCTTTCAGAAGTGCTTTGAAACTGTGTTCCTGCAGGGCAGGGGGGTTGGACTAGATGGCCCTTGGGGTCTCTTCCAACTCTATGATTCTATGATGTGAGTTCAGCAATCATTTTATATTTTCTCCCTTTCGGGGGATATCGATCTTGAACGTATGTCTACTTTCCAGAACCAGGAAAATTTTGGATTTTTTTGTACTACAACACCTAGATTCCCACAGGCAAAATGGCCACTCCACACATACTAGTCCAAAAACGCATTTCCAAGCTTTGCCCCTTTTCAAGTGGTAGATGACCAGGGTATTTTATAAACACTTGGTAAGCTGTGAAGTTAAAGGCTTTCATGGCTAGCATCCATAGGTTTTTGTGGGTTTTTTGGGCTGTGAGCCGTGTTCTAGAAGAATGTATTTGTGATGTTTCGCCTCATCTGTGGCTGGCACCTTCAGATAAAGATGAAGATGCCAGCCACAGGTGCAGGTAAACATCAGGAATACATTCTTCTAGAACATGGCCTCACAGTCCAAAAAACCCACAAAAACTACTTGGTAAACTGATAATCTGATTTTCCCTTTTAGTGGTATTGGGAAAAGTTTACCAGCCTTCTGTAACTAATCAGAAATCTGACAAAGCAAGAAAATACCAAGGATGGGGAAGACCTGACAAATAGATGAATGCACTCCACACTAAGCCATCTTTTGGAGGTAGGTGGAACAGTATACTTGGAGGGAAAAAATGTATTTCAAAGCCTTATTAGAGAAGGGCAGGTTGAAAGGAAAGGAACTATTGTTGATACCCATAAACCCCATCCTATAACCATCCATTTTAACTAAATATCCCACATAGCTTTCTATTAGAAGACAGAATGAACTAGGAATGAATCCCATTTGGATATTGAAATGTGAATCCAAATCCAAATATTCCCATGGTTCTCAGCATCTTTTGCTGGGAAAAATGTGCACAAAGCCATGTGGACAGTTGAATAATAAACACAAATTCAAATGTGTGTTTTCAAAAAACATGCATAGACTTGCTTTACTAAATGGCAAAAATATATATAATGTGTACATTAAAGCCTAAACAAAAATGCATACATGTTGAAAAAAATGCACAAAAACATGCTTAAATGCCTGTTGGATACCACCCATCACCACCACCCAACACACATACAGTTGGCTGACAGTAACTTAGAGACTGCAGGACATGGGAGTGAGGGGTCTATGACTATTATCTATACTTTTTGTCTGAGTCTGATCACGAAAAATAATAGCTCAACAAGAAGTATATAGTAAAAATATCTCTGAGCATATGTACACTAGAATTGTGTTAGTGGAATTTGTAGGCATAAACCAGCCTTACATCTGCATATGTCTTTGTGTGTGAGAGAAAGATTGTGGAGATTGGTATATCCTTCCACAGTGAGCTGGACTTACTGTAGAGATGCTACAGCCCTTCCACAGCCATTTCATGCCTGTTAGAGAGCATCTGAGAATCAGAGAAGCATCTGGTTAAGCATCTCCATTGCCAGATCTCCAGCAGACCTCGTAAATGACTACCCCACTCTCCACCAGGCACAGAATAGCCATGAGCAGACTGCAATAGCTGTATGATAAGTCCCAGGTGGCAGTGAATGGCCAGCTGAAACATAGTTCCACATGTAGCACTATGCTACAATGGAGGCATGCAGGATCCTACCCAAAGAGTGCCTTTCCATGAAACAAGGGACAACTTGTCCATCCATTTCATTAAAGAGATAGGTAACAGCAGGGAAGGAATTGTTTTCCATAAGCTTCAGTTCCCACAATTGTTTTTCTGAAAACTAAACACCCTGACAAAGACAAAGCAGCACAAGAAACATCAAAGGAGCCCTGGTGCCGCAGTGGCTAAATACTGGTACTGCAGCCACAACATTGTAAATTCAATCCTAGAAGAGGGCTCCAAGGTTGACTTAGCCTTCCATCCTTTCAGAGGTTGGTAAAATGAGTACCCAGCTTGTTGGGGGCAATTGGCTTACACATTGTAAACCACTTAGGGAGTGCTAGTTCACTGATAAGTGGTACAGAAATGTACTTGGTATTGCTATCACTATCTCTTTCAAAACCGTCCTCCTAAAGCATCTCTATCTCAGAACCCAGCCTTTTTTATTGTCTTTTATTAAGTGTTGTTTTGTTTATTTCTCATCCTAACTAGGTATTAGAAGGAAAAACAAAGGGTGTTTCTTTATTGTTTTGTCTTTGCTTTCTCTGGTTTGGAAAGAGTAAGTGAAAGAAAGACTTGTACTGTCCAAGTGGGACTGAGACAATGAGATTTAGAGTTGCCCTCTGCAATAGCATCATTGGGGGCTGCGGTGGGAGCAGATCACACTGGGTGATACCCCAGAGGGGAGTATACACCCAGTGGGACTGGTGCAGCTGGTGGGCCAGCAAGAAATGGTGTCACATCCCTTTCTTACTTGTCTAGCAGCTGAACAAGACCCAAAATGGCTATCAGAAGCCATAGCACTGCCCACCACAGCAGTGGGAACAATTAGGACAGGAGATGCCTTTTGTTTGGGATCTGTCATGGCTGCTCTCATGAGGAGCCATGCCAGATCCCAAATAGCCATCTGGAAGTCCCAGCACCACCACCTTGAGCAGTGGCCACTGCTGTGGGGGTTGTAGTTTCTTCCCTTTAGAGTCCAGCATGACAGCCACACAGGGCTCTGAAGGGCCCTTAGAGGCTGTGGAACTGCAACACAAAGACATTCCTGCTATTCTCTTGTCTTCTCTTGTCTTCTCTTGTCTTCTCTTGTCTTCTCTTGTCTTCTCTTGTCTTCTCTTCTCTTGTCTTCTCTTCTCTTCTCTTGTCTTCTCTTGTCTTGTCTTGTCTTGTCTTGTGTCTTCTCTTCTCTTCTCTTCTCTTCTCTTCTCTTGTCTTCTCTTGTCTTCTCTTGTCTTGTCTTGTCTTGTCTTGTCTTGTCTTGTCTTCTCTTCTCTTCTCTTATCTTCTCTTCTCTCTCTTTTTCTTTTTAATCTCCCTGCAATCTGAAAGGAGTATATTCTCAGAATAAGGGATGAAACCTGGAGTTTTTAGGGTGATACTCCTTTGATGCCCAGTGTGACAGTTGGTACAGGTGGCACAGAACTTGCTACTACATATAGATCTTCAAAACTGGCTATTTTTAGACACCTTGGTCTGAGATCTTCTCAAAGCAAAGGAAATATGAGAGGAATGAGCAAGGTGAGCCATGACCCTGACAAATTTTCTGCCCATCTCTCTCATAGTTCCTTTGCTGCAAGGATGCCTCAGAGTCAGTCTCAGTGCCTCCTCTTTCAGTGCCTTGCACAAAGCCCTGGTATCAGGACTGTCTGTTTTTCTCTTCCTCCCTACCTCTCCCTTCCAATTCCATGGCAAGAAGATCACAAACATGTTGGTGCTGCCACCTGACACCAAATTGTTCTATGATAGTGGTGGTGATGGTGGGAATCTGGTGTCTTTCTCTGTAGTATGACATTTAGCTGCCTGTGTTGCCACATACACCAAGAATGTGAGTATTCCCCATGCAATGTGGTTCCTACACAGGGTGGGGTGGGGGGGACATCAGGAGCAGCACTTTGTTTCTCTTCTCAGGTAGAGGGAAAACTTCCACCCTTGGGCTGGCCTCAAAGATTCTTTAACTGTTTAGTCTTCCAGAAAAAGTATAGCACTGGAAGTATGGAGCAAGAAAGACCATACAAGAAAAAGAGTTTTGTATATAGAGTAGGAAAGAAAAAGAAATTGAGCAGTAACTGAAAAGACTGAAAATGGTGTGGTAAATCTCACAATATTTATCTTCAGTATTTCAAGAAAGAAAAGGAAAAAGTCTTTGCTGATGCTATTCAGAACTACAGAAGACTCTCTTTTACAAATCTATGGCATATGCAAAAAACTCTGCTTTCTTAATTTAGAAGCAAAAAAAATATATCAAGGCTATTAAATGAAATACACACACACACACATAGACACACACAAAAGTCCCACAATACAAGAAATCATCAAAATGTGCAAAAACTCTCAAATGTCATCTAGTAAGGTGGAAACTTTTGAAAGCAGTATACACTCAATCAACTCTCTTCCACAATGCACAATTATGGCCAGGCACTGTAATCTTCTGAGTTAGAAAGTTAGGCAAATCTCCTTTTTTTTCTTGAGCCCTGTATACTGAAACCATCAATAACAAAACTAGCAAGAAGACATGGTATAATAACACAACCCCCAAAGCAGAAATACAATAATAGTATAGAAAAGCAAATGCACAGAGGCCAGTGAATTCACACTGTAAGAAAAAGATAAAAGGGAGGTGGCACATTGGTTGACAGACGAAAATGAGTAGAAGGAAGTCAAATTCCATGGGAATCCATGAAGAGGGAGGAAGGACAGCTGCATTGCTATCAAAGATAGTCCGGCATCCAAGTACATAATTACAATGCGACAGTTAAGCTGAAAAAGTAAGGGGGGATTGTTTTCCTCCCAACACAAAGCCTAGAAAGAACAGCAAAGTGCAGGTCTTTGTGTTGAAATTGGTATTTAGGAGCGACCTCATGCTTCGCTGAAGAACAGAATAATCCTTCAGAACATCGAACAACAATGAAAGCAATTGCAAGCACTATTCCAGGCGCCTGAAAATGGCTCCTCAAAAGCACTACTGAATTTCAAAGTGGTTTTCAGACACGTTTCTCTTTTGCCCTGATAAATGTGCTATGATGTGCACCATTACAGAAACAAGTTAAACTTTGTCCAAAGTATTCAAATCAAGTCACACAGAGCTAACAAGTGGCTGAAATTTCAACATGGTCTTAATCATACTCATAAAGTCTGTGAACTTTTAACAAAGAAACAATGTTTACATACATACACAGAAACACATCACATACAGTTATTGGTGTGATATTCTATTAACATGGAACATGAAATATTGCTGAAGTAGGAAGGCCTTCTTATAGTGACACAAGGTTGCCACATTTCAGGGCCTTGACCTGAATCACCAGTTTTCATGAGGTCAACCTCAGAAAAGAGACAAGACTCTGAAAATCTCCAGCCAGGGGAGATTTCTGACTATTAGTCTGTCTGTACTCTTCTAGTTGGCTGTACAGCTTGCTGTAATCTGTAAATTTTAATTGATTTCAACTTCCAAATGGCAGTTTTGATTTGGCGCAATTTTTATTTTTATTTTATTTACTAATAATAATAATAATAATGATAATAATTATTTATTTATTTATACCCCACCTTTAGCCTTGGCCATCAAGGTGGCTTACATCTAAAATCAAAATCAAATACCTAAAATAACCCTTCCAACAATATAAAACAAACACAATTTACCCTCCTGTTACAAATACATTAAATTCAATCTCAATTAAAATTAAAATTAGCAATATACAAAGTTAAAAACAATAGGTACTCTGGGATAAGAAAAATAAGAAATATCTGACAAGGGCAGATCACATGCATAGTTTATTCTGGATAAGCCTGCCGAAAGAGATCAGTCTTGATGGCTTTTTTGAAGCCATCTAAGTTGGTTATCTGGTGGATCTCCTCCGGCAAGGCATTCCAGAGTCTGGGAGCGGTAGCAGAAAATATGCTCTGGGAGGTTGCCGCCAACTTAGTTCTCACCGGTTGAAGCAGCTTCCTCCCAGAGGACCTAAGGGCGCCGGGTGGATTATACAGAAGGAGGCGATCCCCTAGGTAAGTTGGACTCAGGCCATGTAAGGCTTTAAAGGTCATCACCAACACATTATACTGTGCTCGGAAACCAATAGGCAACCAGTGAAGAGATTTTAAAATAGGTGTAATGTGATCACTCCTCAATGTTCTGGTGATCAATCTGGCTGCCATATTTTGTATTAGTTGTAGTTTTTGAGTTAGGTATAAGGGTAGCCCCATGCAGAGTGCATTGCAGAAGTTGAGTCGTGAGGTTCCCAGTGCATGTACTACAGTTTCAAGGTCCCTTACTTCCAGGAAAGGGCACAGCTGGTGTATCAGCCAAAGCTAATAACAGGCACTCCTGACTGTTGCATTCACCTAATCTATCATGTGAAGCGACAAGTCCAGGAGCTCCCCCAGACTGCGAACACAGTCCTTAGCAGAGAGTGTGACCCCACCCAGGACTGGAGGTTGCCACCCAATACCTGGTTTGGGGACCCCTACTTTAAGTACCTCTGTTTTCTGGATTCAGCTTGAGTTGGTTTTTTCCTCATCCAGTCCATTACCGCTATAAGACATTGATTGAGGGGAGAACTGCAATCTGTCATAATAGCAGCTGACCAATACATGGAGAAGTATATTTGGGTGTCATCAGCATATTGATAACACCCCGCCCCATGTCTCTTGATGATCTTTCCCAGCGGCTTCATATAGATATTAAAACAACATCGGGGACAGGATGGTGCCCTCTGGAACACCACATTTTAGCTCTACTTTTGAGGAGCAGCTATCCCCGAGTGACACCCTCTGGAACCTGCCTGAGAGGAAGGAACAGAACCACTGGAATACAGTGCCTCCAATTCCTAACTCTCTCAGGTGTTCCAAGAGGATGTCATGATCTATTGTATCAAAAGCCACTGAGAGGTCTAGAAGCACCAACTGGGTCACGCTCTCCCTGTCGGTGCTCAATCGTAGGTCATCTACCAGAGCGACCATGGCAGACTCCACTCATATCCAGGTCTGAAGCTGGTTTGAAATGGATCCAGAAAATCAGTTTCATCCAAAATCACTTGGAGTTGGAGTGCGATGGTTCGCTCGATCACCTTGCTCAAAAATGGTAAATGAGAGACTGGTCTATAATTTTTCAAGTCCAGGGGGTCCAGGGAAGGTTTCTTCAGGAGTGGTCTAATGATTGCCTCCTTTAAACTTGTTGGAATAATTCCTTTCCTAAGGGATGCATTGATGACCATCTTAAGAAAAGCCATCAATGCATCATCCCCCTGGACAACCAGCCAAGATGGGCAGGGATCAAAGGAGCATGTCGTCCTCTTCACTTTTCCAAGGATCTTGTCCACATCATTGGTACTCACCA
>CM034701.1:38735639-38747630 GCA_020142125.1 Phrynosoma platyrhinos
TTTATCTGCGAAATAGTTGTTAAAGGTGTCACAACAGGCTGTTGTCGGGTTAAGTAAATGGTTCTGCATAGGGGGAGCTTGTGTCAGCTCCCTTACCACCCTAAACAGTTCTGCTGGACGAGACTCCACAGACACAATACATGCAGAGGAGAAAGATTTCTGTGCTGCACGTACTATTAAAAATACAGTCAGCCCTCCTTATCCGTGGATTTTTTTATCCACAGATTCAAGCATCCACAGTTTGAAAATTTTCCAAAAAAGAAGCATAAATTCCAATTGGCAAATCTTGATTTTTCATTTTATATAAGGGACACCATTTTGAAATGCCATTATATTTAATGGGACTTGAGCATCCACAGATTTTGTTATCCTGAAACCAAACCCCAGCAAAAAACAAGGGTCCATTGTAAATGTTTCTTATCCATTCTCCCTATGCTGTTGAGAAGAATTAATCCCCCTTATCTGGGAACATCCCATTTAAATTGCTATCTTTATTTCCAAACAGGAAAATGTGTTTTCTCTGTTTATGTTTTAATGACAAGCTGTAAGATACCCTGGTTGTTGCTTAATGCATGATGACAACAACAAGATCTACTTCCATGACATCAGATTTCTCTCAGATTTTTCTCTCAGATTTTGGACCAGAAATCTCAGAAACTGGGATAAACCTGATCTGGCAACCCCACAAGGACATATACATAGATAAAAACATACTATTACAAGAAAATCAGATGAAAGCTGCAAGTGTTACTTTGGCAGGTAAATTTTACTCCCATTTTCCAAGCACAAAATACAACAACAGATAAACTTTGAATTACTTTGAACTATATTTTAAAGGTTTGCTTAGCAAGATAGCATCATTAAGATTCATTAGGTTCTACTGAAATGTGCCATGAAATACTACTTTGGATATCCTGATCGAGATCATTCATAACAGGCATGTGTTCCTGTGACAGCAATCACATATCTCTTCCAATAAAGATGGGAGAAAGGAAGTTTGCGGTTCATTTTAACAAGTCCTTGAAAAGTGCACCATTCTTTTTCACAGTGTATTACATAACAGGATCTCTCTGAATCAGAGTTAGATCGAGTTAATCCCCTGGCCACAGTGAAGGTGTGTTGCAATTTCACTGTATGCGTAACAGACAACTACATGATACTTTAAGAAACATTGCACATCACTAATGTGTCTTCCTTCTTAGTGAGAAGATAGGAGATACGGAGAGACAAAATGAAATGTTTCTTCATACAGCACATGGCAAAACTGTTGAATTTACAACTACAAGATGCAGTGATAGCTACCAACCTGCATAGTTTTAAATGAGGATACTTCATGGAGGACAAAGCTATTAGTGGCTACAGATCAGAATGGTTACATATGCTGTACAGTTCCAGCAAAAGTATGACTCTGTATATTAGCTGCTGGGCAACATAAGCAGGAAGGTACAATTGTACTCATTTCCTGCTTGTACGTTTCACATAGGTAATACTGGCAATGTGTCAACAGAATACTTCTTGCCTGCTACAGCAGAGCTGTTCTTAACAGGAGTCCAGAAGTAAATTAAATTACAGTGGGCCTCTGATATCCACTGGGATTTGGTTCCAGGACACACCGTGGACACCAAAATCTGTGGATGCTCAAATCCCATTATATACCATGGCATAGTAAAATGGTGTCCCTTATATAAAATGGCAAAATCAAGTTTTGCTTTTTAGAATGTGTGTGTGTGTGTGTGTGTTAAAAAAACTGAGCTGTAGATGGTTGACTCCATGTGTGGTTCTGGAGGACAACTTTGAAAGTGGCTGATCCTTTATTAACTTTCTAAGGCTTCTGCCACGCTGCAGAAATAAAGCAGTCTGACACCATATCAACTTTCATGGCTCAGTACTATGGAATTCCGGTACTGGTAGTTTAGCGGGGCACCAGAGCTCTCTGAGAAGGAAAGCTAAATATCTCACAAAACTACAAATCTCAGAATTCTATAGCATTGAGTCATAGCATTTAAAGTGGTATCAAACTACTTTATTTCTGCAGTGTAGACACACCATAAGTCAAAACACACAAAAGTATCATCACCAACATTAACTCTGCAAGTGTAAAAGATACCCAATGTTTCTTTCACCCTTTTCTGTGCTTCAGGGTTCTGGGGGAGAGGGTCTTTTCTCATCATTGTAGGTTCAAGAAGCATCTTCTTTTGCTGGGCATGCTGAGGAACTGGTTTCCTTGGTCCTAGTTGACAATAACCCTGGTTCACAAAATGGGTTCAGTAACTGTTAAGCACATTTGTATTAAACATATCTTGAGCGAAACCAGTTCCACCCCTGAAGGAAACATATTCTCAAGGTTACTGATGCACAGAGTATCGACTACCTCTATAGAGCTGATTCTGGCTTCTGCTACCCAAATAAGGGTTTGTTTGTCATGGCAGGCAGTACCAAGAACAGGAAAAGAGAAACAGTGGGGATGACAGAACACAGTTTTAGGACACTCTTTATCCCCCTCTCCACAGTAGGTTTCAATCAAGGGTGTATTCACCACAATCCACTGAGCAAATAATTGATCCATATTTTCATTTTTGTTTTATTCATTTTTCAAGAAGCAATAAAACCCTTCCTTGCAATGAGCTGCAATTCTGTGGTATTTCCATTTGGCAGGAATAGCTATAGAAAAAAATACATTTTTCCAGTATACTCTCATTCTCTTACTTTAACAACCATCAAAATGTTCATTTCCTCAACAGATTCCTACCTTAACCGTCTAACCAATTTGTGCCCTGGTTATCCATATCCCACTGACCACTGAATAGTGAAGAATGCTGGGCCTTCTAGCCTAAGTTCTTGCCTTGAACATTTAACACTGACTATAAGCTTTATTGTAGCAAGTGACATTTAAGATTTGTGTTTTGTACAGCTCTCTGCAGTTTGGAAAAGTAGTTTTTCAAGAGTTAAGGGGAAGTTTTAGTGTAGCTTTATGCAGCAAGTGCATACAAATAATCCACTTGCTGCATAAATGGATATCTTCCTATTTATGTATCATCCTATTTATGTTTAATTAATTAATTTGTATGCTGCCTACCCCCCCCCAGGAGGGGCTCAAGGTGGCTCACAGATAAAACATTTAAAAATCTCAATTAAATTCAAAACAACGAAGTCATCTACAACAATATAAAATCACATTAAAATATACAAAAGTTAAAAGCCCAGCTAAAGCCCAGCTGCTCCATAAAAAATATCCTGATATCAATTATATATAAAATGCCTGCTTAAATAAAAATGTTTTGGCTTGCTGACAAAAAACAAGCAGGGAGGGGGCCAGACCAGTTTCTAGAGGGTGGGAGCAGCCACCAGGAAGACTCTCTCTTGTGTCCTCATCGAGCGAGCCTGTGATCTTGGTGGGACTGAGAGAAAGCCTTCTCCTGAAGATCTTAGGGCTCTGGCTAGCTCATATGGGGAGATACGCAGGGGTTGCAGACTGCCAGAAATAGTGCAAATTGAGTCCACTTTTATGGTTAGGGTTAGTGCTAGGGAATCATGGGAATTGTTTTTTTCCTGAGACATTGAGCCTTCTTTGTCAGAGAGCTCTGGTGCCACAATAAACTACAGTTCCCATGGTTCCTTAACCCTAACCCTAAAAGTGGACTCAATTTGCACTATTTCTGGCAGTCTGCAACCCTCTACGGTCTTTCAAATACTCTGAATATATATGAATAGCAGTTTATAAGAATCATCGCGATTGAGACCAGGTCAGCCCTGTTGAAGAAATGCATCAAGAGTTTGCAATGCTATCTTTTTCTTAAACACACAAAAACTTTATTGTTTCCCATAACTTTCCTTTACTCTTTGTGAGTTAGCAACAAAATCAGCTTGTGTGATTGCCTGGCTCTCAGCCAAAACTTTTCCCCTCACCTCAATCTATACAGTTCACTCTGCATTCACTCCACAGTGCAGTGACATTCTCTAACGACAAGCAAGTAGTTGTAATTGTAATTGTATTTCAGTTAAATATATGCAGTATGCCAGATATATTAGCTATGAGCAGCAGGACAGTCATTAGGTTACATTCAGATAGGCATGACCTAATTTCAGAGAAATGTCAAATGTCTTGCAAAACTTCTGTTTATCAGTATGAGTAAACAACAAACATTTGTCTGCAAAACAATTGCTGGAAATTTCTCTACTTATGGATGTTGAAAATGCCTGGATTATCTTTGGGCTTTGTTTGTGTTGTTTAATCATGTGAGATCTCAAAACAAAGGCTAAGAACATTCACGGATCAGTTGTATGTTGGAAGTCTATAGGAAATTCTTATGCTCTCTTAGACAATTTCATCTCCTTCCACTTGTTGCTTTCTGTGCCTGAAATCCCCTTGTCTTAGCCCTCTTTTTCTTGCTGGGTTATTACTCAGAGTAGCCCTAGCCAGAATCACCAATGGTGATGAATACTAGGAGTTACAGTTTAGCAATACCTGAATCCTGTCATGTGCTAGAGCCTCCAGTTGCCTGTTTCTGATGCATGTGCTTAGTAGTAACCCAGAACTATTCATCTGCACATAACTTTCTGTGTTCCTTTTCTCTCCTCTTCATTGAGTCTCATTTATTATCAAAATTTAAAGTGTATGCTCCTCATGGCAAAGACTTGATTTTTCTGGTTTATGTTCTCTTGAAGGTACTATGGATATTGACACCACTATAAAAATGGGGGGGGGGGGGCAGTAATGAAAATGGACATGTATATATGTTTAGGATCAATGTGAATTTAGGTTGGGTCTGATCGAATGTTATTGGGATATCAAAGTTACCCTTAATCTTGAATTCACAAGAGCAGGGGTAGGCAACCTTTCCCCTTTAAGGGCCGAAGGACTTCAGCTCCCAGAATCCCAGGAGCTATTGGCCAACATGGGACTATTGGCCAACATGGCTGAGCCTTCTGGGAGCTGAAGTCCCTCGGCTCTTAAAGGGAAAGGTTGCCTACCTCTGCACAAGAGAATGTATGATTTTTACCTAAGATGGAAAATTCTGCAGGAATTCTAGAACTATTCTTCCAAGAGTCAAAAATCTAATAGGACTTTCACAATCTGAAAGGTTCCCTGCATTTATGAAGCTGCATGCTGACTTCATACTGCACATCCTCAGAGACTTGTGTTTATGTGGTATAATAATGCCATAATACCACTTATGCATAGGGGTACTCTACTCATGCTTGGACAATTAGCTGCATCCACAGCTGGGCTTTTGCTACCAAAATTAACTTTGGGATTGGAAATGAAAGCTCTGTAGACATCTGAACAGAAAATGTGAATCCAATGAACAAGTAATGGGGAATCCAATACATTTGCTGTCCATCTATGAACTCAATTCTGCTTCTTTAAAAAAATTCTGTGGTGACATTCCTTCCACACTGCCCATCTCTGGCCCATTGTAGCAGATATGTAATAACCCAAGGCCACCTTGGACCTCCAAGATGAACTATTGGAGTTAATCGTGGAGAACTGGTGACACTGTCTGATGAACAGAACTAAAACAGTGAGCCAGAGCCTTTGATCTGATTCACATGCACATAACATAGAGAATGAAGCTCCTATGTATCTAGCTTTCTAACTTGTGACATCTCAATAATGAGAGTCTCAATGACTTAAATTTTACTTATGACCTCATTAGAAAAAAAGAAGAAGAAACCACCAAGAAACTGTCGTGAACCACCATAGCTAGAGTAGGATGCCACCATCACATCCTAGACCTATCATATCAATTATAACTTATCTAACCAAGACAAGACCAAGAATTATACTGGAAAGACTGTAAATTCTGGAAGTCCTTATGGATAAACAGGTGACAGTAATATCTCAACAGGTACCCAGCTAAGCACATTTTCCTAACATCAACAAGAGCATAAATAATGCTTTGAAGCAAGTTTCATACACAATTATCTTGACCAGGGGGAAAAAAATTACAACTTCACACAGATCTGGTCTGGAAAGAGTGAGAAATGTGGTAGGATGTGGTACGTTGTTGTGTAACCATGCATGTATATTGAATTTCTGTAGCCTAATTCCATTTTTATGTGAAAAAAATGTATTTTATAACAGTGGTAAAATACCTATATTATTATTAATGAAATAATGTCCAAACACCTATATTGGTGTGCACAAATTGCATGAAAACAAGGTGTTAGTTCTCCCTCCAGAGCCTCCCTTTTGGTTACACCTCTTCATACAAGCCCAAATACTTTAATTTTATTCTGCAGTACCTCTCAAAATGATAAAATTGCCATTTTGAGAGGAACTGCAGAGGAAAACTGAGGTATTTGTGGGAAGTGTGGTATTCTAGGGTACTTGTTAGCATGGGCTGTGGGTACTTTTTACAATTTTTTTAGGGGGCTCTGCATGGTTTGAGGGCAAGAACTGATTGAAAATTGTGTGTTTTAAACAATCTCAAGGTTTGGGGAGACGGGTGCTTCAGGGACCATGCAATTGGGGCCCAGGGTCTCCATGTGATCTATGGGCTTCATTTTGCTTTATCATTAAGCTTTTTTTTAGCATTGATGTTATGTTCTGAGGAGTTTTGTAGAACAGCACAACTATCTCCATCTCAGGGCTAGTAGATGCAATGCTTAATAAAAATCCTTTGAACCTACATGATAGGTAGAATGAGTTAGCCACCTCAGGTAGTAGATACTGAGAGTGCTAGAACTCGCTGCTTCTCCTAAGGCTTCAGTTCACTCTCGTTAAGCTGAGGCAGTGCTCAATTGTGGCAGCAATACTTGCCTGAAAACTGGAAACGGCTCTTGCACTTTAATAATTATGTAGATGGGGGAATTTCAGCAGGTGATACTGTTGGCCAGTAATACATTTGAGACAAGGCCAATTCCCGGTGCAATCTGCGTAAAAATTACCCAACTATAACTAAATATTGCCCAGCTATATATATAGCAGTGTATAAAAATAACCCCCTGCCCCAGCTAAATCAACTTCAATCTGCTTCACAATTCCAAACTTAGGGTTGATGCAGACCGGCAATTTAGGCCGGCCTGGGGGTAGAGTTGGGGCAGGGCAACTGCATGCCGGCCACCTCAACTCCGCCCTGACTCCACCCCAATGCTGTACACCCATCTGCATGGCACATAGCATCAGGGTGTCTTCTTGGTGCAGCACCAAAATGGCACAAAAGAGCCACCGTGTGGGCTGTAATTTTGCAGCTCTTTTGAGGGTGGCAAAAAGGAGGATTGAGGCTGTGGCATGTGGTTGCTGCGGGCCTGATCCGCCACTCCTAGAGGCAGCCCCTTCTTGGCCGTCTGCATCAGCTCTTATTCCACATACACTCAACAATAAACCACACTCACTCACAGCAACAAAACAGCTGCTGCTCCAGCCATAACTCACAGCAAACTAAACATTCCAGCTGTCAACAGTCAACATCCAGCTGTCCACTGAACTCTGTCAATCAAAATATTTTCCTGTTGTTTAAAGCATATTACATCAACAGATACTTGTTGCCTGGTTGCATTACAAGCAATACTTTCTGAAATTTTCTCTTCTACACAACCATTAAAGGTACAGGAGCTACCTCCATTTTTCATTCTAGCAATTTTATGCCTGTTTATTTGAGGCTATCTGTTTCACCTAGTGGGCTCAGTGTATTTACCTTTTCCATGACTTCTCTTTTCTTTTCTCCAATTCCTCTACTGCTTATCTGAGGTGTTTTTTTATTTTCTTCTTATCAACCATTTAGTCTTGTTCTTCCAACTACCCCAGCTCTCAGTCCCCATACTTTGCTGTTCAGAATGGTCTTTCACCTTGTATCATGCCCCTGCCAAAAATTAATGATCTTGTTGGTATACCTTTCTTATCGGTCTCTGCTTCTTTAAATTATTTGGCTCTACTTAGTTCTCTTTCAGGTTGTATATATCTGAGTCCACTGCCATCTCTGAACACTTATCTTGGCCAACCTGCTTCTGGATTCCCAAAGGATTGATCCTTAGTTTCCATGTGCCCAGAATCTTCCAAACTTTGCTTATCAACAGTGCCCGCCAAGCATCACCTGTCCTACAGCTATTAGGAAAAATGAGCTCTCACTTACTTCACAGTATATCACAGACTAAGAACATTCCATGTTTCTAATTCAGCACCTAGAATACCTGTACACATTCAAAGGAATCACAATTAATTCAGCCTGTTGTGCATCATAATATATAGCACATGACCCCCTTAATTAATTACTGTCATACAATGCCTCTAAATCTCTGGTGAACTAAATTAGGTTTCCAAAAATAATCTCAATGTTCTAACTTGAATTTGCAAAACTAAGCATGTGTATTTGGTTCTGAAGACCATAATTATCAAGGGTAAAGGATGTCTTATCTGCAGAGCTATAGCAATCCCATCATTTCAATTAACTATTAGAAAACTTTGAACATTCCGCACCATGGCTATAGCAGTTACTTAATGAATGGATGAGCCAAGGCAAAATTGCCAACAGGAGATAATGAAAAGAAGGTCTGCAACAACAAAACACCAAGGAATGACTTGTGGCGCCCTGGTGGAACAGTGGTCAAATGCCTATACTGCAGCCACTCACTCACAAACCACAAGATTGTGAGTTCAATCCCAGCTAGGGGCTCATGGTCGAGTCAGCCTTGCATTCTTCTGAGGTCTCTAAAATGAATACCCAGCTCGATGGGGGCAATTAGCTTACAGTTGTAAACTGCTTAGAGACTGCTAACGTAGTATGAAGCAGTATATAAATGAAGCTGCTAGCTGCTATTGCTATGACTGAATGGAGAGGGTTTTAAAAGAAGATCAAGTGAATATGTTTTCATGTTTTCTGTATTTCTTTTGAAAGAAAATAAGTCAGGAAAATGAGGAAAACTGTTTGAATACAAGATATTCAGCATGAAAAATATATAAATTGTACATGGAACTTAGGGATCCATGGATATTTACATTGCATAGGTACAAGTGGACAGCTGTGGTCCTCCAAATGTTTTTGGCTTACAGCAGGCCTAGCCACCAAATGCAAGCATGATGGGTTAAATGTAGTTGAATCATCTGGAGGGTAACAGTTATACCACCAGTACAAACTAATCTTGCCAAAGCTGGTGCTCTCCACATGTTTTGTATTTCATCTGTCATCAGTAGTATGGTCAATTCTTATCTCAGGCAGTTTAATCCAAAACATTGGGAGAGCAACAGGTAGGGAAAGGCTGATATAGGACCTTTGCTATAGAATTATCTGATGGGGCCCCACCTATGAGTTCTGGCAGGCTTATATAGCAGGGAAGGAGTATTAGAATGAAAGACATAGGGCCTTTGCAGACTGCCAGAAATAGTGCAAATTGAGTCCATATTAAGGGTTAGACTAGGGAATCATGGGAATTGTTTTTTTCCTGAGACATTGAGCCTTCTCTGTCAGAGAGCTCTAGTGCCACAATAAAATACAGTTCCCATGATTCCCTAACCCTAACCCTAACCCTTAAAGTGGACTCAATTTGCACTATTTCTAGCAGTCTGCAAAGGCCCTGAGATAACCTGGAACTACAGTAGTAATTTTTCTACAGTGCCCTTTTGTACCCCTGACATAACATCTCTATAGGAAGTTTAAATGACTATTCTGCTAATTGGACACCAGAAAAAGGTGTTCCAGCAAGCTCCAGTAGGGAGTTCTGCTAGTCACTGGGTTGTCCAAAAATGTCAGGTGCTAAAACTGGAATTTATTAGTGAAAACTTGACGTCTACCTCAGGTTGGTTTCAAGTTCTTTGCTCTTTGAACAGAATCTAAATTGACCTAAAAACCTGAGTCGACTTATCCACAGGTCAATGTAAGTATTGTACTTTAAATCATACACACATCATCATTCCCTGGTGAAAGGCAAGAGTTTAATCTGCCCTGGAAGCACTGATACCCTTCTATTCTCTCATCTATCTAGCTTTTAGTATGAGTACAAATAGTTATGCCTGCTGGAATTTTCTAAGTTCTTGGGCATTGTTTTTCTTTGCTTCACCTTTCACATCCTTCATTACATGCCCCTAAGTTTTACCCTTGATTTATCCATGGGTCATAGCAAAATCCATAATTTTGGCCCCCAAACCTGCCCTCAACTTATACTTATAGTAGAGTATATACGATAGTTTTTAATGTTAAATATTGGAAGGGGTACCTTTAACCTATTTAAAAGCTGAATTGCTGGGCACTGGTACTATTATGCGACCATGTGACCACAGAACATTAAATCACAACATATTTGTCTTATAAGACATAATACAAAAAGTAGAAAGTAGACCGAACAGGTAACAGTTCAACATTTATTTGAGATCTTAAAAACATTATTAACCAGGTATTAAATATGGGTCTAGTATTCTGAATCTTAGCAGCAGAGTTTCAGGGGGTGGATTGCTGCTCCTAGAGCACCATTTCAACAAAAGAGGAATTCTCAGGGTTTGGGAGGGACCACAAAACAACATTGGGTTTCACATGAAGCCCCAAGGCTACCTTGTGTCCATCTTGTCATGACTGCTAGTGATTGTGACCTTTTTTTAAAACAGCAAATTATTAGATAATTTCAAAAATGGCAAGGCAATAGGGGGAGAAAATGATCAGGTCACAATCTATCAAACAAATTAGGAAGGAATTACTGTGTGTGATGTAAAATTGGGGAATCTGTGTAACTCTAGATGTTTTTTAGACTGGCACTCTGATTTTCCTTCACCAGTGGCTATGTTAGCTTATGCTGGTGGGAGTTTCAGTCCAGTCAGATCTGGAAAGCCATATATTGTTCACCACTAATATAATGTATAATGTGCCTATAAGAGACTGATGCCATCTCCATCAATCTTTTTTTTAAAAAAATAATCTGCTACAATTGTTAATGTAAAGTTAGCTCTGC
Organism: Phrynosoma platyrhinos; assembly: GCA_020142125.1. Classification (NCBI taxonomy): domain Eukaryota; kingdom Metazoa; phylum Chordata; class Lepidosauria; order Squamata; family Phrynosomatidae; genus Phrynosoma; species Phrynosoma platyrhinos. The sequence continues at coordinate 38,746,518 of CM034701.1, forward strand.
TTCACAGTAGATAGAACAGTATGATTTATTTTAAAGGTGTCATTCAATACTGGAAAAAAAATTACAAAACATGATTTAAAACCCAAAAAGGAATAAGAGCTGTACTGGTCACTGCATGTTTACAGAGGCAAGAGAGTTTCTCAAAAAGTTTACACACAAAGAGGTGTATGTGCTTGAATCACAGAAACATCTGTGCAAAGGAACTCTTAACGCAAACAGTTCCTCAATATGTGTTATTCACAGCTGGTAATATACAGACAAGCTTGCTTGAAAAGAACAGTGTGCACTGAATGGCATTCAGAGGACACCACCAGAGTAGAAAGTGGGGAGAAAGAGGCAAAGGCTGTTTCAATAATTACTTTGCAAATCAGGCATGCCCAATTACTAAGCCATACCTTATATGTACTACATTGAACAGCTGTTTATGATCTGAAGATAATATCTTGTGTTTATAAATTAGGATTCTAACATAATCACCCACTAAGAAATGGAACAAGGTGGCATTTGAATAGAAAGGTACTAGCTTATATTGTATAGAAAAGGGGGATCTAATGAATAATTGAAACATAATTCCATAAACATAACTGTCAGGTTACCATTAAAGGAAGTGGATGGAATGCTAGTCATCCTGCTGACAACTTGTGTGTTTCATCCAGGGTTATAATAAGTATAATGAGATTGACTAATTGGGTGTGATTACCAAAAAATAAATATAAAATAAAGGAAATGTTTCTGTTGATCTATTTGTCTGTCTGTCTGGACCATTGCTTCAAGAAAATGTAACCTAAACACCTGGAACTTGGCATTTGTATTAGGGGGAGCCTAGGAAAAGTACATGGAGGTTATTTAGATCAATCAATAAATTTTATTTGCAGCAAATATAACTTTGGCATATTTAACATTGCAAATATCTGTGTTGAAACCTGCCCTACTATTGTCACTCATTAGATGGCAGATTTCTCCAACCACCATATAGTTATTCTTATAGTACCATATTTTCTAGTGTATAAGGTGACTTTTTAACCCTGGAAAAGGTCTCAAAAGTTGGGGTTCATCTTATACGCTGGGTAGAGGAGAAGGAGGATGAGGACGAGGGGAGAAAGAGAAGGAGAA
>CM034701.1:38747730-38759565 GCA_020142125.1 Phrynosoma platyrhinos
AAGTAAGGTCCAAAATACACTGCAGAAATAAATGCTAGGGAACATGGGGACTGTAGTTTGTTGTATTCATAAGTGACAGTTTTCCTGCTAAGTACCTGCATGTCATAAGCATTTAAATTTAAATTACCATATTGAAATCAAATCTGATTTTTTAAAATTTTTATTTGGTGTGCATTGGAAGAGTATAATTCCATAAACATAACGGCGAGTATATCCCAAACTCTGTATTTTAACTGGAAAAGTTGGGGGTTGTCTTATACGCTAGAAAATATGGTAGATGGATGTCTGGAATGCTAAACAATAGAGTCTGGAGACAGTTGGCAGGACATATATTCAGAGTGTACAGGCAGGAGCTGATTGACTGGAGGAACAGCAGTGGTGTGTGTGTGTGCATAAGTAAATGGGTGAGTGGATGGATGGATGACTGTGAGGCACATATATTTCATCCTACCTATGATGTCTAGTAGACTGTAGTCCAAAAATTAACTTTTCCAAGTTTTGAACTACAGCTGTTACACAGGGAGTTCTAAGAGTGATCGCTGCAAGGAACATGTCTAGAGATACCACCAGAAATACCTTCACTCTGATAAGGAGGGTAGAATTGGTCCAACTCTGACACCTGCATAACTTTGAAGACTTTGGTAGATCAGAATAAATACTATTTCAAACCATGAGTTGTCAGATAATTTCAGTAACATCCTATAAGACAGAAAGTGGTCCTGGATATCATAAAAGATGCCTGCCACTGTAAATCTATCTAAAAGAAATGAGCTGGATGCATCTCTGTGCATCACTCCACTCTCCATCAACATGGAATTGGGGTATCTGTCCTGCTGAAAAAGTAGGTTTGGTATGTACTTTGTTCAATGACTCTAAAAGTAATTTTTGATGAGGCAGATATCACAGAACTATAGAATCATAGAATTGTAATAGACCTCATGGGCCATCAAGTCTCACCTCAGAAACAGAAACAATAGTAGCCTATTGTTGAAATGGGTAGATTTCCCTATTTCCATTCTGTTATTATCACAGTGTTTCAATATTGTATTATTATTTTTTTCTCCATTTGCATTCCAATAACACTAATTCTTCCCTCTCCACCTTGGAAAATCTTTGAGGATGTTGGATGTAAATCTTAATATATTTCCTTGTCACATACAGAAATGAAAAAAAAAACAAAAAAAATCCCTGTTGGAAAAGAAGTGTGCACATTTATATTGTATTTTGCAGATTCCAGCTTCTTTTTGCAAGAATTTCATGCAGGATGTTTTGAACAGCCCCCCCCCCCTTTTTTTTTTTTTTTGTGCAAACACACTTTCACAACATTCCTGCAGCAGTTGATTTTTTTAAAGTATTCTTTGCATCCCTACCTCAGACCAGCTCAAACTATTGACCAGAATCTAGAAGGGATCTGGCAGAAAGAAGGCTTTCCTCAAGAAGGCAGCCAGCTCTCTACTTATTAGTTCTCATTGCATTGTGTTTTCTGTACTTTTGTACATGACAACATCTCCTCTGAGCAATACTTAACAAGAGAGAGGCAAAGGCCTGTCAAATGAATCTAAGGGGCAAAGGAGACCAGCAGCATACACTAGATTTGGGGCAGCGTGTGGGTGTGGCGTTTGGGTGCCGTATGTCCCGATGCCACCCCCAAGCAGGTATCACACTGCCCACCTGACCAGATGGTGAGCAGCATTGTGCCACTCTGGCTTCATGGCATTTATATGCCGCACACTGCAGGAGTGAAGAAAAGCTGTCGCCACAGTAGAAAAGCCACCTTTTTCCAGCTCGGAAAAGAGCGGTTTTTTTGCTGCTTCTTTTTGAGCCGGAAAAATGCCAGCTTGAGGGCATGGTGTGCAGCTGATGCAACCCCAACCCAGAGATCAAAGGGGTGGCATCATGCCACTCCTTCGGGGTGATCTGTTTCACCTCTTAGAGCACCTAAGTTTCAAAGTACCTCACTCCCACCACAAATGCTGCAGATAGCTTTCTCTTCTACTCATGACAACTGTCGGGTGCAATGGCCTTAGGCTTTGCTAGAAGGCAATGTTCTGACATTTTGTTTCTTAGTCAAGTCTTCAACCTTCTGCAAGAAAAATGAAAAAAAATGCAAATTCAAATTATACATTCTTTTTATGTTTATAATATCTATATAGCTTTGCTCCCGCACATCTCCTTCTCCCTCTCTTCTCTCTATCTCTCTCTGTCACTTTTAAATATTGCAGCTGGCATGGAAAGCTTTTTGCCTGAAATAAAGTTTATTCTTGAAAACAAAGGGTTTGTGTACTTTGAACATCAATGGCATCATTTTGTGAATAACACATCACTTCACTGCCCTATAATCTCCCTCAGCCGGTGGAGCATAAATCTAGTATATAACTCTCCAGAGGATAATTCCACCACCTGTACAGGACAATTCCACAATGATTTCTTCCCCTCAACATTCTCATTATGCATGTACCTCCCTCCCCCCAAAAAACCTTGTTAGCAATAAAAGTGTTTTCACACTTTAAGCAAACCCAGCTGGTTCATACAACAAAATTATATATTTCAAGCTGCATATTATATCTGCTTTCTAGTTCTTACCCATTTTACCACTATCTCAAAAGTATGCACACAAAGAAACCTAATTTGTGCTATCACGTGCAGTAAAAGCCAAAGGCATAGCAGATGTCAGTCCAGCTCACATTTTCCTTACACATTTTTGCAAAGCCCTGCTTTTCATACAAGTCATAGAATATATAATCAATTCTGTATCCGTATGAATCTCCCCAATGCATATTAGCTAGCAGGGACAACAACTAGGAGAGTGATATCTGGATCTGCCTTTTATAGATTGATACCCATGCCACTGTTTTCTTGCATCAATGTCTGAGAGCTGAGACTTAAGTCCCAGACAATCAGGAATATGCTTTTTGTGTGAAGGGGGAAGGGATTGATTTGAAGACATCTTGGGAGACCTACTTAGTGGCCATCCTGCAAGACACCATTCCATCTAGTTATTCCAAAGTCACATGTGGCTGGACTAGGTGAATTATGCTACATCTCTACTGCTTCTTCCCATTTCCAAAATGGAGAACCACATGCTAGGATAAGTGTTTTCAACTAGTACATTCATAGTTAAACTGTGGGATTCACTTCAAAGATTTAGCTGTATTAGTCTGTAGAATCAGTATGTAGAGAGATCTTGTAGCACCTTTGAGACTAACTGAAATAAAAAAAGTTGGCAGCATGTAATGTAATTGCTATATATATCCTCTAGGATCATGAATAGTATGCCTCTGTATATAAGAAGGAAGGTGTAGTTGCACTCATGTCTTGGTGGCAAGCTTCTCATAAGCAACAACACTTGTGACTAGAACACTGGACTAAACAACTTTGGTCAAATACAGTACAATTCTTCTTATGTTTTATGGTAGTCATCATTTAAATGGGCTTACCTAAGACAGTGTTAATTATGTCAAGAAACTACATGTGGAAGCTTAAGGACTTTGACACATCAGGCATTTAATTATCATAGTCTGGGAAATGCAAACGTACTGGGTTGGGGACAGTCATATCACACAGTTCTTCCGAATCACCATAGTGCTGCTTCTGTTATGGCCTCTGCCTTCCTCATACTGGCCTCCATAGACCTGCCTCCTTGCTCTAACCCTTTCCCAGCATGCCTTTCAGCTTGCATTTATTTTTATTTATTCTTATTTTTAGTACAATTGTATGACCATGGATATCCATTAAGTAAAAGAAAAGAAAAGAAATCGAAAAAGAAGAAAGAGAAACAGCCTGCTTGGCAATAGCAAAGGGGAATGAGAGAGCAGGAGAGAAGCATAATCATCCACTTGCACCATGTGATTGCCTGCATATCAGACCTGCTTCAGGAGGAACTTATCACACATGCATCAACAGTACGAAAATAACATGACTGGGAGGCATTGACAGGTTTTATCAATCAATGAGAAATACCGCTCTAGTAACGGATGGATTACAGACCTGCTACGGCATAGACGCAGCATCATATGATAAGGCATGGCTATAGATACTACTATCCTGTTTTAATGCTACTTTTCAAGCATTGTGTGATAAAAGTCCTAACTTTCATGTAAATTCAGACTACATAAACCTCAGCAATAGATTACATCTAATCAAGTGCTTTCTTTAAGAAAACTGATTTCAGTAAGTTTAGGGAAATACTGGCAGTGATCCCATAGTCAGGAATACTAATAGAAATGGGGGTTCATGAGGAATGGAAGTTTCTTCAAAGTGAGATATTGAAGACACAATTTCAGATCATTCCAATGAGGAGGAAAAATGGGAAGTGTTTAAAGAAACAAGGATGGAGGTCTAAAAAACTTTCAACTGCCCTAAAACACAAAAGGGAGATGTACAAGAAATGGAAAAAGTGGGAAATCATCAAAGAAGAATTCAAATAAATAGCCAGCTCATGTATGGAGAAAGCCAGAAAGGTTAAAGCACAGAATGAGTTCAGGCTTACTAGAGAGGTTAAAACAATTAAAAGGGCTTTTTTGGTTATGTCTGTGGCAAAAGGAAGAACAAAGAAATGGGAATCACTGCATGGAGAAGATGGCAAAATGCTAGTAAGAGACGAAGAAACAAAACTACTCAACACCTTCTTTGCTTTGGTCATCTCTGAAAAGGAGAAAAGTTCTCAACTTGCAGGAAATGGAGCAGATGATGCAGTAGAAGAAATGCAGAACAGAACAAGTAAAGAGGTAGTACAGGAATACTTGACCAGTATAAAGGAATTCAAATGTGCAGGGCCAGATGAACTATATCCAAGGCTATTAAAAGAACAGGTAGAAGTAATCTCAGAACCATCTTTAAGAATTCCTGGAGAACAGGAGACATCCTAGAAGACTGGAAGAGGGCAAATTTTGCCCATATCTTCAAAAAAAGGGGGGGCTGAATTGGGGGTGGGAGAAGACCCAAAATTTACTGCCCAGTCAGCCTGACAGTAATACCACAAAAAACTCTAGAGCAGATAATCAAATAGGCAGTCTTAAGCATTCAGAAAGGAATGCAATGATTATTAATAGTCAACATGGGTTTCTCAAAAACAAGTCATGCCAGATGTATTTTATCTCTTTTTTTCATAGTCGCAACCTTGGTAGATAAAGGGAATGCTGTGGATGTAGAGTATCTTGATTTCGCTAAGGCCTTTGGCAAGGTCCCCCATGATATCCTTGAAAAAAAGATAGTAAAATGTGGGCTAGACAATGTGACTGTTTGTAACTGGTTGATCGATCGAAACCAAAGATTATTCAACAATGGCTCCTCCTCATCTTGGAGAAAAGTGACTAGCAGGGTGCCACAGGGCTCTCCCCTGGGCCCCTATTATTCAACATCTTTATTGGTGAGTTGGATGATAGAATAGAGGGCATGCTTATCAAATTTTCAGATGACACTAAATTAGGAGGGGTAGCTAAATTTGGAGAGGATCAGAATCCAAAATGACCTCAACAAAGCAGAAAGCTGTGCCAAAACTGACAAAATAAATTTCAACAGAAAGAAATGTAGGATACTACAATGAGGCAGTAAAAATGAAATGCACAGATATAGGATGAGTAATACCTGGCTTCATTACAACACATGCAAAAGAGATCTAGAAGTCTTAGTGGACCACAGGTTGAACATGAGTCAGCAATGTGATATGGCAGCTAAGAAAGCCAAGCAAGTCTAGGCTGCATCAATAGGAATATAATGACTAGATTAACTGAAATAATAAATGCTTTGGTCAGACCTTACTGGAATATTGTGTCCAGTTCTAGGCACCACAATTCAAGGAGGATATGGACAAGTTGGAACATGTCCAGAGGAAGGCAACCAAATGGTGAATGTTCTAGAAACTATGCCCTATGAGGAGAGGTTTAGGGTGCTGGGTATATTTAGCCTGGAGAAGAGAAGATTAAGGGGTAACATGATAGCCATGTTTAAATATTGGACTGCTTATCATGCCAACCAGTGACTTTAAACAAAACCATTATCTGAATTAGAATTTCACTCCCTCGTGGGACTGCTTGCATGTTGTTCCAGACCACTCCTGACTGTAGATTAAATTTTCACCTATGCTGTACTCAGTGAGCCTCATGCCTGAGTAAAATGTCACAGTACTAATTTGTAAATTTGTAATGTACTCCATACCACTCAGATAATCTATTAGAGGTCATTGGAGGATCTGAAGTTGCAACCAATGTAGCTAAAGTTGGCTGTGTGATGAAGTCATGTTAAGGACAACGTAATAAATGAGCACTTCTGCATGGGATGTTGAACCCTTACCCAACAGGGGATGTGATTTTCAATTTGCTGAAAATACTTATGACAAAGTCCAGCATTCTTCTATTTCTTCTTTATCATCCCAAGAGAGATGGTCTAAGGAATATGTTTAATTTTTGCATAAGCAGCTATACATTTTCCTCCAAAACTCAAATTACAAGAAGGAATGTGAATAGGAAAATATAGTTGCTTTGTCTCTCCAGTCTAACAACAGAATAAACCAATGATGACAGATACATCTGAACTTTAGAATTTCTACAGATGTATAATATAACATCCTTATGCCTTAGAAACAATTTGCATTGAACATCAACTACTTTTATGTTAATGTGGTGCCTCCCATACATCAGTACTCTTTGCTATACATATTTAAGAAATGTGTTTCTGTTTCTTAAACATATAGATCTCAACAAAAACCAGTTTCTTAGAATCTAGCATGTGATACGAGATAAATACTCTTTAGTATACATAATTACAGGTGTAAATCCCAACCTCATTAATCCTCACATGGTAAGTGAGACAAGGGATGATGTTTTTCTTCCTTACTGCAAAGCAGTGAGTTGTTTTTGTTGTTTTTTTTCTCAGAATGATTTCTGACATTTTCAAGATTTTTTTTACATGTGAAAAATGTGACAATTGTTCTGTTTTTGTGTAGTTAAAGTAGTAGCACTGGATGGGTTATTTGAGTCTTTGTGATAAATAAGCCTGCTGTGTGTTCTCATTAGGGATGTAAAGAATATTTATACATTTCTTTGTTCGCCATGTGAAATTAATAGATCAAGATACTCCTTCAAAAATCTCAACCACTGCAAATGTGAAAAAAAAAACAGCAGCAGAATTTTATTTCACAGTATGTAGAGAGATCTTGTAGCACCTTTGAGAGTAACTGAAATAAATAAATTGGCAGCATGAGCTTTTGTAGACTTCAGTCTACTTCCTCAGATGCATCTCTCTCTCTCTGTTTGTATTTTGCAACCCCACCCCACCCCATAAAAACTGGTGTATGCTGAAAGAAAAATCTTTGGGAAATTTTTGCAATAGATAGCCACAATGTGAAAAATGTGTTCAAACTCTTGTAATTTCACGTAGTGGGCTGAAAACTTTAATTCTCATACTATTATGAATGGGCAAACCCCATTAAGCTTGCTTTTGCTCAGGTTTTCTTTTCTCTGCTTCTAGATTTGTTTCTTCCAGGTTCTAGAACATCCTTTTTTGAATGTCTGCACCAAAAATGTTTACATATTCCCCGGAGTATTTATAAAATATATGCATTTCTACATGCACAAATACATGAATTTTTGCAAACAATTTTTCAACCAAATAGAATTTTTAGTGAACATTTACAAGGGGACTGCAGCACATCTTTCAAAGTGTAGATGTCTTGATATGACCACAGGTTCACAAAGTGCAAGTACTGTAAATTGGACTGAAATGTGAATCAAACAAAGTTCTCATTCATTCCTAGTAACAATTCACAAATGATGAAGTTGGTTTCCACATCCTAGATAATAATTAATTAAGTATTAATCCTGGACAAAGGTACATGTTAGAAATGGAGGGTAGTGGTGGGTTGGGTGTAAGATTACAACCGTTTTTATTTCTTTTTCAAATGGGCATTCAGCCATCTTCTAACCACTGAAACATTTTCCTAAAGCAATGTATGTACGATTTGTTAAAGCAATCAAGTATGCATGACAAAGTTCCAGGTGTATTAAGACTGTAAACCTTCACTGTGTTTTTTTTTTTTTTTTATCTTATGGTAAGAATGAAAAAAATGTCTCTGTTCCCCAGTGGGCAAGAGCTTTTGTGCATTTTCAATTATTTGAAAATGAAAATGAAAATCCAGGGTTTGGATATTAATTTACTTTTAACAGCAAATTTACACTAGGGTGTTGTTTTTTGTGGGAGGGGGGATTTCACAAATGGGAGGGGTTTGAAAAAAAGCAACATTTTGTTGAAAAACATACTTTGTGTAAAATATGTCCTGCACAAAAAAATTTGGACATAAAAGCTTTTCTGAAATTTTAACATAGCATTTCACCTTGCATTTCCCAAATACATTTTTTGCAGCAGCTGATTTTATTATTTATTTATTTATTTATTCTTGGAGAGGGGGAAGAGACCTGATAAAATCGCAAGACAGCTTTTTTCACCATTATAATTTTCACATTATTTTTATATCTCTAATTCTGAGACTACTAGAGCAGGGGTAGGCAACCTAGGGCCTGGGGGCAGGATGCAGCCCCCTGAGGCCTCTGGACCGGCCCCAGGCCGGTCCTGCCACAGCCGCCATGATGATATTGATTATTGTTGTTATTACTTGTTCTTGGGGTTTTCTTGGTAAAATCTCCATAAGGGTTTTGCTATGGCTTTTCTGGGGCTGAGAGAGTTTGCATGCATTTTTTTTAATTTTTAATTTTTAAAAAATATATATTTTTATTTGTATTTATTTATTTAATTAATTTTGGTGCTTCGGCCCCCCAATTGTCTGAAGGACAGCAACTCGGCCTCCGGCTCAAAAAGGTTGTCTACCCCTGTACTAGAGCAATTAGATTATTCACAAGATTGTAAGCAGTCTGTTGCAAGTAAGTCAACTGAAAAATAAAGTAGCAGTTGCAGCCTTCCTCAGCTTGTTGGTCTCCAGATGTACAGACAGCTGTAGTAGTCCAAGAAACCTGGAGGATACTGAGCTGAGAAAGAGTGGTGTACTTGAACACTTATCAAGAGATGCAAGTTCCAGACTCAGTCATCATAGAGCAAACAGCATTATTATACATTCATGCAAAGTTACTTGGTTCTCTAACGGCCAGTAAATGATTGCAACTATGAGTATAAAATGAAGTGCCAGGTTTTTGGTACAATTAAATGATGCTGATGCTGATGCTGAAAATGACAGAATTATATTGGAACAGATGCTGACTAAGAAAGAGAGGATAATGGTCCAGCCTGATGTGAACTGGACCAATTCAGACTGTGCAAAAAGACAATTGCTGCTACTGTTGTTATGCCCCACAGCATTGGTGCACTAAGCAAACACAAAGGCCATCACACTAATAGCTGAACACTTTCCAGAAAGAGTAGAAACAAGAGCAAACAGCATAGTAGCCATTTCCATTTTTGAGTGGAGAAAATTATAGGTTCTAAGCAGCCTACTTCTCCAGTGCCTGGTTTCTGGATGGCTCCTCAGAGGTAGCAAGTTCTGGAAAGGCCAGTTTGGGAAACTACCTTTCTGATGGCATAGTTTATCAATGGAGCATTGGCATTAGCCTCCTACACCAAGTAATATCCCAGGAATAGGAGGGGGGCTTTTCTGTGCTCACTAACAGCTGTAACTTCCAGTCCTTCTCAGGAATCTGAGCATTACTCTGCAATCACAATGGAGTTGCAGGGGGAGGAGGAATATTTAATTCCCTCATGCTGGTTTGTACTATTTTGCTGGTAGCAGCAGTTGTCAGCTTTCCTGCCCACCATCTACCAACAGCTGCTGTGTCTTTACTAGACTGCTTAACTTCATCCTGAAGAGTGTCACATGTCAATACAGCTGTAATTGAATCCTGAACTTTGGAGATACCTGAGCAGCATCATGCCTACAATATTAGATGGCTGTGCTTGATTTGAAAGGATATTTCACTCTCATTCTTTCTATCTTTTTTCTCTCATGCTTGACTCTGCTGTGTGTGCATCAGGTATCCCCACCACATTTAGTCTCTTACAACAAGGAGAGCACATACATCACAAACACTAGAATGCATAAAGTGATATGAATGGGCAGAACTGAGTTCTCAACTGACTTTATATGTGTCAGGATCATTGTCCAGATATGGTCCTGCCATGCTTAATTGATACCATACTTAATTGCTATGTTTGGACATAATTATGTTTATATGGGATGAGAGATTATGTTATCCTATTGGTGAGGATGGGAAAAGGAAACAATGTGTATCAGTTGTGGTCTAGGATAATGAGCAGGTGTGTGGGAAGAAAATATGGACGGTAAATCACCAAGGTATTTCTGGTGAGGAAGCTGGAGATGGGATGGGGGGAGTAGGAGGGGGAGGCATGGAAAGACAATATGTTTGATTTGCTGACAAATGGGATGAAGGGTTTTGTAATGGGTGACTTGTTTGAACTTTAGTATAAGGTGTAACTGAAAGGATTCTTCAGTCCTGACAACAACTGTATAATATGATCATATCTGCTTGCTGAATAAAGCTTTTCTGAAATACTACAGGTCTGTGTTCCTGAAGTGGAGTTAGCTTATACATTACAATATATTTTAAAAGCATACTCCATTTTTTTGCAGATAAATGTAAATTTATACGATGGTCACCAGAGTTATGTGTCTACAATTTTGCAGGGGGGTATTTGCTCTGAAGGGGCCAATATATACCGTAATGAATTTACACTGTTTAAAAAAAATCAGAAAACTTCTATCTTCTTGGTTTCCCAATGAAAGTAAATGGAATACCTGAAAATTTGAATTTTGAAATATTGGTTTGAATTCAAGTTTTGAACAGGGCCCCAATCTGGTAAAATGGGCCCAGATCGGGTAAAAAATGAATCAGGATCCAATCTGAATTTAGCTCAAACCAATTCAGCCCAAACCAAACCATGCACGGCCCTGTTCTCTAGGTTAGATATTCCTAGCTGTTATCAGATTACAATCCCCAGATATCCTGACCACTGGCTATGTTGATTGGGACTAGGAGGAGTTGATGTCCAACAACATCTGGAAATCCAAAGACGGAAAGCACAAGATCCTTCCACTTTCATGTTAGGTTGTATTAAGCTTGTTCCATTTGTCAATACCACATTACTATTCCAATGTCTATACAACTGTTTTCTATTATGACTCTATCCATCCCATCTACATCTGACTACTATGATATTCAATTATGACGTGTGTGTGGAAGTCTTTCATACAGCTTCACTATATATAGGGTTATGATGATATAACTCTTCATCGTTGTCTACTCAACTGAAACAAAAGGCTAAACCTAGTATGGAGAGCAGAAGACCCATTTTACATCAGATAGGAATCACTACACTTACCTAGCCTCTCACACTTAGCCACTACCTGTTTGTATTCCACCTGAATAAATAATTTTAAAACATTTATTATATCAGCTGCAGATCCTCAGTTTCACATAGCATTTCAAAAGTTATTAAAAGACTTCATCCTGAAGAACACTGACAGTTCATTTCTACCTGACATCAAATATGTCAGTTTTTAAAAATTACAGCTATCACCCAACAAAAGAACTGGGCAGTAAGAGACCGAGCAAGTATGATAGCCAAAGCCCTGTTAGCTCACTATCATTAGGGCTTGATGATGGGTGCAGCTTTTCCCCCAATGTGCCAATAGTCTTTCCTCCCTTCCATTATGGTCAATGAGAAGAAATTCAATGTGAGGACTGGAATAGGTTTGGGCCCACTGGTAATCATATTGGAAGAACAAGGGAAGCCATGGTTCCTGTGGCCCCAAAACACCAAAATGCATTGCTTTGGTTCTCAAAGAATACAGCTGGTAAGATATCTAAGCTTGCA
>CM034701.1:38759575-38774067 GCA_020142125.1 Phrynosoma platyrhinos
TGCAGATCTTTTTTTTGGGGGGGGGAGTAATAGCAAGAAGCACCATCCCCCCAGATGGCCTCCCTCTCAACTAGTGAAACAGAAGTCAGTTACATCAAATGCCCCCTCATACTTCAGCAATTAATTGATAAACTGATTAATTAAATCTGAAGAAACTGGCTCCTGAGACAATACAGGGTCCTGAAGAGAAAATCCTACTTTGTTTTTAGGTGATGCAAACAGTTTTCACATAGCTTCAACTTAGAAGAGGTATACCTTCCTGTCTTAAAAAGATGGAATAATGTCTCTTTTAAGAATTACAAATCCAGGAAGTTTGGTTATGTAAGACTGGATGGTCTTGCACCAAAAAGACCAAGAGCACAACATATACTTACTCAGAGTCTAACAGTACCATTGGAGGAGTGCACCTTTTATAAACTCCACCTGGTTTTCCATGTGTTGTTTTTCTTCAACTGGGATAGGTGCACTACACTGATCACTAGTTCGGTTACCTTTAGGTTGCATTACTGTAATGTGTTAGACATAGGACTGCCCATGGTGATACTCTGGAAGTTTCAACTACTGCAGTTTACAATCCTGCAACAAGGATTATGATTGGTTTATTTGTTGAATAACCATCTGGACAGTAACCTCTCTGTTATTTTAATTTTTTTACAGTTTTTTTTTAGTTCTGTTCTTAGTTTTCTAGTCTTAAATTTTTGATTCCAAGAATGTCCTTGTCTAAATTACTACAGGCTACTACTTAATACAGAGGTGTCCACTTGTCAGCCATGTTATCATTTCTGATTGGTCTGAATCAACTTCTTTCATCATGGGAAAAATTTGGGATATTAATTAAATAAAAAGATAAATGAGGATGTGAATGAACAATGTAAAGTGGGCTGGGAAAATGTTATACATGCAACTATTTCAGGCATCTGTCCTTTCCTTAAGACCATGTTGGGCAGGAATAGTGAAGACAAGAAAAAGAGGGAAGGGCACAGGAAAAGAGAATCTTTTGAGAACTAAACTGAACTAACAGGCAACTTCAAATTATTAGCAGTGTCAGTTTTTTTTTTAAGTCAGATAATTAAATCTCAAACTGCTACTACTGGCAATCTGCAAAAGTAAACTCTTTAGTGCTTTAACTTACTCATTAAAGGTATGTCAACTTTATTGCATTGGACCAAAGGTCTTTTCACATTAAAGGTAGGAATGAGAAGGAATGTGACCATCATTATAATAGAAGTGGAAGTGGTCAATTTTCTGGACTTAGGACTGCCCAATATGCCAAAATATTAAAAAATCAAAATGATCAGAAGTCCACGTCTGTTTTCAGAAATATTACTTGGTGTAGTTTTACAGAAAAAAATAGGAAGACATTCAGGAAAGCCCACTATTTTTATATATATATATATTTGTGTTGCCTCATTTATTTATAAGTAATCTCTATTATTTATTTAAGACACCGTTTACTGCCTCTTAGCTGACCAGAACCTTCAAGGTGATGTACCTTGATAAAAGCATTTGAAATAATAAATAAATTACTAAAACATATTTCAAAATAAAATTTAAAACTCCTCTTTAAGCATAGTTCTAAAATCACAGAGATTTAAAAAAATTGTCCCACTCTTAATTTTAAGGTAGGATGGCCAATCAAAACAACAAAGTATTACCTGCTTATCAGAAACTCAGAAACTATGCAGTCAGCCTGAACTTGTTTGAGGAGGAATTCTACAGTCAAGATACTATTACAGAAACAGGCTTGTCAAAGGTACTCACACAGCTTTTGTTGTTAACTGCCTTCAAGTTAACTTTGACCATGGTGGCTCTATGAATGAGAGACCTCCAAGTCATCTCACAGCTATTACTCATAAACAAATCTGGTCTCAGTCCTCTCTAGCCTTTTTCCTCCTCTTTCAGAAGCTGAGACTTCATGATATAGATTTTGTTTGTAACAATAGACACACTTATTTCTTACTTGGAGAAAATGTCTATAAGCCAGTATGTTACCAGAAATATTTCTTATGGGAGATACATTCATAAGCTGTTCTCACAGGAAATAAATAGTAGGTAGGAGAAGTGTGGTATAGTGGTTTAGGTGCTGGACTAGGATTTCAATAGATCAGGGTTAGAATCCCAACTGGACTATGGAAACCCATTGGATGACCTTGGATAGGTCACACACTCTAAGCATCAGGGAAGGCAATGGCAAACCTTTTATGAGCAAATCTTGCCAGGAAAACCCTATGATAGATTAGCCTTAGGGTCACGATAACTTAGAAACAACTTGAAGACACACTATAACAACCACCACAAGATTGTCTGAATAGTTTTAGCCAATGCCTGTAATTTGCTTGCTCTTTTCAATATTGAAAGGTTATCAATGTTACTGGGGGGGGGGGGGGGCTGGATTCTGCTTTCCCTTGAATGAGGCTCCATCACAATGCATCATTTTCCAAAGGAAATATTGGGGAAAACATCTGCCATGCCACAAATGTGAGAGAACCAGTGCCTCCTGCCAGAGCAGCAAATAAACCTGATCTCCCTAATTGAACATAAAATCAGGACCTCCTCGGTGAAGGAAGATCATCACCACCCATGGCATAGACTTGTATTTGTAATTTGTAATTTTGTAATTTGTTTAGTGTAATTTAAAAATTCAATTGTATCAATTTTCACTGCGGTTTTTTACTGTTTTTATCACTTTTTGTTTTGCTGTGTTTTTATTGTTGTTTTTAGCCTTGCTGTATTTTTCCTTTTATTTTATCTTTGCCTTGATCCGCAGGGAGAGGCGGGAAATATAAATAAATTATACTATTATTATTATTATAAAATAGAAAAGAAGGAAAGAACAAGCCTACTCTGCTTTTCATTGTTAACACCAGCACCATACGTACACATTCTCATAGCTCTAGGAAAGTTTGTACCTTTCTTTTCAGCTGTGATGTTCCCCCAAATGCTGACATTTCTCTTATTTTTGTGGCCTGAGAATAGATCTTTAAAATGAAGAGGCATTTTAGGCTCAGGTAGAATGATGGCAAACAAAGTCAGAGTCCAATAGGAAATTTAAGAGTGCTACAAATGTCTCAAGACCTTTCTTATCAGCTTCAAGCTGAGAAAACTGTTAGCTCATAGGCAGATGTCATGTTATAAAGGCAATCTATGACTGATCTCCATACACACCCACCCACACACACACAGTATATATATATATATATATATATATATATATATATATATATATATATATATGAAATCCAGCTGCTGGAGACTGTCAGAGTAGGAGTGATGGGGAAATGTTAACCTTTCTGATTTGGAAATCAGCAATGAGGAAACTGTCAAACACTCCTTTCTGTAAACTGATGATCTCCAAGGTTGAATTTCAGGTGCTCTTTTTAATGTTATAGATTTCCTATATAATATGGAGTTAGGCCCACTCTGCTATAAACTCATAGAAATATTCCTCACATCATAGAATCATAGAGTTGGAAGACACCCCAAGGGCCATCCAGTCCAACCACCTGCCATGCAGGAACTCAAAATCAAAGCATCCCTGACAGATGGCCATCCAGCCTCTGTTTAATGACCTCCAAAGAAGGAGACTCCATCACACACTGTCGAACAGCTCTGTCAGGAAGTTCCTCCTCCTCCTTTACATGTATACACATTTTCTCCAGTGAATGCAGGAAGAGAACTACATGGCTCTCCATCTCCCCACAGTGACCCTGAGAGGTAAACCTGGCTGACCGTAACTGAACCAGTGTCACCCAGGTTGCGTCCGTACTGTACTGAAGAAATAATCCATACTGAAGAAATAATCCAGTATGACACTACTTTAACTGCCATGGCTCAATGCTAGGGAATTCTGTGCACTGCAGTTTGTTATGGCATCAGAAGTCTCTGACAGAGAAGACTAAATGTCTCACAAAACTACAATTCCCAGAATTCCACAGCATTGAGCCATAGCAGTTAAAGTCATGTCAAACTGGATTATTTTTGCAGTGCAGATGAAATTCATGACTGAGTGGGAACTTGATCCTGTATCTCCCATGTCACAATCCAGCACTCTAATCACTACCTCTCACTAATTCTACCATTTTATAGTTAAAGGCAAAGTCAAGCATAAGGTGTTCAGATATTTCCAGATTAATTATCCTGGCCTCGGGTATCCCCACCCCAGTGATCCTTGCGTGGCGCCATCTAAGGATGGATGAGGATTATTGCCATGGATTTATATGGTTGATTGTTAATTGTTTTATTGATGAATTGTTGGTTTTAACTCTTATAGATTTAATACTGTTTTAAGGGGGGGAAGGGCCGTTGGGTTTGGGGTATTGTATATGATTTTATGGTTGTGAGCCGCCCTGATTGGGCTTCCAATAAATACATTTTATTATTATTTTTATTTCCAGATATGATCATCCTTGCATTGTCTAAAAAATGAGCAGATATATTACAATTAACCATCTACTTACTGGTTGGGAAATTAATGCTGATCCTGTGGGCAGTAGCAGATCCGGGTGTTTCACCTGGCCATTATTGGAATAACAGCACATTAAGAAGCCTTCAACAGAGTATACACAGGATTATTTGGGCAAGAAACAAGGAATTAATGAATAGGAGGTGAGGTTGCCTGCCAACTAGGGTTTCAGACTATTAGAAAAGCAACCATGCATGTAACAATGTTATCAATGATACAATAATGCCAGGAAAAAATACCCAAGGGTATGTATACACCACACAGTTTAGCAAGTGGTGAAAGCCAGCAATACCCTATGAATTCGATTTCTAGTTTACTTCCCCGTTAAATAAAGGCCTCTCTCGGGCTTAAATGAGGGCTGGGCCCCCAAAATATGGTAAACTCTCCCTACACTTCCTAGGGTTGTTTTGAGTTTTAAAAATGAACAATGAGGGGCTTTGAGGGGAGCCTTGGAGAGTGCAAAAATGGCCCTTTGAAATGCAGCTGACATGCTGCATTCTCCCTAATGCTGCAGGAAAACATACACAAGCCCTTCCTTTTCCTAATGACTACTCTTTAACCACTCTGTATTAGGATTCATGGACAAGATGTTTATCCTTATCTCCAAGCAGCACAGGATGCATCAAAAAAGGTAAGGGCCTTTTGTGAGAAGGTAACCTGACAAAAATGAGAATGTACTGCCATTAACATATGAGCCAATTCAACAGCACAGTAACAAGAACAAAGAGAGCCAGTGGTTTGAGGTGCAGCTCTGGAGACCAAGTCTTAAATCCCAGATCGGCCATGAAACCCACTGGGAGACCTTGGGCAAGTCACACTCTCTCAGCCTCAGAAGGCAATAGCAAACCCTCTGAACAAACCTTGCAAAGAAAATCCTGAAACAGGTTTGTTGTGACAAGTCCTCTGGGAGATCAGGGTTCAATTCCCTATGAAGCTGCCAAGTAACCTTGGGCAAGTCATACTCTCTCAGCCTCAAGCAATGGCAAACCTCTTCTGAACAAACCTTGCCAAGAAAACCCCATGAAACTCACCAAGATACTTTGGGAAAGTCATGCTCTCTCAACTTCAAAGGAAGACAATAGCAAACCTCCTCTGAACAAATCTTGCCAAGAAAACCCCATGAAACCCACTGGGAGAACTTGAGAAATTCGCACTCTCTCAACCTCAGAGAAAGGCAATGACAACCTCCTGTGGACAAACCTTGGAAAGAAAACCCCATGATATGTTTGCCTTAAGTATGCCATAAGTTGGAAATGACTTGAAGGCACACAACAACAAAACTACAGCTCCCAGAACCTCATAGGCTGGGGTGGGACATCCATCCAGAAGGGGCAGGCAAACTGGGCTGCTGTAAGGAGCCAGGCCGCATGCGTGTGCGTGCGGCCCCACCACAGTGTACCACTCGTAGACACCACATGCCCTTGAGGACTGTGCCACATGCCCAAATGGGCACGCATGCCATGGGTATGCCAACACGGTCATAGGAAGAAACGTGGCAAGGCAGCTTTCTCTGATGATGATGATGGCTTTCTCTTCCATGTTCCTGGCACAGCTGTACACAGCTAAAAAAGTAAAAAGAAAAGGCTTTCCACTGACATAATGGAGTGTACATCCATCAGGTAAGTTCCCAAGAAGGTTCCAAACTATGTGTGCAAAGCATGTGCTCTTCCAATGAGCAATGGACTCCTCATTCCACTCAGTGACAGGCAGATATAACTATGCAGTATTCAGTTTTGTCCTGAACAAATGTGTTACTATAATTTTCCAATAGCTTTCCTTCAGCTCACTATCTTTTCTGTCCACTGCCTCCAAAACAGCAGGGCATTAGTACCTCATGTGGATTACCATCTCATCTATTAAATACAGAGTTAATATGATGGGAATGCCAAGTTCTTGCAAAAATCATGCCTTTTAAAAATTGCAATCTTAAATACAGAAAATAAAATAAACTGTAAGGAGAGTTACTGTACTTAGGTGACTAATAACTTCACATCAACAATTAATTAGAGCTGACATTTTCCTCCTGAGAAATGTCACCTTGATGCCTACTTAGTGATGTATTTTGAAATAAGCAGCTGAACATCAGCCAACCACATTTGCCGCATGTGGATCAGCCTGTCATTCTGCACAGATTAGGCAAGGTACTGAATCACTAGATGGAGCTCATTATCTGACAGATTGATTCACGAAACATTAGAAGGTTATTAAAAAGATGCTTTACAGAAGCAATGTAAATCAACTAGATTTATATTCACAGCTATTTAGGTTGCTTTGTTCTCCAATTTTATTAAGTTGGGCCATATGCTCCTGAAATATAAATTCAGAGAGAAGTGTTTTAAAGAGAGAGTTAGAGAGGTAGGGCACATGTTTGAAATTCAAAACATCAATTAATAACACCTCTCAGACAATATAGTGGAACATTTGTTGAATTCTGGGTTTGGTTTTGTTTTTTTCCTTTTCACATCCTTAAAAAGCTCACCTATTGACTTTGCCATTTAACATCACAATTTTCCCACCATTATCTTTACACCAACTCTTGATATGGACTGGAAACTGCATTTCCAAACTTCAGCATGAAAAGAAAGAATAGATATGCATGGAAGTGAAAATTAGGGTGAGGAAAATATGTGACAAAAAAAGTAACAGTGAATAAAAATATTTTTAAAATCTCATTGAGTTGAACTATGTAAGAAGCATGAAATCCCCATTACACTACTTCTATTCACAGGCTGAATAGGGATTTAGCCTGTGGTAGATGGAGTAACTCCCCCTGAAGACACAGGTTTGGCTGTACTTCTGTATTCAGTTTTGAACACCCATGTTTCTGCAGTGGCCAGGAGTGCTTTTGCACATTTAAAACTTGCGTGCCACTTGCATCCGTTCCTTGAGATGCTGGATCTGGCCACAGTGGCACATGCTTTTTAGATACATCCTGTTTGGACTACTGTAATGTGCTTTACTTGGAGCTGCCTTAGAAAAGTGTTTGGAAACTTCAAGTTATCGAAAGAGCTTCAGCCACATGGTTAACTGGGGCAAGTTAAAGAGACCATACTATGCTCTTGTTAAAACAGCTCCACTAGCTGGGCACAATTCAAAATGCATAACAGCCTATAAAGCCCTATATGGCTCAGTTCCAGTTATTTGGCAGACCGTATCTCCCTGTAGGAACCAGCCTGGGTTCTGAGATCACCATGAGAGACTCTTCTCTCAGTCCTACAATCATCAGAAGCACAGTCAGTGGGGATGCCAAAGAGGGCCTTCTTGGTGGCTGCCCCTGAACTCTGGAACTCCTTTCCCCAGGAGGCCAGAATGGCCCCCTCCTTGTTGTCCTTCTTGCAGCAGACCAAAACCTTCTTATTTAGACAGGCCTTTAAAACAGCAAGTTTTTAAAGAACATGCTGGGGATGCTGTATTGTTTTAATGAACTGTTTTAATGAACTTTTTATATTTTAAACTGAATTTTATTATTTTACTGAAATTGACTTGTTTAAGTACTGCAAATAGTTTAATTCTATTTTAATGCTATCTTTTTATGTTTTTAATTATATCATTCTTTTACGTTGAGAGCCAGTTTGAGTCCTAATTCTGGGGGGAAACATGGGGTATCAGTTAATATCATCATCATTATCATCTTCCTAAGGAGGTTACACTCCAGATGTTGCATTTATTGTTGCTATGTGACTTCAAGTCATTTCTGATATTGTCTAGGGATGTTCAAAGCATTCAATCTTCATTTGAGTGAATCTTTCCAAGTACTACTGGCAATTTCTTCTGATTTTGTTCCATAGAAGGCTTGGGACTTTGTAATATCTTTCCACACTGAAATTGTGTATGCAATTTTCCCAATTGAAAAAAGTGTTTCTATGCATGTTTCCACTAAAACACATTTGAACTGTTTGCATTTTAAACAAAGCAGACTGTTTTGTGATCACATTATGTTTTTTTTAATGTCCTGTAAACTTCATATACAAGTAAGTACTTGAGGCAAGTAACCTCAGAAAGTGTTAATATGCTGTGTTGAGGCTATCTAGTGACTTTATTGGACTCTCACAATTTTATTGGATTATAGTCCAATAGAATTTATTTTTATACCTAAAGTCATCACAACAACCCAGTGCTGCAGCTTGTGAGATCTATGGCAGAAACAAAGAAGCAGACAACAAACATGAACTATGTAACATGAAGTCTGCATTTAGGAACCACCAGGAAAAGATATGATGTTGAATGTCTTCAACATCTTTAGACTTTACTGGCTTCCAACTAGCAAGAGCTCAGAAGAAAATTCCAGAATTGGGGAGGGGGGGTGCAAAGTGTGTCTGCCTGAACTGGCATTTGAAAGGCCAGATATTAAGCTGGCTTTCTAATGGGTAAGGGGTAAATGCATGCGTGGAATACGGAAAGACTGGAATACATTTTGGGCCTTAATCTCAGTTACAAAGAAAGAAACACAACTGCTGAGTGAAACAGCAAATCAAAAGACATCTCTTCTCAGCAGGTGAATATCTGAGCTACTCAGCTGACATCGGGGCTTTTGTTGTTATCAAGCAACTTTTTTCAAAGATTCACATATCTAACTTTCAGGATGAATGTACGGAAGACATACAAATACAAAGGAATAACAAGAAATCCTGCTGGAAGAAACTAGTGTCCTCTTTAAAGCTTTCTTGCTGCTTTGAAAGAATGACAGTAAGGAACTCAAAGATATCAATCACTTTTACTGTGCAATATCGTCAAAGATCACACTGAATACTGATCTTTTGCCGGATAGAAGAGCAACTACCATGTTAGTTTATTGCTGGTACAGCATCTATCTGCTTTTGCCAGTCTTACTAACATGGCCCATAATTAACAGCTTGTGTTTTTCTGCTCCTGTAAAATGAATTTCCAATGTGATTTGGATGCATTCAAAAGGATGGCAACCATAGTATGTGCATAGCTTATGATATGGAATGGAAAGATGTTCATCTTTAGCCTCCAGATTACTCAGTCAAATCCAATATAACCATCTTTTTAAAGCGCAATGAAAATGTCATCCTGATTTCTTCTGTTGTGAAAAAAGCAATTTCTATACTAGGCATAATTAGAAAAGGAACTGAAAATATCAAGCTGCTCTTTGTTCCCAACTCAGACTTTAAAAGGAAATTAGATAAATTAGCCATGTTTAAATATTTGAAGGGATGTCATATTGAGGAAGGAACAAACTTGTTTTCTGCTGCTCCAGAGACTAGGACCCAAAACAATGGATGCAAGCTGCAAGAAAAGAGATTCCACCTCAACATTAGGAGGAACTTCCTGACAGTAAGGGTGGTTCGACAGTGGAACACACTCCCTCGGAGAGTAGTGGAGTCTCCTTCCTTGGAGGTCTTTAAGCAGAGGCTGGATGGCCATCTGTCGGGGATGCTTTGATTGGGAGTTCCTGCATGGCAGGGGGTTGGACTGGATGGCCCTTGTGGCCTCTTCCAACTCTATGATTCTATGATTCTATGGCAGAACAGGCTATCAGTGATTGTTAGAATGGTTATGTGTGTCCTACACTGAGGATGTACATCTTCCCTTATTTCACTGATGCATGCAAGAGCAGAAAACTGCAGAAGTTTTTTTCCCCTACTGGCAAAAATTATGAGACCGTCTGCACATTTTCCAGTAATTTTTCACATGTTGGGACTTTTTACAAAAAAAACCATACATGTGCAATTAAAAAAAAATTATTGTGCAAAACCCACATTAAGAAATACTGACTTTTGCTTTTAAAAAAAACGTTTCTGAAAACTTTTTTTTTCTTGCAAAAAGTCACAAAATGAGTAAAATCTTGCAGCTGTTGACCATTTTCTCAACATTTTCTAACAAAGCAGCCTTTTAACATACACCCCTTTATTGTTGGTGACAAATAAAATGAATGTTCTTTATATCCCTAACCTCCAACATCAAAGCAGTAGGCCTCTATTATACCAATTACTGTAGAAAATGAGGAAGTAAACGCTCCTGCACTCATGTCCTGCTCTTGCACTCATGTCCTGCTTAGGTATGTAAATATTAACTTATTTTGTGCTCACATGAAAGAACAGATAATAGCAACCTTTTCTTGCTGCTGGGTGAAATTACAAGTTCTCATGCATTTTTTCATTTTCTTTATGATCTTTTACACATTTTTCAAAAAGCCTTTTGTCCAAAAAAAGATATATGAAGAAAACTGTGTGTTTTAACACAAAATATTCTATGCAAAAGCATTTACTGAAAATAAATGTTGCACAAATCTTTGTGAAGGTTTCCACAAATGATTTTTTTTTTTTGCAATTTCCCCTGATATCTGAATAATCTGTGACCGATTATCTAAAATAGCCATTCATATTCATACATTAGTGGCTGCTAATACATCAGAGGAAAACAAATTGATGGAGTATATCATTATATTAGGGGGGTTGCAGACTGCCAGAAATAGTGCAAATTGAGTCCACTTTTAGGGTTAGGATTAGTGCTAGGGAATCATGGGAATTGTTTTTTTTTTCCTGAGACATTGAGCCTTCTCTGTCAGAGAGCGTTGGTGCCACAATAAAATACAATTCCCATGATTCCATAACCCTAACCCTAACCCTAAAAATGGACTCAATTTGCACTATTTCTGGCAGTCTGCAACCCCCCTTAGTTAGCCACTAAGCAACATTACACTTTGTTGTATCTGGGTAGAGTATGTAGTACTCTGTGGGTTTTTAGATTAAGACAATAAAGTTCTTGCCTTGTTCCTTCAGTGGCCTTTATTCAAAGCTTTTTATGACAGCCTCCATAATGTCATCTCTGTAGTTTTGATGGCAAAAACTGCTAAGTCTTTGAAAAAGAATAAAACAAAAGGGGAGAACGAGCAGTATGGGAACACTACAAAGGCAACAGGGAGAACAGGTTGTTGCCATAGGTAAAGCAGGCAAATTAATAGGAAACACAGATGCCTCGCCAGACATTTTGAGTTGTAAATACTTGTAAATACATTATTCAATAGGTTCCACATCCCCTCAACACCCCAGCACAAGAACAGCCTAATAATATCAACGGCCAATCCATCCCTGGTTTAGAAGGAATGTTTGGAGTGTTGAGGTTTCTATATCCCACCTTCTTCCACCTATGGGCTTTGGGGAGTAAAATGTGGAAAGTTGGTGAAGAAATGAATTAAAGATCTGCGTAGTAAATCATAAGATATGGAGCCAGGCAGAAGTTTTCAGGGTAGGTCAGAAATTATTTGAATCTTAAAACTGGGGTGAACACAATGCTGACTCCAGACTTAAAGCTATTCAAAACTTTCTCTGAATATAATAAAATAGGCCAAACATCCAGTTGGAAATGATTTGGGATTTCAATATGCTTCCCTGATTACCATAGTAATAAAAGTTAGAATAACAGTTGAAGTAGAAAGGTGTAAGTGAAGCTTCTCATCTGATCCTAGGTGTTCAAACACACCTCTTGCTACAAAATGGTATTAGTGAGGTAATAAAAATTACCCGATTCATTGCTAGGACCCTCACTGGCACTTGTAGACCTTGGATATGACACTTCTGTTGCTCAGGATCTGAGTCCCACAAAGGAAGGATTTGTTACTGTTTCCTCCTTTCCCCCCACCAGAGAGAAGTTGAAGGAATTACATGGTCTGAATTAATTCTTCTGTAGCCTGCTACTGAGACAACAATAAAAGAAATTGGCTTTTTTGCTAATTATAGGTAGATTATTATTCTGTTAAATGCTTTCCATCTCCTATGCACTGCCAGTCTCAACATCAAAGCTCCTATGATGAACTTAAATATTTATACCCTAACAACTGGCTGGAGACTTGAAATGGGTTTTCCCTCTCCCCAACTTCCTCCCCCTTGTTTAAACAGAACCTGTAAAGCTTTTCTAAAGAACAATTTTGATTGTTCTGGCCTCTGAAGGGTTTTTCTCCCTCTGTTACCTTATCCTCAAGGGGAATAAAGGCCAGAGAATAAAGTGGCCTTTTGAGTCTTTTATGTTTTAACTTTTAAAAAGATAATAAGAGGGCCCTGGAGTGCTACAAAATGAAAAAGAAGAGCATAATAATAAAACACACACAGGTTTAACACTTTCAGGGATGAAGAAATTCTCAGTGCATGATTACAGGGTTTGGTTTGCCCATCACGTCTTCTGCTTGCTCTCAAATCACTCCAGCACATAAAAACAAGATGCCACATGGACATTATTTGACTGGCAGCTCATGTAACCTATTTTACAAACACAAAACAAAACCCAAACACCATAACCAATAAAGCCCTTATGTCTCAGCACTCATTCCATGCATTGGCATTGAAGTAGTATGCCCACAACATGATTGTTTTTGCACAATGTAAGTATATAAGCAGACCCACATTGGATCTGACCATTCTAGCCCCAGTATTTTGTTCCTACATGAACCACTGAACTGTTCATGTGGAGTCCACAAGCATGGCATAAGCATAATAGTGATTCCCCACTTCCATTCTTCAGCATCTGGAACTCAACACCTATAGCCACCATTACTTCTAGTTGGATGTTGATAAATTGGAGCATGTCCAAAGGTGGGTGACGAAAAAGGTGAAGGGTCTGGAAACCATGCCTTATGAGGAGAGACTTAGGGAGCTGGGTATGTTTAGCCTGGAGAAGAGAAGGTTAAGAGGGGATATGATAGTTCTGTTTAAGTATTTGAAGGGGTGTCATATTGTAGATGGAGCAAGCTTGTTTTCTGCTGCTCTAGAGACTAGAACATGGAACAATGGATGCAAGCTACAGGAAAAGAGATTCCACCTCAAGATTAGGAGGAATTTCCTGACAGTAAGAGCTGTTTGACAGTGGAACACACTTCCTCAGAGTGTGGTGGAGTCTCCTTCCTTGGAGGTCTTTAAACAGAGGCTGGATGGCTATCTGTTGGGGATGCTTTGATTGTGATTTCCTGCATGGCAGGGGGTTGGACTGGATGGCCCTTGTGGTCTCTTTCAACTCTATGATTCTGTGATTCATGATACAGCTTAAATCTGAGCCAGAGCTCATGAGATCTTTAGCTGCTGAACCTGTTACCTTGAGAATAAATGGATATGCAAACTAACAATGGAAAGAAAATGCCTCTTAACAAGTATTATTTCTATCAAATAGAGAGGAACACAGAGAGAAAGATACCAGTTCAGACAGGTCTGGCTCCAGCTAAGTCAACTCCCTTCCCATCTTTATTTCAATCCCACTACCCTGTGGAAGTTAGATGCCATTGGCAGTAGCAGCAAAACAAAAACAAAACAAGAGACAACAGAAAGCAAGCTTTGATAAATCTTCTGCAAACACTGCTCAAGTCTTCCACTAGGCACTCTAAGGCATAGCAAGCAATTCATTCTCAGCTAGCCACTGGGTACCAAAAAGCCATCAAGAAGGTTATTAGATTGGCTTTGTGTGACTAGGTCCTCCTCTTCAGTGCCAAGAATTCAGTATAAACAAACAGAATGTGCCAGAAAATGTACTCTTTGTCTATTGGGAAAAGTGAAGCGCAACAGAGACAGAAGAAGCTAATCATCCAAGGACAGCAGGATGCAATCTAGAGAGAAAACCTAATTGGACTTTATTCAATATAGGACTCTTGCTGGGTGTTGCTGTTAGTGGTGTGGTGGTGATGGTACTACTGTGGGGCCTCATTATTTGCAGGCTTGCCACCATGGATTTAAGCATCCTAATGACAGTGCATGCATGTGGCCATGCTAGCAGCTATGTGCATGTATTGCTGTCAATAGGGACAACAGGACTTGAGGTTCCACATTTTTTCGCATGTGCAGGGTGTGTGTGTGTCTGGAATGGATCCCCTGCAGATATGAAAGTCCAACTGTATTTTAATCAGTTTGCTTCCAATTTTCTCTTATTTAATATTTGCTCGAAACCTCAATGCATTTGGTCCTATTACCAGACATGTTAATATGAAAAACAAATATGTCAATTTGACATATTTGGAGGACTCGGCAGCGGCGGCTGTGGAGGCTGTGTCATGGGAGGGAGGGCGTTGGCCCCTTCACACGCCCGG
>CM034701.1:38774167-38790023 GCA_020142125.1 Phrynosoma platyrhinos
TTGCCAAGAAAACCCCAAGAACAAGTAATTACAACAATAATCAATATCTTCATGGCGGGCGGCGGCAGGACCCGCCTGGGGCTGGTCCAAAGGCCTCGGGTGGCCGCATCCAGCCCCCAGGCCATAGGTTGCCTGCCCCTGCTCTGGAATGACCTGCCGGATGAGATCCGTCAGTTAACATCACTTGACAGCTTCAAGAAAGCTGTCAAGACGGATCTCTTCCGGCAGGCCTTTCCAGACTAATTACCCCGGCCTCGGGTATAAATAACCCTCCCCCAGTGATCTTAACGTGGCCCCATCATCGATGGTTGGATTATTGTGGCTGGGCACATACTCTGGGTTTAGTATTAGTATTTTACTTAGTTGTGTGATTATTGTGAATGTTATTTTTAAAAATTTGTCTGATTTAATACTGTTTTAAGGGGGGAGGGGGTTTTCTGTATATATGTTTTATGGATATGTATATGTTTTAATTTGTAAGCCGCCCAGATTGGTATTCCAGAGGGCGGGGTATAAATAAATTTTATTATTATTATTATTAATTATTTCAAGAAGCGTTCAAGGAATTTTTTCTTTTGTTTTCTTGACTACTCTTTCTTTTCCACACTGTTTTCCTTCTTCCTTGCCTTCTCCATCTCAGCCTCAAATTTCCCAAGCCACCATTTAATCCGAATAGCTGAGGTAGTTACTCATTTGGTTTTGTTTATAGATGTCTGCAGAGTTTGGTAAATTTACTTCATTGTTCACTGGCCATGCTGGCTGGGGCATTCTGAAAGCTGACATCCAAAAAAAGTACAGTCATCCCTTCCCATTTGTGGACTTGCAGCCTGCGGTCTTGCTTCTTCGTGGATGGCAAGCAGGGAGGAACAAAATGGTGCATGTGCCCATGGAGCACGTAGCTATTAAAAAGAATAGGGACTTGAATATTTGTGATATTTCCAACTCGCAGGGGGGTCCAGAATGGATCCCCTGCGAATCGGAAGGGATGACTGTAATTTCTTCGAGCTCTGGGTATCAGTGTTGTCATCAGAAGAGATACATCTCTGTGATGTCACTGACAAAAATCACACAGGTCAACACAGCCAGATTAATCTAGAGTCTTGGGATATAAAGACAATGACAGTGAGAGCACAAGAAAAGAAGAAAATATGTCACTGTGAAATAAAACATAAAAAAAAACATGAATATATTTGAATATGTAAGCATCAAAAACTATAATGTTTTTGAACACTGGCAAAATTGAACACAAAATAAGATGTATTTTGACTCTGCCAGATTATTTATTTATTTATTTATTTATTTATACATACTTATATGACATGAGTAAGGGATAGGCCTAATTAACACATGTATCTGTGTTTTTACTTCAGTGTACCTGAGGCTACAGTTACAATATATTGTCAAAAGAGCTTTTCTAGCATCCTATTATCCTGAACATATTTGATGTTGCTGGCTGCAGTCTTGGTTAATACAAGGGTGAAATACATGGAATTAATCCTGTCTGAAATTCTGAAGTGCCACTGCCAGTCAGTCATGACACTACTAGGCTACATGAACCCAGTACAAAGTCATCTAACCCAGTACAAAGCAACCTTCCTATGCTCCTATAGTTTACTGCTTAATGTACTCATTTTTAAGTCAGAGAAGGGAATCATCCACCTCTCTGATGTTGTTGGGCCACAGTTCCCAGCATCCCTCACTATTGGCTATGCAGGCTAGGGCTTCAAAGACTTGCAGTATAACATCAAGACTGGGCTGCAGGACTCCCACTGCTGGCTTAAATCTACTTAACATGTGTAAACATTAGTTCACATGGAGTATGTAATAAAGGGAGAAACTAGCTCAGTAAGGTCCAGTGGCATCACTAGGGTTGATGTCATCCGGTGCAGTAATTCATAATGTCACCCACCCCCATGGACCTCCTCCCATACCACAACCTACAGAATCCTTAGGATTTTTTTATTATTATTATTATTTTGTACTAATGTTACTCATAAATTGTAATTCCTGTTGACTGTAATGGTAACAGTAGTGACATGAACAGCTACCAATATTAAAATTATAACTTTAAATTACAATATCATAGACACAGCCTAAATGTACATGAAACATAGTTTTGCATGGTTAAAGAGAAAATTTGGTAAAATTAGATGCCTTTTTTTAAAAAAATTAAAAGAATATTTAAAAAAAATAATTTTAATTTTTTTTTAAATTTTAAGAAAACCTGGAGCCTCTCCTTTCTCCTGCCACTGAACCCAACTCCCCCTCAATAATATCTTCAGCATTTTAAAGGGACACAGGCAATTGACACAGCCTGTTTCTGCCCAAACCAGATGTTTGGGAAGCAGGAGTATCAACCCCCCCCCACAGTCATTTTCTGTTCCTTTGACCATGAAGAACCAATCTGGCCAGAGAAAGGAGAACTGAAAATTCAAAACTAAACTGTGGGGATGCTCTGGCCCTCAGCACAACCCCTGCAGCCTCTCCCAGCCCCTCTTGTCATGCATGGGGTGGCAGCAGTGGATTCCCATGGCATCCAGGGTAGCTTCTGCCAGCCACGGCAAAATGGTTATCCACCCAGGGGCCACCCTTTACCAGACACCTCCCCCATGACTGAGCTACAGCCTTTTGAGGGTGAAGCTGGGTAGGGTCCCCCCTACAAGCAGAGTGACAGAAAGCAGGACTGATGCCGACTGAGTCTGTGAGGAGAGAGGGAGGCCCCTCCACCCGTTGGGAGGGAGAGGAAGAGGACCCCCCCTTTCCTTCCACACAGATCCTGTATGAGCAACAGAGGCAGCAGGGAGTGTGGCGGCTGTGGGGTGGGGGCAAGGGCAGCAGCATGGTATCACCCCCGTTAGGGTGTCACCTGGTACGTCCACACACACCCCGCACACCCCTTATGATGCCACTGGTAAAATCTCACAGTTGCTTTTGGCATTCACTAGAAGAGGTTATATTCCTTGTATAAAACAGCTGAAATAATCTACTGGTTTCTGTTGTTGGTGCCAAAGGGGCAACAATCAATCTCTCATGGTTGTCATATTCAGAAAGATACAAGCAACCACACACACATACACATATCTATTAATCTGGTCTACAAATATGAAAAGCTGGGAACCTGCTCAGTAGTATGAATTTGAATTTGTCTCCTTTCCACAGCTGATCATTGTTCAGCCATCCACGGCTAGCGGCAGGGGGCACTGAAGATGTCACCAAAATTTGGAACAGACGAACGTAGTCAGGATATCACAGTTTTGTGTTTACCATTACAAGGAGGGGGCAAGGTTTTTTTTCCTCTTGCTTTATTGTCTTTTAAAGGTAAATCTTGCAACTGGACATACCTCCTACTACTTCCATGCGGGAATGTCACAATCTACTCAGGTAGGGCAATTACAGGAAGTACAAACCTGCCAGAAAGATGTGAAGAATCCTTTCTTGCTGGGGCATTCTGGGAGCTGTATTCTGACAAAGGGCCTCTGCAGACCAGCCGAAAGGGCCGGCCTGGAGGAAGAGATGGGGTGGGGCAGCCACACGCCAGGTGGGGCAGCCGCATGCTGGCCACCCCAACCCCACGGCAACACTGTCCTGATGCCACACGCTGTTATGCATGGCGTGCATCATCAGGACACCCTTCCGGCACAGCGTTTTGATGCGCAGCACCAGAAAGGGTGCTAAAGAGCCACATGCCGGTTCTGGGGGGGAGGGGACTTTTGCTGCCCCTGAAAGGGCTGGCAAAAGGGAAGATTGGGGCCACAGCATGCCCCATGATTGCCATGGCCCCAATCCGCAGCTAGCAGGGGCGGCCCAGAGCCTCCCATCTGCATAGCCCCAAAGTTAACTTTCCCTAGTTCTGGCTCCTACAGCTGTGCCCAATTGTGCTCATCTCTAATACTGATGGGAAACATGCCACAATTTTTTAAAGGAAGACTTCATCATTTGACCTAAAGCATCTTGCAATCAAAGGAATGAATAAACATGTGAACCAAATGAGATGGAAAGGAAAGTGTTAAAACCAGAGCCAGCTTAAGACATTTTGCAGCCAGAGGTCCAGCACAAATGGTACACACACACACCACAGATAAAATATGCCAGTCAAAATATACTGTACTCCAAGCTAATGAAGTTATTTTTGCACATGAAATAGAAAATCTTCCCAGTATATCTCCCACTCCTTGGCAGCAAAAGTACTACAATAAAGTAAATAACTGTATGCTTGCCTTTGCAGTTTGAGGTAGCTGCCTCACTTTGCCGAAAGGTAGGGCCAACTATCACCATCCATAAAAAGCTATATCTAGAAAGTGGAAATTACTCCTAGTGAATGCTATCTACATTATCAAGCTTAAAATAACATTTATTAACAATTAGGATGTTTTAATGTTAGGCTTGCCCAGCATGTGATCTACCAAGCCAAGTGTAGCCTACCAGTCATGTATCATGGACACTGTAAACAACTTAGTTTTTGCAGTCCTATCCAGCCAAGCAGAATAAGCATGGTGGCCAATGGTTGGCTTAGTAACTCACAGGCTGTGCAGGACTGTTCAGTATAAATTAGATTGTAAACAAAATCCCTGAAGATGCTGAAATTGGAAATAGCAAGTTTTTATGAGGACAAAAATAATGGACAAAATGGTTAGAAGATATGCAAATAACTAAGGTAGTGTACACTTCTGTTAACTCATATAACTCCTTTATGTCCAACGGGTCTCTCATTCAGGTCTTCCTAGCTCTTTAATTCTGTTGAATATGATTAATTACAAGTTACACAAAACATGTTTTTGTTACAACATATAGTCCTCAAAATTATTGCTCCAACTCTGTTTGTCTTATTTTAAAATAATCGACATCATAGATACTAATGTAAGGCCTTCAGTGATATCAATAAGTTGGTGTCACCCTAGTGCAAAATTCATGCAGTCACTCACAGGCTTGGAGCCAACAGACTAATGGTCCTTCAGGAGTAGATCAGGCTGCTATGGAAAAGAAAGGCTTTACTCTACTTGCTCCTAATGGCTGGTGGACTGGGGCAACCAGAGGAACTTTCTGTGTCCTGGGTTGTTCCAGTCTACCCGCCTTGTTCACAAGTCCAGAAGGGAATGAGGTGCCATTCAGTGACAGGAGAGGCCTCCAGGAGTTCATCCTGGCACAACGACAACATATAGGTCAATCTCCTTGCTGCCTCTGGGTAAGTAGAGTGGATCCTTCCCAGCACTATTAGTCTCTGGAAGTCTGAGTCTGAGAGGCATAGTATTTTCCACACTGGAAGGCAGACACCCCCCTCTAAGGTGTCACCTGGTGTGGTTTTCATTTCCCACATCCCCTAGAAACATCCCTTCTACTCATATATAATTTAATGATAATGTCTATAAGATGTCCATACTATGTATCATTGGCTACAACAGAATTACTCCATATGATGGCAGTAGGATAAAAAATATCAGTGCTCACTTTTCTAACATTAGCCATGCAAAGATGATATATTAACTTCTTATATAAAATGCTGCTGTTTCATTTGCCCTTGGTTTCAAATGGTTATCCACTGATAATGTGAAATAAAAAAGTTAAACTTGCAATTCTTACCAGCACCATAACCCCCCTGCAGTTATTAGTGCTTCCAATGATGTATATAAAGAAATGTCATCTTAAAATTATTTTGACTCTTTCTGTACACAGAGAAGGTGTACAAAGGGATTCTGGAAGGACATTAAAGCTGTCCTATTACTGAGAAACACTTTCTTTACTTTACAAACTCCTACATTAAGTAGCTACTTTGCTTCTCTGTTGATCTGGAAGTAACAATTTTTCTTCACTTGATTATGTTGTATTTCAAAAAAATGGCTCAGTTCTTAACAGAATGCCTGAAATGACTTCTACAGAGTTTACCCAAGGAAGGCAATTTTATAAACAGGGCATTGTTCTGCTTACAGTGTTCTGTTGAACATACAAAAGATATTCTTTCTTCATTGTTATTAATAAAAAACCTTGTTAC
Source organism: Phrynosoma platyrhinos (assembly GCA_020142125.1). NCBI lineage: Eukaryota > Metazoa > Chordata > Lepidosauria > Squamata > Phrynosomatidae > Phrynosoma > Phrynosoma platyrhinos. Next base: position 38,780,154 of record CM034701.1, read on the forward strand.
TTTTAAAGTATTGTTGACTTTCTTCTAAAGCAACCTTTAGCAAAAAGCTTCCAGTGGGGTGGCCATGTTAACCTGCTTCAGCAAAAAACAGCAGAGTCTAGTAGCATCTTAAAACTAACATATTATTGTATATTTTGTGTGTCTGTGTAAGTGGAAAAGGAATTTATTCCATGAAAGCTTATGCACAACTGTTAAAGTGTCACGTGACTCTTGTTATTTTAGCAATAAATGGAGTCACTAACTGGCAATTAGTAATTAAATAACAATTAGGATAATCATGAATTGATTCAGTGTGGTCACCAGCTTGAAATGTTGAACATGGAAATCACTTTAGCTTGCACAAAGTATGTCCAGAAAATCCACTAACTCAAAGCACTTGAAGGCCACAGTTTACTTCTTTTTACAAGCTTTACCTGATCTGTTGAGCACATTGTTTTGGCAATAGCACTATGGAGAAGAGCCTTCCTTACCTGTTTCAAGACGATCTTTCCACTGCAAAAAGCTGTATTTCATGATGCTTATGTGCTGCTATAAAATGAGTATCAGTGGAACAGTGCTGCATAAATTTCTTAGAGCTGGATCCTGAAGCAAGGCAGTTTTGAAATAACCAGCAGAAAGCTTACCTGTCAACCCACTACTAAACCTATTTGACAAAAATCAGTAACAGAACCAAAAGTGACTTTCTCTTTAAATCAAAAGCCAAGAGGATTTGTTTTAGTTGTGTGATATGTTTTCTGAAACTTGTATTCACACCAGTAGCTCTAGAATTGCTAGAAATATCACTGTTTTCAATGCTACAATGAAAACACTGACGCTATGCAACACAAGAGCCAAATTAATTTGAAACAGCTCAGGCTGCATTGCATTGCTGAAGGAATATTCTAACCACCTGTTTATGAGCAAAACCCATCATAAAACCAGCTGTGAACAACAAACAGCAGTGACAAACAACAATTTTCTATTCCCTTACGAAATGCATAATGGCATCTAAATCACGCAGCATCACAGGAGTATTCTATGAAAATGAGACAATTGTAATTGACGCAGCTACCCATATGCCCTTCTCCACTACATGGTGTGATGTTGGGCTGTAAACCAGGTTGTGTTTAAGAGAAACAGAGTTTTGTGTGAGAGTAAAGACAGCCATAGCTAGATTTCTTACCTTTCTGACTCCTGGATAGCCTGTCACAAGGATGCAAGTTAAGATGTATCGTCTTAGAAAAACAATACACAGTGTCATACAATGAAACAACACTGTCAAAGCAAGTTATAGACATTTGAAATAATAGGTTCAAGCTGAAGGGAAGATGGAACATAGTACAAATGAACATGAATAAGGGGTTTAAGGGTTTAGAGATAAAGACACAATTAAACTATTTAATATGTTATTCTCAGTCACACATTTTGAAAGGCTCCTAAATTCATAGTAAAGAATAAGTAGTCAGTATAATAGCTTAAACTGTGCCATCCAAACTAATGAAAAAAGCCAAAAATAAAAAGGAAGCAGTGTGTTTGTTTTGTGTTTTTGTTTTTGTTTTTAAAAAAGTCAGGCATTAGGCCAAACATGAAGCCACTAGAAAAACATCTACAAGTAATAGCTCTGATATAATTAACTCTGGATGCTAATACATCTTGTGACTTGCATATTTTAGTTTGCTATCTGTTAAATATGCAATTATTTGCTTGTCCCGAATCTGTACCATTCAAACCCAAAAAAATTCTAGAACATCTAGAAAGTCACTTGTGTCTCAGCCCCACTTTAAAAGGTCAGTCTGTATTTGTAATTGTGAGAATATTCCAGCTGAATTCATAATAAACATATATGGAGAGTCTCATGGGATAATGAATAATTTTTCTGGATACATCTAAAGGAAAATTATTTGTACTAAACTCTCATCTGTATGCATTGTGGAAAATTTCTCATCAACTACAATGACTATTTAAATAAAAGAGGTTGTGTGGTGAAACTTTAACACACTGGTTTCAAGCATGTTTACTCAATAGGGCTAGACTGAACAGAGCTAGACTGAAACTCATTTTGCTTAAGGAATTCTGTAAATTTCTGGTGGTAATCTATTAATTGTAGGCTAGCTATCTTCATCTTCAGGTCATGTTCTTTTGACTCCTTCTTTGCACACTCTATAGGAAAAATCTCTCTTACTGGGAGATGTACTAGTGGACACTATCAGCGAATACTATGGTCTCCAAATAGTGCTATTTAATACTAAAAATGCAGTGGCTAGCTTTATCCAAAGCAAGAACCTTCAAGGCAAAAGCATAAATAAATCACAAACCATTTTTCCCTAGAGAATTTTTTCCCATGGATCCCATTCATTTCTTCCATTGAAGAATACCATAATAAGACGTTAATTAACTACAGCTTCCTTCCTTCCTTTTTTTTTTTTTTTTTGGGGACACTAAATGCTATGTGAGGTACCATTTCTTTCTACCTAATGGAAGTGTCAGCCCTGTAAACAGCAATGCTCTAGATTCCATTTCTCAATCAATCTTTTCCTGCCAGCTTTATAAATGATACAGTTAAATTATCACCTTTTAGTCAGCAAACAGAGATTAAACAGTTCTGCACATTGCACTTCTTCCAAGAAGAACTAAATGTGATTCCAAGGAAAACTAGTAGTACCAACCTATCAGTGAGGACCTAGTACTATGTGCTGGGCATTTAATACATGAAACAAAATCTGACAGACTAGAGTCATCTTTCCCAGAAAAGAATGGATGCTCTCTGACCTTATTTGCCTTCCAAATAGCAAGTTATATAACATGACAAGCCATCAACCCATGCAAATGAGCAGAAGCATTCATCATGCCATATATCAATGATGAATTATTCAGCACACTTCTGAGAGGCAACGCATAAAGGAAAAACAAACACAAATACAGATCCTGGAAACTCCTGACCACAATCTAATGCAAACTCTCTTACTTAACACAGTTAAATGCAGAAATCAAGTTAATCCTCTTTTTGTTCATTTTACCAAGCACAAGGTAGATTAACAGCACTTCTATGGATTTTCCAGCCAAAGATCTAGGACGATCATACTGAAAGTCTAAGAGAAAAGAAAAAATGAGACTAAAAGCTCTTCCATGAATTGGAGAGCCAATACTATGTCAAGCACAAAGGAACAACTTTAAAAGCTTCCAGAAAATGGCTATCTGTATGGGGAGAACAAGATTCGATTTGTTAATTTGCAATGGCTTGTTTTACTGATCAGATGATATTTTTCAAAAAAAAAAAATCACAAAATAATTTAACTTAAACAAAACTCAGCAATCGGTATCACCAAGTACATTGGTATCTACTTCCAGGTGAAATAAGTACAGGAATGCAATTTCATAAAGCCTAACATTGCTTTTTAATGCTTTTTAACGCTGTAACAATAGATTCGTCCATTGAGGATACATAAGTGCGCTGATCAAAAAGACTAAAAAAGAATCAAACAAATGTTTAAACAAAGAGGACTTAGGGCCTTTGCAGACTGCCAGAAATAGTGCAAATTGAGTTCACTTTTAGGGTTAGGGTTAGGGTATCATGGGAACTGTATTTTATTGTGGCACCAGAGCTCTCTGACAGAGAAGGCTCAATGTCTCAGAAAAAACACAATTCCCATGATTCCCTAGCACTAACCCTAAACCTTAAAGTGGACTCAATTTGCACTATTTCTGGCAGTCTGCAAAGGCCCTAAGTGAGGCCAAAACAACTGTATGGAACTGGTGTAAAAATAACAGTATATTGACCTTTATGTGCAATATTACACTATTCTAATATTTAAAAAAAATATTGTCACCATTCTTTTTGGTAATGAAATATTTTTTTGTTTTTGTTTTTGCTCATTTCAGTCCTGGACATGTTGTCACCTAATTAATGTCACTGTTCCAAGCAACTTCATAGAGCTGGAGCTGGGGCTTGTGGGGGGGGGGGGCAGAAATGGGATTTAATAACTTTCATGACAATGAACTTGCAAGTGACTAGTTACAAAAAACAAGTTGTTCACAATGAATTCCTTTGGTCTAACAACCAATGTATTCCATTATGGAAACTTGCAAGAGGTAACTTTATTCCTTTTGAGGTGTAACTTTAACTTTTCAGTTATTTTAACAGCTATGGAGATGTGGTCTTACTGAATGAAGGAAAATGGTATCACACAGCTCAGGTGTTGACTTGTGCAATGATTTGTGTTCTGCTGTAGGTATACATCTTATATTTTGACAGGCACTTACCTGAGAAGTTTCTTTGCCACCTGTTCTACATTCTGCCTTTTCAGAGACTATATGGATTACTTTTTTGAACTATAATTTCAAAGCAGTGCTGGCTAGGGGATTTGGGGAGCTGGGTTTTTTTTTAAAAAAAAAAACTTTCCCAAGTTTTCTAAACATTAAGGGCTTTTGCTGGAGAATTAAAAAGGACCAGCTCCAGCTGGCTAGCAGTATTCATCTATCCCAGGGGTAGGCAACCTTTCCCCTTTAAGGGCCGAGGGACTTCAGCTCCCAGAAGCCTCAGCCATGTTGGCCAATAGTCCCATGTTGGCTAATAGCTCCTGGGATTCTGGGAGCTGAAGTCCCTCGGCCCTTAAAGGGGAAAGGTTGCCCTATGGCACCTTTCTCCCAGAAACCAATTAAAAACTTTACAATAATAAGGTAGAACTAGCAGTTGAAAAAGTAAACTTGAGTCAGCCCCAAATTTGAAGGACTCTGGGCTCCATGCAAAATGAGATTGGGTGGTATGTTCTCAAGCAGGAGGAACTTCAAAGAACATCAGTTGGTTGGGCCAGATCAGGTTAAAGAACTAATACAATAACTTTCACATGGGGAAAGGCAGTTGAAGATGTTTTGCTCTGAAGCTCAGCCACTAAAAAACAATGGGAATTATGCACACTTTGAAATGTTGCTGGACTACAAATCCCAGCAGACCACACCAGCATAGGCAATAGTGAGAAATTCTGAGAGTTGTCATCAAGCAAATCTGTATGAATCCTACTCCTGATCTGAAAAATTGCATGCAGGATTGGGAAGGACAACCTGCAGGTCATGGTGGTAGTTAACCTTGGCTTTGTTTTGTTTACACTACACCACTGTATCTTGTTCTTTTCCCTTGTAGTGTTATGCAGTCTTAATAATTTCAATTTATCCTAGGACCCTTTCACAGTACAGAAATGTAGCACTACAATTCCACTTTAGCTGCCATTGTTGAAACCTAGAGAATCCTGCCATTTCTAGCCTGGTGAAGCACTGGAGGTCTCTGGATGAGAGTTCAAAATGTTGTTGTTGTTGTTGTTGTTGTTGTTGTTGTGTGCCTTCAAGTAATTTTGGAGTTATGGGGACCCTAAAACTAACTTATCACAGGGGTTTCTGGGCTGAGAGTGTGTGACCTAGGTCACTCAGTGAGGAACTAAACCCTGATCTCCACAGTTGTAGTCCAACACTTGAATCACTACACCATGCTGGCTCTCAATGGCAAATCCCAGGAATCCATAGGCTGGAACCATGGCAGTTAAAGTGTAATCATAGTGTTATATTTGTATAGTGTGAAAAGGTAGATCAGGAGGTGATTAGGTAGAGGTTTTATATTGTAGTTTTTTTCCCCTTTGGTTGATAGAAGTTCCTTCCAATGTAGACTTCCAGCTTTGCATAGACAGAGACTGGAGAGAGATTCCAGTTTCTCTCCTTATCACCTCCCTGCCCCACATTCCCCAGTAATCAGCAGACACTATAAAAACCAAAAGCACCAATGTAATGATTGGTAAAGGGATTCTTCTGCGTTGTGCTGTCTTTTCTGCAGGAATATCAGGGCCAGAGCCCAGCCAGTCATACCATGTTTCACCACTGAAGTAGCCGTTTTATTCTGTATAAAATAAATTCTATGCCCAGGATTTCAAACACAGGAAGGGCTTTTGTTTAATTTGTATATTTAAATGCAACAGTTTCTGAACAGGATGGAAGGGAGGTTTGTGTTAAGAGTAATACATACAGATGCAAATTAGTGTATACATTTGACTATAAGTCGACCTCATGTATAAGTCGAGGGCAGATTTTGGGGCCAAAAAGATGGATTTTGCTATGTCCAATGGATAAGTCGAGGGTAAAACTTAGGGACATCTAACAGCATGAAAGAACGAAGCAAAGGAAAACAATGCCAAAGAACAAAATTCCAGCAGGCATAGCTGTTTGTGTTCATACTAATGGCTGGATGGATGAGACAGTAGAGTGGGTTCAGTACTTCCAAGACAGATTGGCCCCTTGCCTTTCACCAGGGCTGATTCCTTTTTTTTTAAGAGTTATAGTACAGTACTTATATTGGCCCATGGATAAGTTGGTTCAGTTTTTTTGGATCAATTTTTTTACCTAAATTTCTAGACTTATACATGAGTATATATAGTAATTGCAGATAATACAAACCTCAGATATCAAGCTGCTCAAATTCTTCCCCACCCCAAAAACTTCTTTCTGCATTATTTACTGCAATCCCAAAGGATGTAAAATCAGCCATTAAAAATCAGGCACTGTTATTTCTGCTCATACATAATACTGAAAAATAATGGCTCTTTCTAGACAATCAGTTTATAGAACAATAAATGCACAGTTGTAATCAGTTCACTGAAACATACCCAGATGTCATCAGCCAAAGAAGAATTTTGTTGGGGGCATATGGCATATTCTAAGGAATTCAATTGCAATATTTGGGGCTAGAAACATTAGCTTTCTTCCCCAGCTACTCTTCCCATTGATATATTAAATGTCATTTTGAATGTGGTTGCAGAAGTGTCAAGGGCAATTCTTGGAGATTTTCCTGTAATATCATCAAACCCAGTTGCTCCTTGATGCCATACCATTTTGTAATCTTTCCTTTCTTAATTCTCCCAGCATGCACAGCAACTGTGCTGTCTCCCACTCTGCCCCTCTGAAGTACTGGTGTTCATATTATGGCAGTTACTGAACTATTATTATTTGTAGTAAAAAAAGCATAATTGCCTGCCACCCGCACACACTGTCCTGACTTGTCAGGAACTTTTAAAGAATAAAAGTACTGAAGTTACAAGAATGGTAGCACATACACCAAAGTTCTTCCAAAAACTGAACTATTTATTATTTCAATTCGACAGGACAGCATTTGTCAGCAAGTTATCCAATATTATCATCTTTCACTGCCCACACAATAGTGGTTTCTTTAAAAAAAAAAGGGGGGGGTGGGAGTGATGGGGGAGGAAGAGGAGGAGGAGATGGAGGAGTAACAACCTTCTGGAAGGCTGTTTTTAATGTTTTAGATGCTTCAGCATTACCCCATTTCTATTTTCTTTTTATTGTCTTTCTAATGCCTGTGGGTCGCCCTTCTTGGATGTTGTCATTAAAAGAGAAGTCAACCAATATTAGAGCTGAGATGAAATGTAGAGAAAACAACAATTTCCTAGCTAAGGCTGTGCTACTGCAAAGTACTCTCAATATGTTTTTCCTTATTGCAGTGAATAAAGGAGAGGAGACACTCATAACAGTGAGAAAAGGGGAGAAAATATTGTGACCATTATGAGATCTCACTGATTCTGTGGACCATTTACTAAGTACAAGCTACATGTCATGTGTAATAAAGCTTCAGTAATCCATTTTTCTTTGCAAGATGTCATCAAGAGAAGGCACTTTCCTTCAAAGAAAAGTCAGGGGTAAAGGAGTACTTAATCAGGGGGTAGAAAATGTTTGGTCCTCCAGAAGTTTTGGATTAAAGTTCCCAGGACCACTAGTAAGGATGGTCAATGTCACAGGACTTTGGAACTCATGATTCAAAACTTTTGGAGGACCAAATGTTTCTCAACCCTCATATGAACTTTGCCAACTTTGCCACAAAATATTTCCTAGGAAATTGCTTTCACCCTCAAGAGTTTTAACAATCCATGTTTGCAATACAGTACTGTAATTCTTAGGGAACGTTTAGGGAAGAAAGAGAAGCCACTGGGGTTTTACTGCACATAGCTGCAGTTTAATACCCCCCCCCCCCTGAGTGTGTCATTGCAAAATAAATATATGCAGCTTTACATCTGGTTTATCATGGCTGTGGCACAATTTGGAGCCATTCCAGACCTTACTGACATTGGCTACCCATAGTCAATTCTCCTTTTCAGGTTAGCAGGATACTTTTACTAACTCTGAGCTAGAAATCCAAGCTTTAGCAAAGGTTAAGCAATGGCTTTTTGAAAATCTCATGCTAATAATTCTCTCTAGTTCTCTGCCTAAACAGATGTGGCAAGCCATTTCCATCTAATCATTTAAAATAGCACTTCAAAGATAAATGTTTGGCAGAATATCTAAATGAGATATAAGCATGTTTCAGAACAGGCAGATTGTATTTCTAACCCCTAATGGCAAGTTTTTAACTTACTCCCAAATCAAGAAAAAGGAGAGGGGAGAAGTCATTAATGCTATACAAAAATAGACATGTGGTAGATGTTTAAGGCAGTTTTGGACTCGGGAAATAATCCTGTTTGTGCCTGATACTGCCATAGTGGTCTGTTACATCAGTGCAAAGCACTTTCTGGTGTGCAGTGGTTGTGGATATGGCAACTAAATCCATTTCCATTGCTAGAAAAAGCTGCCATGTCAGCACCCAAACAGTTTGGGAGCTAGCAGGACAGCTCCTTTTCCAGGGAGAGTCCTTTCACTGTCATACCTCCCCCCATCTTCACAGCCCTGTAGACATTTTGTCCCTGTCACCATGCTACCATCTAAACCAGTGTAGTTATTCTGGCTAAAGAGATAATAGCTGTTGGGCCTTTGCAGACTGCCAGAAATAGTGCAAATTGAGTCCACTTTAAGGGTTAGGGTTAGTGCTAGGGAGTCATGGGAATTGTTTTTTTTTTCCCCCTGAGACATCGAGCCTTCTCTGGCACATCTGGTGCCACAATAAAATACAATTCCCATGATTCCCTAACCCTAACCCTTAAAGTGGACTCAATTTGCACTATTTCTGGCAGTCTTCAAAGGCCCATAGTGTCCTTGTAGCCTAATAACCTCACTCTGTTTTGATTCAATCTTGAATGCATTATATATCTGCCATCCTAGGATCTATACAACCTTTCTGTGATGCACATCCACACCACACAGGGAGGAATGAAAAGCTCCACTTCTTCCAATCTGCTGGTGAAACCCTCAGGCTCAGAGGCTGGGTCTCTGGATAGCAGGACTCCAGGAATTTGCCTTTCCAGCAATATGCATGATTTCTTCTCCCTTATCCATATGATGCCTTTCCTAAGCCATAAGCAAAATAAATTTTCAACAAGATTTTAGCCATCACTTTGGACTCAAGATGTTCACATCCAATGTTTCTAACATGACTGCATAAAAGGAATAGCACTTGAAAAAAAGGGCCCTTTGTGGTCTTCCCACCAGCTGTTTTTGCAGGTGCATCCTCTTTAAGTCTCCTATTCAAGCTAAGTGCTCAATTAGATGGAATAAGAGGATATAAACAGAGGATTGAGGATGCCCATGAAAGCCATTGTAGGGTACAAAGATACACACACACACACACTGCAGGGGATATTAGCAGGAAAACAGTCTTCTAAAATGATTGGGTTCCCCCCAGGCTCTGTAGTGCTTTCCTCAGATGCATCTATCAAAGCTAGCACAGGAGGCTGGCTAATCCACAGGCAGGGGCTGCCTTTCACATCTTCATGAAGTCAGGAAAGGCATGAGTAAGGTCAGAACTTAGGTCTGCAAATGGCTGAGAGAAATAAACTGAATACTATAATGTTCTCTGGGTTGGACTGTAATCCAAGATAGAGAAGAACTGAAACTTTTGCAATGCTCATCCTTGAAACAACTATTGTAAGGACCTTATCACACGGGGCCCAATCCAGACAGAATCCAAAT
>CM034701.1:38805694-38816261 GCA_020142125.1 Phrynosoma platyrhinos
CACCGATGATCTCCGTAAGGAATCTCCTCAGCGCATCCCCCCCCCGGAAGGCCAGCCATGATAGGCAAGGGTCAAGGGGACAGGTCGTAAGATCCTATAAGATCCTATAAGTAACAATTTTTTGTCATTCTTAAGAAAGTTTTTGCATTTGCAAAAATCATTCTAGTATTTGGAAAAAAATGTCCATAAGTTGAGCAAACTATGTACTGAATTTTGATAGCTGCTACCTTGTTGACTTTTACAAATCAGAAATGTTAGATTGCTTGTTTGCATCTTTTTTGTCAATTAGCTAGGCACTAGTTTTGTGCAGACACTTAGCTCACATTGTGGAAAACTCAGCAAAAGTAATGCTTGCCTTGCTCTCATGATGGAGGCGAGAAATCTTACAAGGTTTAGAATTAAGGAATGATAGAGTTGGAACAGCCCCCAAGGACCATCCGAACCAACTCCCTGCTATGCAAGAATATACATCCAAAGCATTCTTATCAGATGGCCATCCAGCCTCTGTTTAAAAATCTCCAAAGAAGGAGACTCTCCCACACTCTTAATAAACACTGAACAGGCTGACTCAAAGCCTGATATGCAGAGACAGATGTTCATCAAAAATGGATAATTCAGATATGTTTTTTCACAAAACTACCCAACATTCTTTATGGATGCTTCTCAGCAAAATATGGGCATTGTTTGTGATACCTACCCTTGCTGCAACATCCATTTGATCATTAAAATTCCTCAAGCATTTTAATGATTCAAGCAAATATGGGATAAAGTTTTCTGGAACGTAATTTTCAGAGTGGATAGGAAAAAGCCAGTTAGATAAGCATGTTTTTATTTTATTTTATTGTCTACTAAAAAATGTTTCTGATATTGTTCAAACTACCTTGTTAACATGAAATGCTGATGTGTGATTTTGTGATATTGTGCAATATATGTATGTGTAAAAAATGGCCCATCTTTACTTCATTCCCATGTCCTCTCAATAAAACTATGCTTTGTTCATAATATTTGAATTTTTATTTCTGTATGCATGATTGCTCTTTCATAAAATGGTGATCCAGTGGTGTGCAAGAAGCCATAGTCTCCAAAGCCATAAATTAAGTTCTCTGTTTTCCTCTGAAAAAAAAAATGAAGTGCCCATTTAAATTTTCTTTGTCTTTTGCCCACAGCACTCTGTCTTCACAAAAATCAAAATCTTCATATTAGGCTACAATTCAGTTCTCTCCAGGACACCACGCCAGGGCAACAAAGAGCTTCCTTAGATCCCATCCTGGGAGAAAGGCAGGGTATATATTAAACCAATCAATTAATCAATCAATCAAAGAGAAAGATTTAGACCACACTGTGGGCTATATCTGAATGTTTCCCTCCTAGGGAAATTTTTTTTCTGAGGGAAAAAAATGAGGGAAACAGAGTAAAGGATACTATTCTTACATCCCTTTTATTCTTCTAGTAGGAACAGAGAGTGTTTTGACTTAGCAATACGTTTGCCATATTAGACAGATGTTTATAGTATAGTCCTACATGTGCCTGCTCATAAGGAAGTCTTTTCAATATGACTTACTTTTAGGAATTCAAAGATATAGCCGTGTTAGTCTGCAGAATCAGTATGTAGAGAGATCTTGTAGCACTAATTGAAAGAAAGAAATTGGCAGCATGAGCTGTTGTACACTGCAAATGCGGAAGCAGAATGAAGTCTACGAAAGCTCATGCTGCCAATTTCTTTCTTTCGGTTGGTCTCAAAGGTGCCACAAGATCTCTCTATGTACTTGCTTTTAGAAAAGTAGGTATAGCATTAAACCTTTAGAATGCACTTACATTTACAAGACTGCACTGTTGGAAAGGTAGGCAGGCAGTTAGGTATATCTACCTTGCATTTTAGTCCAAATGGGCATTTGGCATGGCTTACAACATTTAATAACACAACAACAACATTCTTTACAATAAACAATAACAACAATAAACAGTAACAAAAATATTGCTAAAAAGTTGGAGCCAAATGAGACATATTTCTTAGGCTCTGAGCAGACAGGCCAGGAAAGCACAGACTTTGCTGCATTTTCCTGGCCTGGATGTTAATACCATGTCAGTTCCTGAGCCCACCTGGGGATTCACTACTGCTGCATGTTTCTTTCCTTCTCACTGCATCTCTGCTAGTGAGCAGGCCCCCGTTGCCACATTTGATGATGGAAGTCTGCTCAATAGCAGAGATGCAGGGGGAAGGGAAGGAGTGCACAGGGCATCCAAACAGTTGCAGTTTGATGTAGTTTCCAGAAAACTTCATGACAAACCACAGGTCAAATAGACTCATGTTAAGGACTGGTATTACCCGGTATTATGCCAGATCCAATGGATCCGTGTCTGGTCTGTGAGGATCCAACCCAATTCTGGCCCCAGGGTTTTGGCTTGCATCATCCAAACAGGACAACATGAGGCCAGGGGAAACATGTGCTTTTTGGCTCAAGCAGACAACCCCTAGAGGGAAATAAATCTCGCATCAAAAGAAAGGACTTGGCAAAACAATTGTGTATTTGTAATTTGCTGTAATGGGATTGGCTCCAGATTGGAGGGAGTTATCAGGCAATATTCTTTCTGGTGCCCTCCCCTCCTTTGTGAGTGGGCCCTAGCAGGCTTTTCTAGCTGTCATGTCATCCCACTAATTTGTACTGGACACCCTTTCAATTTCCCACAACTCAGTTGTGAAAAGATACTTTTTCATATTACAGCATTAGGTTTTGACACAGAAAATGATCAGTACACTACTACTTCAAATATAGAAGGTGCCAGAAAACTGCACTAATCCCATGCACAATGTTGCATGGACACTACTTTAGCACCTGTCTGTTTCCTGTCCATTCTGTCTTTTAAAGTATGTAGGTGAAACATACTTTAAAATGTGTTAACTGTCACAGCAGCTATTATCAAAACACTTTCCATTTTTTTTTTTGGTTCACTGGTTTTCTACATGGATGACATTGCTTCCCATTTGGGTACTAGCAACACAGAATTGTAAATCCAGTTGCTTTATAGTTTCAGTTGGGTAGTTCCAATAAACAGACAAACCTGTTACTTAGAACTACCAGGTACAACTGACAGTCATCCAGATCTAAAAAAAGAGATGAAGCTGGAACTAGCCACACCATAGAATAAAATTGCCTAAATAGCACATCTGTTAAAAGGGGAATACCAACAATTTTGAGCCTTGGTTGGAAATCTTGCAATTTTGCAAATGCAAGGGCAAAACAAGTTTACTTTCACATGCACTCAAAACAACAAAAAGAAAAAGGAACATTTTTCTATCAGAGTTTTTTTTTTAAGAAAATGAAAGGAGGTTTTAAAGAATGATAAAACAAATGAGAAATTTAATCCTTTTATTGCACAAAATATTGCAGTTGTCTCACAACAACCTAATTGCATACAGAGACAGGATATTATTCTAACCAATTCAGTTAGAGAGCAGATGTCCAGATTCACAAAACTCAGTACTGAATCAAAATCACACAAATGGAAACAAGCTCAATTATTCCTATTTTTCATTTTTTTTTAAAAAAATGGAGAAACTAGCTATTCTTAGCAAGAATCTATCCACTTGTTCTGTGACAGTTAATATTTAAATTATAGCTTTCCAGACTTTTACTTACAGCACTAAGAACTGATATGTACATTTAAAAAAATCGAGCCAGGCTGTTACAGCTGAACAAAGAACCTGCATTTTGAATAAGACAACTCTGCTTTTGAACTTAAAGAGCAAAACCAACAACTACACAATACTTCTCAACATCTAGCTGACAAAGGGGGGTTGCAGACTGCCAGAAATAGTGCAAATTGAGTCCATTTTTAGGGTTAGGGTTAGGGTTAGGGAATCATGGGAACTGTAATTTATTGTGGCACCAGAGCTCTCTGACAGAGAAGGCTCAATGTCTCAGAAAAAAACAATTCTCATGATTCTCTAGCACTAACCCTAACCCTAAAAGTGGACTCAATTTGCACTATTTCTGGCAGTTTGCAACCCCTCAAAGTTAGCTCTCTAAAGAAGGAGCAACCCAAAGTAGATTATTGTATCAGTGTTTTGGGAAATCGCATAGGTGATAATTAAAATTAATTGTTGCTTGGCTGAGGAACAAAGAACATGACAGAATTTCTAAAGTGGTATCCATTAGAGCCACTGCAAGGAGTCACTCAGAAATGGCATAAGTACAGCCATGTTCACAAGGTTGTGCTCACTTCCATGCTATAAGCCCTTTCTGCCACCAGCTCATTCTGTGGACTCAATTTTTTGTAGAAACATATTTTAGGGAAAGTGAAAGATACAGGCATGGGCCATGATTTTGGACATCCCTACTCTCCAGCAGAACATCTCTTTTCTGGTGAGACAGGATGTTCAGCTTCCAAAATGATGAGGACAGAAAACTAATATTGATGGCAGAAATAGTAAATCCAATGTGTGTTCATTTAAAAGAGAATTATTCAACAATGATTTTTTTTTATTGACACTTATCCCCAGTATGAATAAATGACATTTACAGACAGAACAAATGAGCATTTTGCAAATTCTGGTGGCAATCAAATGATTCTGTGCACATGCAGTGACCATGTTTAAACATAGTTGGGAAAACAAATTAAAAGATTATCATATATAATTATATATGTGGCTATGATTTAGAGATGTTAAAATGATGCTATTGGAAATATTCTCTACTCAGTAACAAACATTCACCAACCAATGACTGTCAATGTGGGAAGAGGAGTAAAACTGAATATTGCTAGGAATGGGGAATATATCAAATTGATTACATGCATGAAAAAAATTAGCAAACAATGGCAAGTATCATAATTATTACAAATGCCTGAAATTGATAGAATGAGGAATGGCAGAGAGCAAGACCTTAAATTTGTGAAGGAATGAACTCTGGTTATGGAATTCTGACTAATGTTGATTTGGACATTAATATTTATTCCTTTTTAGTGAGCCTTGTCCAAAACAGATTTTTATTTCACCTTCCACTTTACCTTAAATATACAGTCGCCTCTCTGTTTTCATGGACTTGGAGTCTGCATCCCTTGCCTATTCGTCGGTGGCAAATAGAGTGAGACAAAATGGGGTGTGCACTGCCATTTAAGCCAGTGGGGCTTGAATATTGGTGAATTTCCATTTTCGTGGGGGGGGGGGTCTTGTGAAAATGGAGGGGTGACTGTATACCAGTTCATACAGTAGGATTAAGTGGTAAGATTTTTTCTGAACTACACTGATCAATTGTTTCCATTTGCTAAAATCTGGAATATCAAAGATGATTTCCAAACTACTCTCTACTTGACTTTCTAGTTTTTATTATATTTGTTCATGTGGAATCTGAGCATTCAAAACTGAAAGTACTTTTTTCACATGATGCATATACAGCCACCAATTCAGAAGGATTTTTAAAAGGGCTTAAATAATTTAAGGGATCTAATAAATTGCATATTAAAAAGTCAGTGATTTTCCCTATAGTTATTTTATAATTGACACAAACTTTCAGATTGAATTTTGCAATTAATCCAAGAAGTTAAGCTACAACCAGACAAAAGCCACAGTTAACAATAAGAGAATTTTAACATTAGTTAGCACTGGGATGGGATGAGGATTAAAAAAAAAAAAATCAAAGGCAAAGCCTTTATTTTATTTTTTTTCCAAAAAAAGCACCTCCATATATAAAATGGCCAAGTCAAGGTTTGCTTTTTGGAAATTATATATTTTTAAAATAGTTTCACACCATGGATGGTTGAATCCATGGATAAAGAATATGTGGACATGGAGGGCCAACTGTATTAGGCATACAAAGACCGTGATGCAGAAAGACTGTTGAATGCTCACCATCAATTCTGCTCTAAACATTGGACTTTGCATTGTGTATCCATTTTTTTCTCCATCCAACTCCATGGTCGTTCTGTACACCAAACAAAGACTGAGCATCTCTCTCCTTTAACAATTTGTGAGATTCCTTGCTGAACTTAGGGGGGAAGCAGACGGCGCAAAGTGCTGTCTTCAGGGCAAGGAAGGGGAGGGGCAGCCGCACACTGGGCACCCCAACCCCTTCCCGAAGACGTCGTTGGAGCAGCCGGCCCTCCGCACAGCCGACACTCCGACAATGCTTTTCCACTGCAGCGTCCGCACACACAGCAGCGGAAAAGCCATCGAAGGTGCGCCAGCAGCCTTTTGCGGCGCACCTTCGGCGATTTGTGGAAGGAGCGCTATTTTAGCACTCCTTCCTGGGGTGGCGAAGCTGCGCCGTGGGGCCGAGGAATGCAGATGCCTCGGCCCTGATCCGCAGCTTCCCGGGGCGGCACCGTGCCGCCCGTCTGCTTAGCCCCTTAGTTTTCTCCATTTCTCCTGTACTAATATCCTCTGGTACAACTTCCCAGAGAAAATAATACAGAGTCCTATTTAATCCTCCCATGTAAGAACAAATAATTTTTGTAGTTTTAACCCCACTAGGGGAGAAAACAAATATTGCTGCACAGTTGTCAGCCAGTATTTGTAAATCAAGGAGTGTGGGGCTTTTTGTGCAGAAAATTGCTCTTTAAGACCAGTAATTTAGACCATCAAAAAGTGGGTATCTGGAAATAGTGATTTTGTGCACTGCTTTTGTTTTTTTGTGTACCTTTTGATGTGCAAATACTAGGTGTAAACTGCTCACAATTCTTGCTTCTGTGTCATTCTTCCTGACTGGGTTACTCAAGTGTTGGAAATCCTATTTTTAGGATAGGAAGCAAATAGTAATGGCAAATATTATTTCCATGCCTACTCCCTCCAGTATTAGATCCAAATATCACTGACATACCCAAAGATATCGCCAGCCACAGGGTTTTCCTAAATTCCTATAATGTATTCAGGGAAATCACTAGGGATGGGGGTCTGTGGACAGCATATGAGGGATGTGTGGGGTGTGTGGACAGCAGATGACACCTCAGAAGTCCACCAGGTGACACCTCAAAGGTTGGGTGATCACTAATCATCCAGAGGAGGCAACCAAAATGGTGAAAGGTTTGGAAGCCATGCCCTATGAGCAGCGGTTTAGGAAGCTGGAAATGTTTAACCTGCTGAAAAGAATGTTAAGAAGGGACATGATAGTCATATTTAAATATCTGAATGGATGTTATACCAAAGAGGGAACAGGTTAGTTTTCCATAGCTCTAGAGACTAAGACCCAGAGCAATGGATTCCAACAACAGGAAAAGAGATTCCACCCAAATCTCAGGAGAAACTTCCTTAAAGTCAGAGCTGTTCAACACTGGAATATGCTGCCTCGGAGTGTGGTGGAGTCTCCTTATTTGGAGGTTTTTAAACAGAGTCTGGATGACCATCTGCTGGGAGTACTTTGATTATGTATTCCTGAATATGGCAGGGAGCTGGACTGGATGGCCCTTGAGGTCTCTTCCAACTCTAAGATTCTATGATTCCATTATTCATCCCAAGACAGGCACACCCATAATACTCATAATACTCTGGAGACCTGATTTCTTTAAACAAATGAATACTATGAATCTTCTCCTGAAACTCTGGCTTGCCTATAGTTTGTATTTTTTAAAATATTGGACATCTGTATTTCGTCCAGCCACTAAGAGCTGAGAATAAAGGGTGGGGGTGAGAATAAAAATGTAGAACATACAGCTAATTCTGCAACATCTCCTCACATATATAACCTCAGTAGTAAACAACCCTCAGCAATGTATATCATAGCCTCAGAAAATGTGAAATGCTGTACCTAAGACCACAAAAAAGTTTGCCTGGATAAGGCAATATGAGGTAATAGCAACCAGATTACCAGCCTATTTATAGAGCAATTTTAGCTGTCCATCTCTCCCCTGCCTATGGGATGTGTACAGATCAATAAAGCGATAAAAAGATCTGACAGCTATGGAGATCAAGTGAGTGACTGACAGACTTGATAGATAGATTTGGAAAAGATAAACAGCCACATAGTGCCATTACTGGTGATGAGCCTATTGATAGATGTACTCTGTTCCTATGTACATCCCGTGAACACAGGGACTGTACCTCCCATGAAGGCACAGCAGGGGCATTCTTATGAGCAAAGTCTCAGAGCAGCCCTATGTTTGAAAAGCCACCCTGTTCTTGTACTCCTTAAAAGCAGGTTTCCACTGCAATTGTCATGTATAATTTCCCCTTTTATATTCCAAAACTACTTTCCTGCCTCAGCAGTTGGTTTGCTCAGATCAAAGCAGGAGCTGTCACGACATTGCCCATTGTTTGGTATTATTTACAGAAGAGCAGAGAACAACTGTTCTTATGTTATGAGGTCTCCAAGGCAAACAAGCATTGCAGATCCAATGCAAATTGCTAATCCAGCCATCCTTATTTCACCATGCTGAGTAGGAACAGATTGGAACTAGCCAGTCCATTTTATTCTTGAGAGAGAATTATTATTTTCTAATTGCCTTACCAAAATCTGTATGCATTAGAGTCAGACCTCCATACCCATGGATTCTGCATCCATGGATTCCACCATCCATGGCTTCAAAATATGGGTGGGGGGAAATCCAAAAAGAAAAAGTTGATTTTGCCATTTTATCTAAGGGATAGCATAGCCCTTAGGGATAGCACAACCATGTTGTATATAACACCCTTAGGAAGGCAAATGTCATCCAAAGAAGCATTATGCAAAAATAGGGATGTGGAATGTGAGGAGCATGAGCCAAGGGAAGCTGGATATAGTAAAAATGGAAATGGAACACATGAACATAGCAGTACTGGGGGTGAGTGAGTTAAAATGGACAGGAATGGGCCACTTTGGATCAGAAAACCACACAGTGTTCTACTCAGGCAACAAAAAGACAAGAAGAAATGAGTAGCTTTCATACTAAGAAAAGATGGGGCAAAAGCAATCAGAGGATACAATGCAAAATCAGATCAAATAATTTCAGTAAGACTCAATGGTAAACCTATGAATATCACAGGTATATGCACCAACCACAGAGGCAGAACAGGAAGAAATTGATAGATTCTATGAAGGAGTACAGGAAGAAATTGACAACACACCAACACAGGATGTCAAGCTGATCATTGGAGATTGGAACGCAAAAGTTGGAAGCAAAGAAGAATCAAAAACAGTAGGCAATTTGGTTTAGGCAAAAGAAATAAAGTAGGTGAGTGTCTGATAGATTTTTGTGAAGCCATCAACCTATTCATTGCAAACACATTTTTCATACAACCACAAATAAGGCTATACATGTGGGCATTAACAGATAGATGTCAACACAAAAATCAAATAGATTATATATATGGAAGTAAAAGATGACGGAACTCTATATTGGTGGCCAAGACTAGACCAGGCGCTGATTGTGGCACAGATCACAAATTACTCATAGAATCATAGAGTTGGAAGAAACCACAAGAGCTATCCAGTCCAACCCCTGCCATGCAGGAACTCAAAATCATAACAACAATAAGAATAAGACGCAAGAAGAAAACAAAACCAATGATTATACCAAAATATGATCTAAATAATAGCTCAACAGAATTTACTGACAACATAAGAAACAGATTTGCACTACTAAGAATAATAGACTGAGAACCAAAGGAACTATGGTCTGAGGCCAGGGACATAATAAAAGAAGAATGCGGACAGACACTTTCAATAAACAAAAAGAAAGAGAAAAAAACATGGATGACAGAAAAAAAGATTACAAGCAATAAAGAAAAGAGAAGAAAACAAAAGGGAGATAGGAAAAAACTAAGAATTATGAATGCAACAGTACAATGGCTTGTGCAGAAAGATAAAGAAAATTAATACTAACCAACATATGTCAACAGATATGGAAAATAAAACAATGGCCAACAGATTGGAAGCAATCAATATACATCCTCATGCACAAAAGGGGAGACACAAAAGACTGTAACAACTATATGACCATAGCACTGATCTCCCACACAAGCAAAGTCATGCTCAAAATTCTGCAACATATACTCCAACCATACATGGAAAGAGAGATCCCAGAGGTCCAAGCAGGGTTCAGGAAGGGAGGAAGCACTAGGGACCACATTGCAAACATATGATGGCTAATGGTGCACACCAGGAAATTCCAAAAGAAAATCAGCATGTGCTTTATAGACTATAACTAAGCCTTTGACTGCATAGATCATGAAAGGCTATGAAATGCCCTTAAAGATATGGGAGTGCCAACACATCTGATAGTCCTGATGAGGAATCTGTACTCAGGACAAAAGGAGAAACAGAATAGTTCCCAATTGGCAAAGGGGTCAGATAAGTCTGTTTCCTTTCACCCTATCTGTTCAACTTGTATGCAGAATATATTATAAGAAAAGCAGGCTTGGGCACAGAAGGAGGAGGAGTGAAAATAGGAGGAAGTAATATCAATAATCTAAGATATGTAGATGACATCATAGTACTATCAGAAAATCTCACAGACCTGAAACATCTACTAAGGAAGATCAAAGAAGAAAGTGCAAAGGCAGGCTTAATGTTGGACATAAAGAAAACAAAAATAATGATCATCAGAATATAAGGACCTTCACAAGTTCAACCTACACAATGAAGAAATAGAAATAGTA
>CM034701.1:38816361-38829740 GCA_020142125.1 Phrynosoma platyrhinos
CCAGCACCATAACTCCGTATTATCTCACCCAGCGGCTTCATATAGAATGGAGAGGGCAGCCATGAAAGAACTAAAAATGATTCAAAAATGCAAAGATATACAACTCAGCACAAAAGTTAGAATCATACAAGCCATTGTATTCCCTATTACCATGTATGGATGTGAGAGCTGGACAGTTAAGAAAGATGAGAGGAGGCCAAAAGGACAAACAAATGGGTCCTAGAAAACTCCCTGGAAGCCAAGATGAACAAACTGAGGCTGTTGTACTTCAGAGACTTCATGAGAAGGGAGGACTCTTTGGAAATAACAATGCTAGCAAAGGTGGAGGGAAGTAGGAAGAGAGAAAGGTCACGTGCCAGATGGATGGACTGTATTAAGGAGGTTACGGCTTTGCGGTTGCAGGAATTAAGCAGAGCAGTGGAGAACAGAGGGTCTTGGAGTTATCTCATCCATAGGGTCACCATGGGTCAAGATCGACTTGAGGGCAGTTAACAACAACAACAAAGGCTTCCATCCAGTGTTGTTCATCAATCAGCATAGCTGGTAAGGTTGCTAGAAAGCATTCCCTACCTGCAGGCCTGTATATGCCCTTGAAATCTATCCAGCACAGCAGTTTGGGAAATGGGAGATGGGTTTGGTGGGAGAATAGCAAAGGGAAGTCTTATCATGCAAATAGAAGTCCATCTTCATGACACTGGGTGTATGTATCTCTTTGAGATACTTGGTTCTTTGATATCCATTTTATATAGTTACATAATTGTAATTAATTGCAGAAGTCTTGTTCTATCTGTTTCATGATAATTCATGTTGACTCTTGGGAGTGCTTTAGGGTTATCTTTACATATGTGCACACAACACATATGTAAGGCTATTTATAACTCTAAAGTACCCTCAAGAGTCAACCCTAAACTGGTCCTAATAACAGTGTCACTCAAAGCCTTTGAAAATGCATTTCAAGTTTTAGGTGCACAGTGCTATGCAAGGTACAATCTGTTTTGCTGTTCTAATAAAAAAAATGTATCCTATCAATTTCATATAGATTCATCCTGGGTCGTCTTCTTTTTTTTCCTTTTTTTTTTTTTTTGGTGTTTTGTTTTTGCTGTGGGACAAGAGAGGAAAAGCATATGGAAAATTATTCCCTTGCCACTAGAAGACAGAAACAAAAATGCCACTGGTAAGAGAGATAAATAGTGAAAAGTCAGCTGCCTTGGGGACATGTAGAACAGCATCAAAACAGTATTATTGATACCATTTCCTTACAACTGACAGCCAATATAATATATGATACAGGAGTCAGTTGCAAGCCAAGCCAAACCAAGGTATTTCACAGAGGAAAAAAGCAAAACAACTTAATCTAGCTTTCTGCACTGAAGAGAGAAAATGTTACAAGAAATATAATTTTGATAGCATCAAAGATTCAATGTGAATTCCAAAAATGTCCACTAAAAAGGTCCGTCAAAATATTGCACTTGTGCCACAAACATGACAAACTATCTTGCTAGCTACTTTTACACAAGCAATGAATAGCCAATAATATTAGAGGTGCCATAAAATCAGCTATTATTCATTTGTAGGTAATGACTGTGTCAGAACAGCAATAAAACATTATCAGACATCACATCTTGTCTCATTACAAAATATAAATAATGGCCATATAAGAAGCTTACTGAATCAAACTAGAGCTCCCATCCTCTAGCCTCAAACTTCTGAGATGTACAATGATCCAACAAACCTATGTAAATGGTTACATTTTCATGTTACGAATGCTTTAAGTTCAGTTACTGCTGAATAACTTGCAGAATCATCTATACCCATTGTGGCGAACCTATGGCATATGTGCAATCTCTGACATGTGAGGCCATTTTGGAGGGCATGCAGAGAGACAGGAGGGTGGGGGGGGGAAGAGGAGGAACAGGTACATACCTGTTCCTCCTCTTTCCCCACCCTCCCATCCCTTCAACTGCCTCTCCAGAGACAGCTGAAGGCCCGGGAGGGCGGGGGAAGAGGTGGGACAGGTGCACCCTTCCAGGCACCTTCCCACCCCTCATGGGCCTTCAGTTGTCTCCAGAGAGGCAGCTGAAGGCCTGGGAGAGTGGGGTTCCATAAATCCCAATGATACTAGCATAAGAATGGACATAGTATAGCCTTCAGTCTGCATGTTTCCTGTGGAGCATACTTCTGTAGCCCCTGAAGTCCCACACTAGTTCCCCAATGTTCCTAACTCCATGTTTGTTGATTTTTTTAAAATATATTGCATAATTTTAAGATGAAAACCCCTAAAGGAAACATGCAAAAATACTCTTGTTCCACCCCTAAAAGCACCACAGAAATCCGAGCTACCCCTAAAACAAGTATGTTTTCCTCTACAGTGACATGACAACAGACAAGTAAACAGAGATATTTAGGGGGGTGCAGCCTGTGGAAACTGGGAGGAAATTGGATCTCAGCCCCCATGCCACTGCCCAACTCATATTCCTCAGGAACAACTTTTTCCTATAGATCCTTGCACGCAAGATCTTCCCATTGCAGGGTCAAAGGTCTAATGGAACACGACAGAGAAAGATCCACATTAGAGTAACCTGATCACTTTAGTGGCAATTTTAATTGTTTTATTGTTTATTGCTATTTTAATAACTATTGTTTTAACTGATATCTAGTTTAATTCTTTTATAAGGGGGGGAGGGAGTTATTCTATTTTAAATTGTATCCAATTTTTACTTGTAAACCGCCTAGACTGGTTCGCCACCGGGCGGTATATAAATAAATTTTATTAGTAGTAGTAGTAGTAGAGAAAATAAGGGAAATAAGAGGACTTAAATTTGGGTGCAACTTGTAATAGGGTCAGGGCTTCCAACTCATTTAAAACTCATTTTAAAACAGAAGAGATAATATACAGTACATGCTACAAAAAGTTTATAACAAGGCATAGCTCACCTAGTGAATTCATAGTGAGCTCATTTGTCATATATTCAGCACAGTTACATTTGACAGACACGTGCTGCAAAAACCTACCCAGTTCCCTTTCTGCAAGGGGAAAAATGCACCTTGAGGAAGGGCATCAATATTGCAAGAAGAACAGGACACCCTTGAAGATGAGAGAGACTGGGAATGCCTTTATTTCTTTTTGAACAAAGGTAAGACTTGTCAGCACAGTGATCCTGGAACCAATCTATTTCCTATTCCTGTCTTTTGTTTTGTTTTTGCATCCATGCATGCACACTTTCATAAGGCCATTCCATCCCACTTCTGTATTAATTTGCAGGGTTTGGGGTTATTTTGGAAAATTCTACATAAACACGTTAATGGATATCTTAATTAGAGGTGGAACAATCTGACAGTTTTATTCTCTCATTTTTAAAGCCTTAAATTCTTTCCTTTGGTGAAGAGTAAGAAGAAATTGGCACATCTTAATAGGTTATTTTAAAAAATAAACTGCAACAAATTTTACCATCATCTTAACCACAGTGCATACAGCTTTCCAGCATGGAGAATATAATATTTTCCTTGCTTGCCCTCCAGTGATAAAGTCAAGGGTCTACTCAGGGGGAAAAAGTAATGATCAGACCCAATCTGGAATTTCCAGGCAAATGGGTGGATTGTGATTATGCACTTCAATGAATTTTGGAAGGATGTGTTATGTAAGCTGATATCAGAGTTCAACAAAGTCAAATTCTTCAGTTTCTGATACTACACTGTTTTCTACTAGAGATCATACAGGCTCTGGCATTCAATCTTCTACTGACTACTCTAAATTCTAGTTTGTACCATACAACCTACAGTGGCTCCTAAATTTATAATACTTAGGTTTTTAATCCATCAATAAACATGTCTAGTATGCTGGGAAATTATGTATTGCTAGAGCATGTGCCAAAGTGACTGTCCATGGATACTCAAATACCTATGATATGTCTTAGAATGTATATCTGTTCTCCATATTTTGCATATTTTTACTAGCAGGAAATATTGGTTGTGGGTTGCAGCACAGAACATTATAATCAGTAACAATGCAGTTCTTAACTCTGAGGTCTGACTGAATTCAAAAGGATTTACTCTGTAAGAAGTGTGGTTAAGATTCCAGTCTTAAAATGTGAAGCAGTCATAAGAGAACCACATTTCTAGTTCCATATACTTGGTAAAGTTTTTGATTTCTTTTTCTCAATCAGTTGCAATAATGTATGGTCATTTTATATGTGCTTATTTTAAAACTTAATTTTTTTTAAACTAATCTCTTTGGAGATTATTGCACTACCGTTAAAATACATTAAAAAGAGACTTACCTCGCCCAAATTGAAGTAAAATTCGAGCTGCATCAGGATTCTCCCCAAAACCACCATCCAGATGCAGCCCAAATTCAGCCAGGCTGACTTAACTCATTCGGGCAACCATTTCTTAAAGTCCGAACTGCAACTTCCAACTTTGAAAAATGGCCACTGGAATGAGTTAAGTCAGCCTGGCTGAATTTGGGCGGCATTCAGATGGCAGTTTTTTGGGGGGAAACCCTTGCAATAGCATCTAGATGTAGCCTGAATTTCACTTCAGTTTGGGGTTGCAGACTACCAGAAATAGTGCAAACTGAGTCCACTTTTAGGGTTAGGGTTAGTGCTAGGGAATCATGGGAATTGGTTTTTTTCTGAGACATTGAGCCTTCTCTGTCAGAGAGCTCTGGTGCCACAATAAAATACAGTGCCCATGATTCCCTAGCATTAACCCTAACCCTAAAAGTGGACTCAATTTGCACTATTTCTGGCAGTCTACAACCCCCCCCTAAATTTTTAATGCATTTTAAAGGTATTACAATAATCTCCTTTATATTGGCCTTTTCGTTAGAGAAAACCAACAGAGTGGCTGTCATGATAGATGGAAGCCATTCATAATATGGATGGTTTCAACATGTCATTATATTTCTTCTTGTCACAGTTTCCAAACTCTAACAGACCACTGTTTTGCTTTTGGTTTACTTTTTAATAAAACCCACCTAGTGTGATGTTTAGCCTATGCAATAAAACAGTGAATAGGTATGATTGACAATGAACTGTCCAAGATAATGTATTGATATATATCTTGGGGAAATTCTACTGCATAATATAGATGTTTACAAAAAGAGACAGCTGGGAGAAAATAATTCTTTCACTAAAATTTCAAGAACACCTGTCTCTTTAAATAAGGATGGAAAGAACTCATTTACTCAATACAAGGCTGTTTCTCAAAATACACGACAGAAGCAAAAATGGGAGAACCAGAAGCAAAATCTTCCAAGTTACCCTGATAATTTAAAAATAAAAGGAAAATTCTGGAAATATTTATCTCAAAATGAAAAACAGTATGCAATGTGTTGAAAAGGACCTTGATTCTCTCAAAAGCATGATACAAGTAGTGTGATTATTTTAACTGGAATATTAGTTCAGTAAACCAGTTATTACAGATTAAAACTCTTTCTCTGTGCATCTGGAGACTGACTGGGAGTCATGCTACTCTGCCCGCCAGCCACTGAGATGTATCAGCTCAACTGAGATATCTGTCAGAGCTGTATGAATGTGGCACCCATGTGCCAAATTTGATGAAACTGCAACTGAAAGATGGCTTATCCTCCCACATTCTACTGTTAGTGGGTAATTTGCATCCATCTTAGAGAGGTTGTGGAGAAATTTTCATTCCAGAAACTAAAATTGACATAGGGGTTACAGACTGCCAGAAATAGTGCAAATTGAGTCCACTTTTAGGGTTAGGGTTAGTGCTAGGGAATCATGGGAATTGTTTTTTTTTTTCTGAGACATTGAGCCTTCTCTGTCAGAGAGCTCTGCTGCCACAATAAACTACAGTTCCCATGGTTCCTTAACCCTAACCCTAACCCTTAAAGTGGACTCAATTTGCGCTATTTCTGGTAGTCTGCAACCCCGCAGAGTCAAAAAGTCTTGATTTTGTTATCACCAACAAATGTAATAAGGTCTGAATATTTTAAAACCATGGCTCTAGTGAGTACTTGTAAAAATAATTTTTTATTCTCATGAAATGATTGTTGTTCTAACATGGAACAGGGTGGGGAGAAGGAGATCTGTGTATTTCAGGGACTCCAGGAGAGGGATGTGAGTATATATTTATGTGAAGTCCCTCTCCTTGGGATCAGAATCTCATATTTTAGGGAGTGTATATTTTGCTCCCATTTTGCCAGTGTGCTTGACAACAGTGTGCTGTACACACTTTTGTGAAATGGAGGACCCAAGATCATACCCTACAAAACTTCATGGATGAAAACCTGGGTATGTGGGGCCAAGCAACATTAAAGTGTGATCAAGATGGAAAAAGTTTCTAATGTTGAAGAAATCACAAGCTAGGAGAGGCTGCAGCAGTTTGTTTTTGCCTGAACCTACCATAAAGGCAAGATTTGTTCCCTCCTCTTCTTTCTTTCCTGCTGAGTTGAATGCAAATTATTTTTCTACTTTGATCTCTATTTACAGCAAATGAAGTAAGGATGAAGTGGGAAAGTGGGAGGTGGAGAAAGCAACTGAAAAAGTGAGATGACAGAGAATTAATCAGAACCTCTTAGCCATATTGGGTCAGTTGGGGTGTATGCAAGGGTTAGGATTGCAATCTTATCATCCCAGTTCTCTGCATTGATCCCAGTTTCTTGGAAGATGAAGTGGGTTTTGTTATTTGGATTGTTCTCATTTTTGATTTGTTCTACTTTGATTTGTTCTACAGTGGTTCTGCTTAGGGGAGCCACTGAAAATTAAGCCTGCCTCTTTTGCTTTTTGTTTCATTTCATTTTGCATATCTTCCTGATGTCATGGTCAAAATGGTTTTGAATTACAATTTCTACAATCCATGCTGGGTGGGATTCCTGTGTTGTAGGTTGAAACATCTGCAGAGCCAGCAATTCTCCACTAGTGCAGAAGAATGTCATAGCACCCTGGTAAGAAATGGCTAAATATATATTGTATATCAAATTCCCAAACTGATTAAAAATATATTATTGACGATGGGGTTTCTTTCTAACAATATTGCAATTTAACTCGCAAAGGTATACTTATTTAAGACAACTTATGTTTATAATTGTTGAAAGGCAGCATTCTGTGGAGAACTATCAGGGCTTAGAATCCTTTTCATTTTGATCAAAAGGCAATCAAAGATATGGCATTATGGAGAAGGCTCCTTCTCACTTGCATACAGTCAAAACACTCTCATGCTGATGGATGAGACACAGAGAATAGGTTCTCCAGATGATTGGAACATCTTAGCAGGATCATCCAAATGCTCGGGAAATTTTAAGAAATTTTTAAGAATACTGATCTCAGAACTTTAAATATATTGACCATTAATACCTTGAACTGAGCTTGAAATCAGATCAGGAACCAAGATATTAACTTGGCTGCAACTAGTGTAAGACACATTAGGGAATGTGTCTTCCCTAAAATTAACTCATTGTCCCTTCCATAATGAGATTTCTTCAAAAATCAATGCCTTTGCAATCAGACATGCAACTTAAACCTGTGTTTATCTTCAATCAAAAAACAGAGCATAGTAAAAC
Source organism: Phrynosoma platyrhinos (assembly GCA_020142125.1). Lineage (NCBI taxonomy): Eukaryota > Metazoa > Chordata > Lepidosauria > Squamata > Phrynosomatidae > Phrynosoma > Phrynosoma platyrhinos. Next base: position 38,823,887 of record CM034701.1, read on the forward strand.
AAACTAAATAAGTGAGAAAAATAAAGTATTATGACAAATAAAATCTTTTACCAGCTGAAGGCATACCTCAGCAAATAAAATGACAAAAATCATCTAAATTGAACTAGAGAAATTACTGTAACATTAGAGTTTCAAGAACGTACTTCATTGTAAAATCAACATGCACTGGAGAGTGATAGTGGAGATGAGCCAGATTTTAGACAAGTTGGTTTTAGGACTATAGTTCATAGAATTGTCCCACCCAAAATGGCCACCAGTCATGCTATATGGGGGATACTAGTAGCTATAATCCAGAATAGTAAATTTTTCCAAGCTCTGAAATGAACATGGTAATGTTGTAACTCACAGAGGGTGATGAGGATATAGAGATGACATACTTAGCCTTGTCATCTCCCTTTTTGTGACGTACCTTACACAGAACAGAAATCCTACACAGGGATAACTGAAATTGTATGATCTGAAAAACTTCCCCCAGACAAAAATCTAGAGGCATCACACTGAAGTTTGTATCAGTTGAAATGTTCTTCAAAGAAAGCTCTACATAATCCCATTTAGGAAGAAAGCTGAGATATAAATCCACTAAATAAATAAATAAATAAAATAATGCATGCTACACTAAGCCAAACCTACCGTATATACTCAACTACAAGTCAATTTTATGTATATGTCAAAGGCAGGTTGGGGGGCGGGCAGAATTGTGGATTTTGACATGACCTGTGGAAAAGTCAAGGGTAAAACCAAGGGACATGTAACAAAGGATCCAAAGGATGAAGCAAAGGAAAACAATGCCAAACATTTTACAAAATTCCAGCAGGCACATTTGCATTCACACTAAAGGCTGGATGGATGAGAGAGTGGGGGAGGGGAGTGTTTCCATGGACTTTTATCTTTCACCAGGGGATGGTTCCTTAAAAAAAACTAGTTAAAGTACAGTCACCCCTCCATTTTTGCAGACTTCAAGTCCACGTCCCTTACCCCTTTGCAGACAGCAACTGAGGGGACAAAATGGGGTGTGCACTCACATGTGCCATTGATTTCAATGGGCTCAAAGATTTGTGAGCTACCATTTTCACTGGGGGGATCCCCCATGAATTGGGAGGGGTTACTGTACAGTATTTCCATTGACCTATGGATAAGTTGACTCAGGTTTTTTGGGGAAATTTTTTGATTAAAATTTCTAGACTTATACATGATTATATACAGTAGTATTATCAAATTGTGTGGATGCTATCTGTATATTCTTTATCCAGACTGGATGCACAAACTCAAGTTTCAAAAACACGATTAACCAGATACCACGTAATTCCACAGGAGAAAGGCTGGATGCAGAACTACTCCCTAAATGTGAATAAGTCTTAAAGGAGAGTGCAACCAGCTGTAACAGGTTGTATTATTGACAAATGTGCATTATTATTAACCAAGATGGTGTCAATCTATTTGCTTCCTCAACTACATTCATCCATGACCTCAATGTTTTACAAATTCCAAAGCTTGCTTATTAAACAAGACAGAGCAACTCATCATCATCATATCAATGACCATAACCTCAGTTTCCTGAAGACTGTTGTTGTGTGTACTCCAGTAATTTCTGATTTACTGCAACCCTTAGGTGAACCTGTTAAGAAGTTTTCTTGATAAGATCTTTTCAGAGGGAATTTGCCATTGCCTTCCTCTGGGGCAAAAAAACTTGGTGAAGGTCACCCAGTGAGTTTCCATGACCAAGTGGAGATTTGCATGTGGGTCTGCTAGAATCCTAGCCCAACACTCAGACCACTATACTACCCTGCCTCTTCCTGATAGTACTCATCACCTTTATGTAGAAGGTAATAGCATAGGGAAGAGTATGGAAACTCTAGAATAGATTATTGCAATTTACTCCACATAGGGAGGCCACTGGGATGAGTTTAAAAGCTGCAACTAGTGTAAAACACATTTACTAGAATCATATTACATCAATACTGGGGAAATTGTACTGGCTCTTTTTCCTATCAAGCACATTTAAAGATTTGATGGTAAGCCACTCATTATCTTGGGACCACACTGTCTTATTATTCCTTCTTCACTACAGGCTCAAGTGGTTAAGACGCTGACTGTTGATTGCAAGATCAGCAGGTTGGCAGTTCAAGGCCCGGGTGCTGCATGATAGGGTGAGCTCCTGTCACTAGTCCCAGCTTCTGCCAACCTAGCAGTTCGAAAGCATACAAATGTGAGTAGATAAATAGGTACCACTTTGGTGAGAAAGTAAACAGAGTTCTGTGCAATCATGCTGGCTACATGACCACAGAGTAGTCTCTGACAACACTGGCTCTTTGGCTTAGTAATGGAGATGAGCACCACCCTCTATGGTCAGACACAACTTGACAACTTTGTCAATGGGAAATGCCTTTACTTTTACCTTATGGAGGCCACTGGGATGAGTTTAAAAGCTGCAACTAGTGCAAAACACATTTGCTAGAATGCTTTTGGAAGCATCTTATCAGGATCCTATTTCAGTACTGAGGAAATTGTACTGGCTCTTTTTCCTATCAAGCACATTTAAAGATTTGATTATAAGCCCCTCAGTATCTTTGGACCAGGCTGTCTTATTATCCTTTCTTCACTACAGACTACACTGTTAAATAAGTTGTTTGCAAAAATAAACTGCAAATCCCGAAAACCCGTGGAAGGGAAGTTTGTAACACCTTTCCAAAATACCTTAACCTCCTATAGAATTGGTTTCCAGAGTATTAGATCTACTTTATCCAAATATTGCACAATGAGATACCAGGTTCAAGTGAGAATACTGGATTATTGTAGGGAAGTGAAAATTGCTCAGTTTAGATTTCACTGAATTTTTTCCATATCCCAGTGGTCTATTTCATTCTAGGGGCATTGCAGACTGGGTCAAAGGGTTGGCCTGGGTATGTTGTTGAGGTGAGGCAGCCACACGCCAGTTGCACCAACTCCAGTCCAATGCCGTCCTGACGCTGTGCCCCTGTATGAACAGTGTGCGGCGTCAGGATGCCCTTCTGGCGCAGTGTGAAGACACGTGGCGCTGAAATGACATGGAACAGCCGTGGCACCGGCTCTTAGGGCAGCCTTTTGCCAGTCCTAAAAGGAGTGGCATTTTGCTGCTCTTTTAGGGGCGGCAAAAAGGAGGATCGAGGCCATGGCATGCAGTTGCCACGGCCCCGATCCATGGGTAGCAGGGGCGGCCCAGAGCTGCCTGTCTGCATAGCCCTTCGTTTCTTGTTGGTTTCTTTCTGTACTGAAATTCATACTTTTAAATGCATTTTTAAATCTGTGCATTTTTTTGCATAATCTATCTAATTTAATTATCTAATCACTTTCCCCCATTGACTAATGTAAATATATATTGTCCTCTAATCATGAGCATTTTAGCGATTCACATTTTAAAATCTGTCTACTGTTTTATACATACTTTATTTTTTAGATATGCCTGGAACCATAGAAAATGTGTGAATGCTCAAGATAAGGTGGAGACTTTCCCTTAACAAGTCTCTAAGCAATGAGAAAATTCTATTTTCATTGAAAATGCCAAGTCCAACAAAATGTATTTCACCTCCTAGTTTATTGTGAGTATACTTTTACTTTTACTCCTGCACTGGTTACACCACTATATGCAGTGTACAAGATGTTTCAAGGTCACATGTGTGAAATATATATCATGCAGCTAACTGGATTTTTTTTTTCACTTGAGAGTGAATATGTGCAGCCGTAATCTAGAATAGAACCAGTGCACACAGGTGATGGAGATTAAACCTTTCACTACCTTTTTTTTAAACAAAAACAAAGTTAAGCCCACATACTTAAGCCCACATACATAGGGGCTTAAAAGGGAGAAGCATCATTGGCACTAATATGTGAAATGATTATATATTATCCTTTTCAGGCTTTGCACACTTGTCTGGATGCAGTAAATAATCTACTACTTGCAAACTATGGCCTAAATCTTACAGCTAGTCCTGACTAATGCAAATCCATTATGTTGGTGAGATTTACTTAAATGTTGACTCACTGTTCCAGACCCTTCACCATTCACCATTCACCACAATTCAAAAAGGATGTTCAAAAACTGGAGCATGTCCAGAGGAGGGAGACTAAAATGGTGAAGGGTCTGGAGACCATGCCCTTTGAGGAACGACTTAGGGAACTGGGTATGTTTAGCCTGGAGAAGAAATGGTTAAGAGGGGATATGATAGCCCTCTTTAAATATTTAAAGGGATGTCATATTGAGGAGGCTGCTAGCTTGTTTTCTGCTGCTACAGAGAATAGGACTTGGAACAATGGATGCAAGCTACAGGAAAAGAGATTCCACCTCAACATTAGGAGGAACTTCCTGAGAGTGAGAGCTGTTCGACAGTGGAACACACTCCCTCAGAGAGTGGTGGAGTCTCCTTCTTTGGAGGTCTTTAAACAGAGACTGGATGGCCATCTGTCAGGGATGCTTTGATTTTGAGTTCCTGCATGGCAGGGGGTTGGACTGGATGGCCCTTGTGGTCTCTTCCAATTATATGATTCTGCAATTCCATGAAAGCTTGCATCATAGGGCAAATGCTCTGGATCGCCGAGTTAATTTCTGCCGCATGTGCAGTGGTGCATGTATACAGCTATTTTTTGGTGCACCAGTGTTGCTGCATACATATGCACACATGAAGGTGTGCATCTTCACCGAAGGAGTGGGAAGAAAGTGGCTCCTTTTTGGAGTGGCTTTTTTCTGTATATGATGGCTAGAGAGCACTTTTCTGGTGACATTTAGGCATGCGTCATCTAAACGCCATGCCTACCAGTCACCCTCAAAGCAGCTATTTTTGCCCATCTCCATAGCCCCTATATTTCCTTAATAGAAAGTCCCACTGAGTTCAATGTGGTTTGCTCCCAAGCATGAATATTCTACACAGTATCAGAGTGTTTTTATAATAGTCTTGACACTGATAGATTGTACATTTTATTTGGTTTATAAATGTCCTTGAAGGAGAATCTTACCACTTGAAGCATATTCAGTCTTAATATATTCATTCTCCTCTGTCTTCCATTCTCTGGAAGAGCTATGTGACTAATTTAGGCTGGAAATCTAAACCTATTTCCAGGGGCTTACTTATGAGTAAACTTCTAAGTACAAGACTGCTGCAGTGTTAAGGGGAGAAAGAAGCAACAGCCAATGGGAAAAAGAAGCTTCAACAGTGCAGCAACAGTCAGGAGAAAAAATTGTTCCAAATATGAGGGATAAAGAATTAGTATGTATTCAACATGCTTTTCTGACATGTACTGTATTTCTACACCATTTATGTGAAAACTGAGAAACAATTAATGTTTGTGGAAGCCCTAGTTTCCAATACCATTCCAATGCTATGCTAAAAAGTCAAGTTGGCATTGTATTCAAAGTGACCTGTCTCTGACGGACACATAATAAGGATTTGATTAGCAGTTTTCAAATTAAACAAGAGAGTACATCCTCCTTTTGGGAATCACAAAATCTAACACATGCTACCAGTCCAGCAGGAATCTTGTTACTCTCTCTACCCTCTCTACCCTCTAAACGGGGGAAGAAAAAAGAGCAAAGTGATTTGATTACTTTCCTTCCAGAATGGTATGAAGAGCTGGAGAGCTTTTCACAAAAGAAGGAGGACTCTGGCCCCAGAGAATTTTGTTTGTTATGTAATGCTGTAGTAGCAGTGGACCAGGGTATGTTGTAATGGAAGTGCCAGTAAGCAAAGTGAATTTATCTTCGTTTAGAGCCGAAACATGAGATATAAAATATTTCATGTGACAAACAGGCATATGAAGATATTAGGAGATAATTCATAGTGGTCATCAATGGCACATAACTAAGGGCCTATACAGACTGCCAGAA
>CM034701.1:38829840-38844786 GCA_020142125.1 Phrynosoma platyrhinos
AGTGGCCTCAAGCTGGATTATTTCTGGCAGTCTGTAAAGGCCCTTACTTTCTCATTAGGCACCCAGGATGGAATTAGATATACCACTATGGAGAAAAAAGTAAATTGCTAGTGAAATAAAATCAGCATATAGGGAATTCAGAATACAGATTCCCTCCACTCTAATTCCTACACCACAGTAAAATATGAATTAGTTCGTAATGGCCAGAACCCTTTTGATTTTGAATCCACATACACCTGAGGAAGTAGATTCAAGTCTATGAAAGCTCATGCTACCAACTTCTTTCTGTTAGTCTCAAAGATGCTGCAAGATCCCTTTGCATACTAAGAATCCTTTTGGTGCATTGTAGGTGGCAGCAATAAGAATAAGGTACTGGAGAATCAAGTTTGTTCAAAGCTGGCAGATTTTGCTTTCCCTTGCTGTGGTTGCATGACCCTAAAAATAATGCATCTGCCAATGCAGTGCAACAGCAAGATTACAACCAATATTTTAAATAATATTACAAAGTCCTCCCTGTCAGTTCATCTCACCTTCCAATGCAAACAATACTTAAGAAGGCTAAAATTGACAGCAAGAAGGGACTGCCAGAGACAGAAAAGCATTTTAGTTCTCATCCTTAACTATCTGACAGCAAGAGACAGTGAAGCTTTTTAGACCCCATCCTTAGCCGCCTATTGAGATGCATGAGACTTACCATCTCTTATGCCTCCCAATTCTGTTTGGATTCAGAATGATAGGAAATGAAAACTCTCATACACTCCAAAAGAAAAGATGATCTTGAGGACAACCAGGGCCCCTTTCACACCATACAATTATAGTGTGGTGGTTCCACTTTAACTACCATGGCAACATGCTTTAGGATCCTGAGACTGATAGCAAGGGAATGGGATTTATACTTTTCAGACAGAAAGCTCTAGTGCCCCACTAAACTAAAAACCTTGGGATCCCATAGGATGCTGCCACAATAGTTAAAGTGGAAGCATTGAACTATAACTCTGTAGTGTGAAAGGGCCTCAGGAGTGTCCAAATCTCTGAAGGAGAACTCTCTTGTTATAGTCAATAAACTTCCTTGCCACCACTGGATACAGAGAGGCATGGTATAAAATGTTTTCTTACCGTCAGGTATGTGGAAAGGGACAAGAGGGCATGCATCAATTTTTTTTATCCAGGTACAGTGGAGGAATTCTGGAAGGATAGTAGTGACTCAGATGAAACCACTAAAATCAACAGTACACCACAAGTGATGGTGTGGAAAGAGTAACCAAACATTAATTTCAGATTTGAACTCAGCAAAGAAAAATATATTAGTCTTGAATGGGGAGCAGGATGCAATACCCACTTCTGCATAACTCTGAGTTGATGTTTCCCATCTCTAATAATCAATGTACAAGACACCCACATCGTATACGTAGACTTACAGTACATAAAACTTATCATATACCCTAGCCTTTTTCAATCTGGGGTTCACAAAATGTGTAGTACTGCAACTTCCATAATCCTACATCCATCATATCTGAGACTATGGGAGATGTTGTCCAATACATTTGGAGGACATCATGTTGGGAAAGTCTGATACCTTGCTCTTTTGCATTTCCAGAATCAGCCTTAAATACTGCCCTTCATCAAATAGAAACACGGCTATCCTGGAGTATTATTCTATCGATGAGACCATCTGTATGGATTTCATTCAAAGCAGCTTCTAAAGAAATATTTGGGCACTTCATTGTCTATATATTTCTGTAGAATGAGAATATTATTGTTATGGATTGTGTTGAAATTCTTGATCAATCATACTTCTACCAAATGCATACAAAAGGCAGGGCCATATAAACTCTGGACTCATCTTCCATGTCCATTTCCCATATCTAATAATTTAGAAAGTGCTTCTTCTCCTAAAGGAGGTGCAGCTACCACACCAGTCAGAAAGATGTCAGCATGCTAACATGTTCTTAATAGGCAATTAAAGGCAAGCCTATGCTTATTCTAAGTGTCTCTTGTGGTAACAGTTAATTAGCATGATAAAATCCTCATTTTGTTTCATGCTTACTGATGATTCTCTCATTCCTATTCATGAGAGAAAAGAAATGGTAATTTACGCCTGGGAATACTAAAGATAATTTAAAATGTAGCAACTGATTTGACCCTTATTCACAATAAGACCCAGATGCAATAAAATCTATAGAAATTTTTTAAATGAAGGCATGTGCCCTAAAGGACTAGAGACTGTTTAACATCAGATTTAACAACTGTAAAGTGACTGCAGCGAGGGGGATATGGGAACACACGTTGACAGTTTTTGATTAGATTTTCGCTGAGGTTCCCTTATGAGTAACAACAATAATATGGATGCTATATTGATTGTCAGAACAGCACTCCATCATCATTCATCTTAAAATGTATTTTGCACTGAAAATATGACTATGTAATGGCACATTACATGCAAAAATATTGAACCAAACCCTGATGGCCTTTCTTTTCTTTTTTCCCTAGGAAAAAAGATGAATTAGGAAGAATGATCTGGAGCTAAGACACAGTGTATCCTGAGAATGTAAACTATTTGGACTACAAAAAAGTTACTTTTCCAGGCTCCATTAAGCAGTGTGTTTATATTTTTGTGTCCTTGTACATGCCTAATCCTTACGCTGTTCCATCTGGCTCCCAATATGCTTTTCCTGCCATTGTTATTATTGTTGTTCTGGACCTTTTAGTTGTTTGGACTTATGGTGATCCTAAGGTGACTATCACAGAGCTTTCTTGGGAAGACTTGTTCAGAGGAGGTTTGCCATTGCCTTCCTCTAAGACTAAGGTAGAATTCCATAAAATGTATTTGTCTGTCCTTCAGCATTAAAAAAAAAAAAGCCCCACCCTCCACCACTCATTGATTAAATACTTTAAAGTCTGCCTTTTCTACTTGATATAGTATCTAGTTGGGTTATAACTATGAGCAAATGAGCATAACAAGCTCCACTGCATATATGTATTTGCAAACACAGGATAAAAGAAAAATATTTTTTATGCATGTTTACTTAGGGGAAGTCCATATCCACTGACTGTTCCAAACTGTCAAGGACGGTTCTGATTAATCCTTTGTCATCTCACTTTTTTGTTGCTGTTAAAATGTCCCAGTTTCTCATTCCTTCTCCCTCTTTACCCTTTGTCCTCAGTTTACTTCAATTGTTGCAGACTTATGGTTAGAGAATCATGGGAATTGTATTTTATTGTGGCACCAGAGCTCTCTGATAGAGAAGGCTCAATGTCTCGGGGGGGGGGGGGACAATTCCCATGATTCCCTAGCACTAACCCTAACCCTTAAAGTGGACTCAATTTGCTCAATTAATTCAGAGAGGAGAGGAGTGGTTAGATCTTGCCCTTCCCTGAAGGTTCAAAAGCAAACTGCTACAGACTGTTCTCAATTTATAACTTTTGTCCATACTCTGATATTGCCCAACCACACATGTCCTAGTTTTCATTTGTGAAATGTTGGAAGATATGCAAGTCCCACTGAGCTTAATGGGACTAACCCCCAAGTAAAATGCATATAAGATTTCAGCCTTAATCATACATGGGATTATGCTGTTGGTGTCATTAATTCCCTTTCATTAGTGTCATGCAACTCACAAAGCTGCAAAAGTTGCCTGGCATTATGGAGTTTTTAAAGAAACAAAGCTGGGATTTTCTGTTATGATGGTAATCAAGAACCTATTATGTTATGTTACCAGTTTTGTTGAATTCTGTTTTATAAAATGCTTGTGACATTATCTTTGAATGTCTTAACATTTGTCATCTGATAGCTCTTCATTTACCACCACCACTCCACAAAACCCCACACAGAATCACTCAGTCCTAGTTCATGCTTACCACCTCACAAGGAAGGAACAAACAAAGGAAAGCAAAGCATGTGGGGGAGAAAGAAGCAAGATGGTAATTTCAGGGGAAATGAACAACCAGTTCCTAAAATGGCACATTCATTTTTCTCGGTTCCTTGAACACATAAACAGAATAATAAAAATCAAACCTACAGTCTTACCTGTTGTCAGGTGTGGGAACCCTCACAGCCAGTACCTTTGATGGCCACAGTGGGAAAATATCAAAGCACCACAATTGCTATCTTTTAAGAATAACTCTGTTTGCTCTTAACAACACAGACCATTTGCCCCACGCTAAGGCAATAGAAGTGACTGCATCATCTGATACTTTTAAGTAACACTCCCTTGCCTGAAAACCACATTGTATCCCTTCAGCACACACTTCTTTCTCTCTGTTCTTTTCTTTGATTATCCCCAATTCTAATATCACTTTTTCCTCATGAACGGAGAAAATCATCAGTGATCACAATGGACTGTGCCACATGAGACAGCTGACAAAACTCTTAAGCTGGTCCATCCAATACTTGCATATATTAGATCTATGCATTCCTTCAATACTGTAGGAAAATTCCTTTGGGGGGTATTTTCTCTCTACATGTCTGCACTTTGAAAGTGGAAAAAAGAAATCTTGGAATAAAGACATAGGGAACATGTCAAAGGAGTTCTTTGAGCCCCAAGTAGGCTATTGCTCTTAAGCAAAAAATTAAACCTTTCTTCTTTTGATTCTCTTTCAATTAATTATGTTTCTGTTAAATAAGGATCAGGAAGCAATTCGACTAGGTCATTTTAAAGTCCAATCTGATTTAAAAGCTTTGGGAAGAAAGGAATCTTTGAAGTGATGATATTGTGTAAGTGTAATTACACTACATCATTATAGCCATGCTACATTATTTCAACTGCCATTGCTCCATCCCAGGGCATTCTGGGATTTGTTGCTTGGTGATGTGCTTAGAATTCTGTTCAATGGAGCTCTAGTGCTATAGTTCAGGGAAAGGCACTAGAGTTCTGTAGCATAGAATTCAATAAGTGTCTCAGCAAACAATAAATCCCAGGATTCTACAGGATGGAGCTATAAAGTGGGTTTTTGGTATTCTTGTTCACCTCAAATCATTTCCGGCACACATCAATCCTAAGGCTAGACTATTACAGGGTTTTCTTGGCAATATTTATTCACAGGAGGTTTGCCATTGTTTTCCTCAAAGGCTGAGAGAATGTGACTTGCCCATGGTCATCCAATGGGTTTCCATGGCCAAGAAAGAATTTCAGTCCTGGTCTCCTGGAGTCCTAGTCCAACACCCAAACCACTACACCATGCTGGCTGTTCTATAAAGTGATAGTATATTGTTATTCCAATGCAGTGTAGATACAATATATGGCTCTTCCTGCTCTTCCCCTACCTAACACTACTGACTATTAGTATAGAGTCTCCCATTCATTTCAGCAGAATTATGTGTGTAGACTTCAGTATATGATGACATGCTATGAACCTAAGTTCATGCAAATGTCAAGCCTATTGTTCTCTTAGCCCTTGCATAAAACACTGAATAGTAAGAGATTCCCAACATCTTTATAGCTGCCATAAATCAATGGGACTTATAGGAAGGCCCAAGAGAATATAACAGACATAAAGACATAATGAGCATAATAGAACAATAGGCCTGCAAGAGACCCTATTTGAACTTTTAATTTGAGAAAGATTTGATTTTTTTTGTTTTGTTTTGTCTTGTTTCAGATTTCAGGAATTGGATGTTCTTTTGGGGCTATTGCCCTTCACAGCTTGGGAAAATCACTTTTATGGACTTATATAGATTGGAACAACTGGTTGTCATGCTGACTGTGGATTCTGAGAATTACGATCTTTTCTAAGCCATGGCATTCCTTATTAAGCTTGCTGATTATATGCTCAGGCCTGTATTCCTGTAAGCAATCAAGTTACCGAACTTGCATTTAAGCCAGAGTTGGGAATCCTGTGGGGTATCCAAATATTGTTGGACTGCAATTCCCAGCATTCCTCATCTTTGACTATGTTCAATAGGGTTGCCAGGAGTTACAGTGCAGCAAGATCTGGAGGAATCCTTCCCATCCCTGATTTAAGCATTCACCTAATAACTAGAGGTTATGAGGAACCATGTGCAGGAAAAAGAGTATGCCTGGAATAAAATCCAATTAGATTGTTTGAGGAAACAGGCCCCATCCTTCTTAAAAATGCAATGGGCTACTGGAAGAGGGCCAGAGCTCAGTAGCCTACTATTTCCCCCCACTGGTTATTAATATCTGTGTGCTTATTCACAAGGCTCACATAGATCTCCATAACTCTCCTCTCTTAAAGAAAACCTTTGGCAAAGTGATCCTCCTGTGAATTTATGAATTCACCAAACCCCAAATAAAATATTTTGCTTTCTTATTTAAATTCATAATCCCCTATAAGCATGGATATTGAAGAAATATCAGATAAAACAGTCACCGTTGTGGAGCAAACTATATATTTGTCACAATAAAACAAATTTGTTGTAGTGGAGAAGTGCATACAGTACCTGTTATTTTTATGCAGTACCAAAGCTGCCTCTAAGGATATTTTCCTCAAGACAGCAGAAAGCTACTGAAATACATTTTCAGTTCTTCCCATTCCCTGGATGCTTGTCTGCGAAGCCAGGAAATATAACATTTCATTCATCCCTCAGGAAATCTCTTTCATACACATTACATCCAATACAGCCATCACAAATCCTCCCCAGCTTCAACATCTACCAAAACTCTCCATCCCAATACTTTTTTTTTCAAAACATGAATAAAGTGACAAGAAATAGTTTATAAAACAACAAAGGAAATAATGTTAATTTCTTTTAAATTTTCAAAGAAAGAGAACAAAATGAAACTTGAGGGAAAACTTACTGGCGTTACAGTTTATCCTGATACAGTCTAGATGGGGAAAAATAAATGAAAGATGAAATTGCATCCTTCAAGGTAACAGCTGCAGACATCCAAAAACAATCAGTCCACCCTTCCGGGGACAGACACACGCAAAGAGATGTGGCCATTTTATATTAATATACATTCTGTACAAGCTCAGGAATGGTTGTATATGTGTGATATGTTCTACAGAAATAGGAGCTCCATATACCTGCTCCATAATCAAGCATATGTGTACATGTGTGAAACAAAGTGCATAAATAATACTATATACCTCTATATGGTATCTACTTTATAAGCCTCAATGTGGTCTTCTGAGGATTTTTTTCTAAGGCAAATGGTGCAATGATAGTGTATCTAGTGATACTAATCAAGAACTGCTAATTAAAAATAGCTAGATCTTCTCTCTCAAAATGCAAGCCTTTTCCCTAGTGGTTTTATTAAAAATGCCAAACTCCTAGGATTCTTTTAAGTTTAAAAGGATAAGCTTCACACTGTTTCTTTTGAATGACTAGTGATTTTGCAGAGATGTACCTTCTACCCAACATAATGTACCTACAGGATTACCTTGAAAAGATTTTCTGTTATAATACTTGACCCCTTCCACTTCTTCTAAGGACAGACCCCATTGTCTTTGGAAAAACCCAAAATGCTGGGGTGGGGAGTGTGTTGTTCTCCAAGATGAGGAAAGGGTTACCATACTTCCCCTTGTCCCCTATCATAAAATGGCCACTTGCAAACAGCTAACCGCACGAACGCCCAGCCCAGATTTCAGTGCATTTTGGAGGGTTGGGACATTTTATTTGGTTGGAAAGTGTTGATACAAAGGCAACAAGACCACCACCTCCTCAGAGCCCTGCCTCACCTTGCTGCCTGAATGTTAGGTTTGAATGATGTACCTATAACATCCAGGAAGAAGAAGAAACAGGCCCGCCGTACAGTGGTAGATCTGATCATCTTTGGCAACTCCATATGCTTCACTCAGATGTTTCAGAAATACAGTGGAGACAAAAACAAACCAGCAAAGAAGGGACCAGGGTAATATATAGACCTTTTAATGGGTACACATTAATACTCTGCAAAAATAGATATCAGAGTTAGAGTTTCAGCTGGGAGGGTTCTGAATATCCACTGTCCTTTTTCAATACAGCAAATATCTTGGGTGGTTAGTCATAACTTTGCAAGAGTAGGAATAAGGAAAGCATCCTTCTGCCTCCTTCACTTCTTGAGTTGTGAATATGTTCCTTGCTAGAGTGTTTGCAAAGCGTGTTTGAGTAACACCTCACAACACTAAATAGCAAATGTGACTGGAGCTGCTCTCCACATTAAAGGCCAAGGACAAAAGCCAGGCTCTCACATTGCCAGCAGTCTAGTATTTAAAAAGCATTTTTGAGAACTTATTGTTCATAGGTGAGGATCTGGATAATGGTAACCTTTTAAATTAGTCTTTAATTATGTTAATCATACAGCATGTAGGGGACCACCACCATCCTTGCATTCTATTAACTGGTGGTGGGGGAAAACACATTTTTGAAGGGCAAAAAAGGAAAGGGGAAGAAGGCAAAAAATCTGAGTGATGAGATATAAACCAATCAGACATAGTGAAGCCACAGAGAGTCTGTTGTCTAGCAGAACATCTCTTAAGAAAATATGGGTTTGGTTTCGTGCGATTAGGTTTGTCATGTGTCGTCAACCGCAACAGAAAAGTGGGAGCAAACAGTCTTTGAGCATTTGGTACGATCACCATACAGGAGTGGCTATATCCCTTTAACATGTCTGCTGGTGGGGTGGAAAGATAAAAGATATCCACATATGTATATGTAACTGGGAGACACAGGGAGCAAGAGAGAGAGAGAGAAACCCTTAAAATATTATATGTGAAGGAAAGTTTACATCTTAAGATAAAAATGTTACTTATATTTTAAAAATGGACTTTTTAAAAAGGTTATTACTGGTCCCTTAACAGATCAACTCAGGGGGGATGCAGACAGGCGGCCGTGGGCCACCCTGAGAAGCAGAGGATTGGGGGCGAGGCTGCCCCATGCCTTGGCCCCAATCCACTCTTTCAGCGACTGGGAAAGAAGCACCAAAATAGCGCTCCTTTCCCAAGCCACAGAAAGGGCACTGCAAGAACTGCCATGTGGCTCTTTTGCACCCTTCCAACACGCCGGAAGGATGTCATCAGAGCACTTGCCATGTGCAATGGTGGGCACTCTGATGATGTCCTCGAGAAGGGGTTAGGGCATCCGGCGTCCGGCTGCCCCTCCCCTCCCCTGACTACAAGATGGTGCTTTGCACCATCTGCAGAGCCCCTCAGTTTGAAGAACTGATACAAAGTTGCAAAACTCCTCCAAGAGTTGCTCTAATAATTTAAGCCTCTTCCCACTTCTTTTCAGTGGTATTAACAGATTTGGTTTCTTTCAGTTTAGCTTTCTGCTCCCTGTCACTCTTTGTGATTTGCTCGTTATTTTTATTACAATTTTATTGCCTGCTATTGTTTGCAACAGGGATTTTTTTAGGTTTATGTAACTAATCAAGAATATGCTTATTGGGAACATCCACTAAAAGTTTGCTATTAAAATGATAGTTCAGGTGGAGAAGAAAGCAGTATAATCTGCCTACACATTTTTAAAAAATGATAAGGAAATCAGGAAATATATTATAAATGTTATGAACTATATTCTGATTTTTATAATAAAAAGCAAATTCCTCCATCAGGAAAATGAAAGGAACTCAGTAAACTCAGCCATGAATCAAACAAAATTCATTTTGATTTGATTTTTTAAAAGAAGGAAGCAAAAAGCAACCTTAGAAGTAACAATTGACAAATAATTAGTTGCTTATAATTCATTACTTTCCCCCATAACTAAGGAGTAGCTATATTGCCTTATGTTTGTAAATCAATGAGGGATAATATCACTCTTTTCCCAATATAACTGTAAAATTTCATGAGTTACTTTTACAATTACATGGGCCTCACTAAATGGTGGCAAAAAATTCTTTCTCTCTCTCTTTCCCAGTCCCTTTCTCTTTGTTTTTTCTCAACAGAGATGTCAGATCTGATGCAGATTTCTCCTCTTGACAGAGCCAGAATCCAGTATGTTATGAAATGTGTTATTAAGAAAGAATGAGAATAGTGTGCTCCGAGTTCCCATCTAACAATTCCATAAAGAAGCAATGTGAATACACATGAGGCTCTTCCTTCCCTCTACCCTCCCAATCCATCTAATCCTCCTTTCTGTTTTCTTTTCTTTTTTGTTAAATGGTGCTGTGCAGGCGAGAGGGATATGCCAGCCCCTGCAGGCTGCTCTGTACACTCTGTTCCAAAGGCTGTTTGCTGTGCGGGCCGCAGGCTTCAGGCCTTTGAAGGGTTGAATACCATCTTTTGATATACCATGACTGATGGGGGTATAAGGAAGCTTTTACAACTTGGATACACAGTGTAAAAAGATCACAGAGAAGACATTAATAAACAAATAACCCTTAGAAACAAACTAAATGGAATTGAACAAAAAGTGGGAAAGGAGAGGGAGTAAGCACAAGAATCTTTAATGCTATTCAAAACAGTCATTTGCCAATGTTTCTTTCTGGAAAATCAGAAAAACTCCAGCTCTATGGTATTCCACAGTAACAAGAACTCTTTGTTGTTTCTGAGCTTGTGTTTTTTCACTCTGAGTTATCAAAATGTCAATTTTTCTTTATGAGCCAACATAAGGTTTTTGGCTGTTCTTGTCCCACCCTCCTCTTAAAATTTGCTATATTGCAATACTCTAAAGCAGTGATCCTCAAAATAATGGTCTGTGAACTGGGGTGGTCCATGAGATACCAGCTGCTGATCCCTGGTGAGTTTTCAGCAAGGAAAGAACCAGTTGCAGTCAATGGGTACAAATATGGTGCCAGTCCCTGATATATTGAGCTGCGAGGGGAGCTATCAGTTCCTCACATCAGATAGCATAAGGAGAACTGGTCTAAAGAACTTTCCTTTGAAAGTAATTTTCTTTGGATTGTTTGCAATTTTAACCCCACCCCTCCCCATTAAGTCTCATATTTGACTTATCTTCAATGTTTTGACAGTCTGGGCTACCATAGGAAACTTTCAGACACCAAGTAATGTCTGAAACCTCTGTAAATCTTTGCTACTGCATAATTGAGCTGCTGTTCTGGAAGTCACCTTCAGAACTCTGCAGGAACAAAGCTCTATTTGTGCAGCAAAGTTGGAGGGATGCTGCAGTCACTGGAGATAAGGCACAGAAGATCTGACTTTATTGCTTATTAGGGTTTATTTTTCCACTGAGGTACAAATGGGCCATCATTTAGGGTCTTTCATGTAGCAAGCTTTTTGTATGAAAGCTACTTTTAGCATAAACATGTGGAGTAAAGCTTGAGAAAGCTTTATGCAATGTTCTAGTCAAGAACACTGAAAAAGACCACAGCAGTCCTACTAGTTATGTTTGAAAAAGGCAGGGTCTTGGCTAATTTAAGCTTATCTGTATCACATGGTTCTGGTAATTCTTTCTGTTTTCAATGGTGAAGGGAAATTTTTGTGTGTCTCCTCAGGTTGAAAGAAGGGTTAGAAAGTAAGAAGTGCATTAGCTTTGCACTATGAATTGTTTGCATCTCACTGTGTGGAAAAATACACAAACTATTTATATGTCAAGATTCCCTCACTATTTGGAATATGACAGAGAAATGCTGAAAAAGAAATGTGTGTGTGCTGTGCCTGGACTTTCTGATTCTGTCCTCAGATCTCTACTATAACTGATACAAAGTCTTTCATTTTCTGTGAAACATATGGTATAAGAACGTTTTCATGGAAATATTGAGCAATGGGAACAAATTTTATTTAGTAGTTGAAACACTATTATGTCAAAGGTCATATAACCTTTGCCAAAGGAGAAAGAAATAGGTCTACCTGTTAAGTTTGGAGCACATGAGAATGAAAATATTTAAATGTTTTTGCTCTCTCGGATATTATTTTTAATATTGTGTATATTTTTCAATAGTTTTCTGCACTTGAAGATTTTTTTGTAAAAAAAAACTTTGCAGAAAAATACTACTTTGTGCAGAAAAACATTTTTCTTGCAAAAAAACAAAAAACATCAGGCTGGACAAGTTGAAAAGTATCCCTTAACACTGGACAGACTGGGCCAAGGTTACATTCACTGGCGTTGTTTCAACTCTATCATCCATGTTGGAGTGGATCTGAGCGACTTTATCTGCAAAATGTCATGCAAATTCTTCAAAGGGGGCCTCTAAGTGGTCTGTGTTTTCTACTTGAGGATGAGTGTGTATGAGATCTCTGACTACTTGGAACAGCTCTGCTGGACAACTTTGTACAGATGCAATGCTGGCAGCAAAAATATATATATATATATATATATATATATATATATATATTTGCTGCCCACACTGCCATGGAGTAGGCCAGGGGTAGGCAACCTGTCCCCTTTAAGGGCCGAGGGACTTCAGTTCCCAGAATCCCAGGAGCTATTGACCAACATGGGACTATTGGCCAACATGGCTGAGGCTTCTGGGAGCTGAAGTCCCTCAGCCCTTAAAGGGGAAAGGTTGCCTACCCCTGGAGTAGGCCTTCAAATAGGCTCTAATCCATGTTCGGTCAGATTCACTTCAAGCTTTCCTCCAACGTTGCTCTAATCTCTGTCTCACTCGCTTCATCACCATCAATTCCCTGGAGTACCAGGGGACTGGTTTGGGTCCATTCCGTAAGAGGGGATGCTCAAGAGTGATTGTGTTCATGCCCCTGGCTATTTCCCCATTCCAATGGTCAACCAGGGCTTCAACAGAATTGCCTGTCAAGACTCTCCTAGACCCCTCAGAAATCCATCTGGATCCAACAGCCTCCTGAGGTGGACAATCCTAATGGGTCCCCCACTCCTGCAGAGGTTCTGAGTCCCAGTGAGTCTAAACTTGACTAGATAATGATCTGGCCATGACAACAGAACTGTAGAAAGTTCCTCCACACCAAGATCATCATCACCCCACCCAGCACAAAAAACAAGGTCCAGCAGCATGAGTAGGGCCAGATACCCATGGGTTTCATGGAGGCCATGTAGTTCTGAGCCACTCCTGAAAGGGCAGTCTCAGCACGTATGTTGAAGTTCCCCAGCACTATCAGACAAGGAGACTGCAACACCAACCCTGAGACCATCCCGGCTAGCTCAGGAAGGGAGGTAGTTTGTCACCACTTTGTCTGCCATGGCTCAATGCTAGGGAATTCTGGGATTTGTAGTTTGCTATGGCACTATGTTCTCTGACAGAGATGGCTAAATGTCTCAGGAAACTACAATTCCATAGCATGGAGCCATGGTAGTTAGAGTGGTATCAAACTGGATTATTTCTGCAGTACAGATGGAAGCTATATCATCTCTTCCAGATAGTTTTTTTTTTTTTAAGCACTTCAGCTCCCTTAATTCCTGCTCATTGGCTCAACTGGCTGATGCTTATGGGAGTTATATTCCAAAAATATCTGGAATATCAGATCTTACTGAAAGCAGGAGAATGAACCCCTCCCTCCACGTAGTAACAGAGGATCACCACAGATTGTCATTGCACACACAGCAATCCCCACTTAGAAGATGTGACTTCCATGTGTGCAAGCAGATCCTAAATGCCTCCTTGTGCAAGTGACAAAAATATTAAATGTTAAATGTGCTGGGGTCCACTCCATAAATGTGTTGACTGAACCAGGATCCTTTCAAATGTTGCCTACTCCTGAACTTCATATCTACCTTGATTTGGTATTAGGAGACAGCTTTTTCAAATTTTTTGTTTCAAATCGATGTGTGTTCCTTTGCATTTAAAATTTATTCCCTGTTGGCCATTTTATCATATGCTATTTTGTAAAAGTCCTGATAATAGCAATATTTTAAATGTATTTTTTTTAAAAAAAAGTCTTTAAAGGGCTATAGATCATTGTCTCTATGGCATTACACTTTATTGTTGACTGTTTTGAACAATAGCAGATAGTTGGAACAATGAGAATGTGCTTGATCAAAAGATGGACTGAAAAACATGTATTATACAAAGCTAACCAGTTCAAGAACCAGAAAGGAAACTTAACAACAACAACAACAACAAAAACAACAACAAAAGAGACTTAAAAACCACATTATTCATAACCAGGAATTAACATAATATCTTCATGCAATGATATCTGGAGAGATTGTTTCTCCATGATTAATATAATTACAAAAGTACATCAGCAACTACTTATAATTCAGTCCAACCAAACTTGGGGAGAGGGGGAGAGACAAAACAAGAAAACAAAAACAAGCTCAAACTGAAAGCCGGGGGGAAGTCTATGTACAATACCTAGATTAACCATCAGTTTGACGCGACCACCATCCAGCTCTAGGCGCAGGGTGTCAGCTGAATCACGTGATGTTGTGGCCATCAGCAGGCCATAAGCACGCTGAGACATGAAGCGGAAAGACACATCTTCTGCCTCTGTGTGCATGACCATAGGCATAATGACTTTCATATACATGCTGCCATCATAACTGAGGATGGAAGCCTCTGAAAAAAAGGAAGAAAGAAAAAATCCATGCAATTAATTATGAGTAATCCAGGGTCCTTCAGATCTTGAGAATTCCTCTATACACAAAGATGCTCTACCTTAAGTGCTTCACTATACTTTACAATACAGGGTAATCTCTGGGCAACAACTATTTAAGGGACAGTGTTTCTACAAGAGGCTTGCCCACACGTTACAGGCTTAAAACAGGTGAATGATCAGTATCAACAAGAAAGATTTTATCTTCTATACAACTGGTCAATAATTCAAATAGTTTCCATCATCTGTTATAATAATATTCAGAGTCTGAGACACTCATCCGTTCCTATATGTCAAGCTAATATATACAATTCATTCAGAAGATTCTTCCTCTACACACGAAGACACAATAGCTAAAGTGCTTCACTATACATTACTATACAATGTAATCTCTGGGCAACAACTGTTTAAGGAACAGTATTTCTACAACAAGCTTGCCCAAATGTTAAATATTAAAAACAGGTGACTGGTCTATTAAATATATGAAACAAACAGACAAATAAATCCCAGTGTCCTTCAAGTAAACTGAATGCTATCTGACCAAAATCACAGGGCCTCAGCAGATGGAGGCCCCGGAGACGCCGCCAGATGGAGCGC
>CM034701.1:38859628-38874738 GCA_020142125.1 Phrynosoma platyrhinos
TTAATGTAAAAATTGTTTAATTCTTTTTTAAGGGGTGAGGGGGCTGTGAGATTTGGATGGTATTTTAATTTTGTATGATGCTTTTAAATTGTTGTGAGCCACCTCGATTGTGTGACAGAGGGGTGGGATATAAATAAAATTTATTATTATTATTATTATTATTATTATTATTATTATTATTATTATTATTATTTATATCACCTGCTATGACAACCAGACTTCTTTTCCCACTTGTGAGAGCATTCCTGTAAATATAATAAGCAGTCTCTAGTTGTAACCTAAGACATGTACAAAGAATTTGCTAGCAACATATTAGAGCAAGGTTAGTTATCAAAAAGGTTAGTTGTCAGAAAACAATACATAATCAAGCTTTTTGGTGTACTAAAGCCAGGTATTGAAGGGTAAGTTCTGAATTAGGGATTTAAATCTTCATAAATGTCATTCTCACAGACAAGAATGAGTAATTTTATCAATTTTCTGCCCACTATTTTTGAAGACTATTTTCAGTCTCATTTAATGCAAAAATGCATATTTTTATGCAGAAAGGGCTGTTTGAAAATATGTCCAGAACTTGTTTTCTTTAAAGAAAATACTATTATTTGTGTGGGTGTGTGCACGTGCGTGCACACCCACCCACACACACACCATGTGCATTTTTCTCAACAATCTAGGATTCTCATCATCAGGGTTTCCCAATACCCAAGAAAACCATTTTCAACCATTTTTCAAATATTTTTCCATCCTTATTCTGAACTTCAGTTTGGTTCATGAATCTTTTTACATGGATCTACTTACTTGCCTGTGTCTGGGAATACATACTTAGGAAAACAAAATTAATTTTATCAGTGCTTTGCAATGTCCTGTCTCATGAATGATAAGCCTAGATAAGAATCTGTTGGTTATGTCTGACAGATGACACCTTCTCAAGAACAAGAACTTCTCAGGTGTACCATCGCACCTCTACAAATGAGATCCTTAAAAAGTGTGACCATGCTTCTATTTGCAAAGGGATCTTGCAGCACCTTTATGACTAATTGTGCAAATGAAGTTGTAGCATGAATTTTCATAGCCTCAGTCTAAGTAAACCAAGCCTACAAAAGAACATGCTACAATTTCTCAAAGGTGTTGCAAGAACCCTTTACACAATGATATCCCAGACTAACATACTGTAGCTATTTCTCTGAATTTATGCTTCTCTTTGTTGAGCTTTTGAAGAAATGCAAGGCCAGTTTCTTCTCACACAGCAATGGATTTCCAGACACATTGTCATCGGACAGGAAAATCAACATGGATCAAGTTTCCAAAGTTAAAAGCATTGATGTAAGTTTGGAATGACAGGCACATAAGGGGAAGACAGCTAAGAAATCTCAGAAGATGAATATTCTTAGGGCATGCTTGAGCTGCCAATAAACAGCTATTTGTGGCTATTTGTGGCTCTGCATGATTGCACAAATAAAATAACAAAGTACAACCAATCTTGTGACCCATGAGTGAAATACCAGATTTGCATCTGTCAGAAGAAATTCAAAGTAGTACTTGTAAGGGGACTGAGAGAGAGAAAGATGCAGAGTAATTATTACATTTAATGTAAGACAAAAAATCCCATTGTAAACTAAAGAACATTTTTAAGTGTGACAAATAAATCAGCTTTGGGAAAGTGTTATGGAATAGAGCAGGCAGCAATTAGGTGGATAATGACAGCATACGAGCTGAGGGGGAAATTACAGTATGCCACTTAATTTGAGGTTCCAACCTGCACCTTCCAAATTTAAAATGCCAGTTTAACCATGTGGTGTTTATAACACCAGGAAGCAAGGGAGAATTCTTCACATTCCTTTCTTACCCCATCTGAGTACTGCTACTTTCTCATGTGTAACTTTTGTGAAACTAGTGAAACTGCTGGGCAATGATGGTCTGAGAACAAGGCAGAAAACATTACAGGAATAACAATGCTACTGCACCAAGGAGTGCAAGAGGAAGATAGATTGTGCCTAGTATAGCCTATATTCATCCATAGTGATGTGGTGTCTCCCCTCTACAGCAGGGGTAGGCAACCTTTCCCCTTTAAGGGCCGAGGGACTTCAGCTCCCAGAATCCCAGGAGCTATTGGCCAACATGGGACTATTGGCCAACATGGCTGAGGCTTCTGGGAGCTGAAGTCCTCGGCCCTTAAAGGGGAAAGGTTGCCTACCCCTGGTCTACAGTATCAGTTTTGGTAAATTACCTTCAGAGCATGAGTAGAATTAACCTGGACAAGAATGGAAACAGGTCAAATCTGCACTGCAGAAATAATGCAGTTTGACACTGCTTTATCCACCATTGTTCAATGCTATGGAATTCTAGGATTTGTAGTTTATTATAACGCCAGAGCTCTCTGACAGGGAAGACTAAAGATCTCACAAAGCTATAAAAATCAGAATTCCATAGCCTAGAGCAGGAGTCGGCAACCTACAGCTCAGGGGTCGGATCCCCCCCGGTGCCTTTGGACCGGCCCCAGGCCGGCCCTGCCACTGCCGCCACTGCCGCCTCCCCCCGCTGCCCCCACCCACGCTGCACATTTTGCGGCCACCATTTTGTTTTCCAAAATGGCAGCTGTGACTCGTTTGTGCATGTGCGGAGTACTGTGCATGCGCAAACGAGTCACAACCGCCATTTTGGAAAACAAAATGGTGGCCGCAACTCACTCACGCATGTGTGGTACACTAGAAGTACTGTGCATGCGCGAGTGAGCATGCAAGCACATGCGCAGTACTTCCAGTGTATTGGACATGCGCGCGCGCAAGGACACGTGGCACCATTTTTCCCCCCCTCGGTCCACGGAAGACCTGAGGACCAGCAGACCAGCCCCAGGTAAGGAAAACTTGCTGACCCCTGGCCTAGAGCTATGGCAGCTAAAGGAGTGTCAAACTGGCTTATTTCTGCAATGCAGATTAGATCTAAGATTGGCATCTTCTGCCATCGAGAGGGTTACAGATTAAGAGAACAATCATTTTAGATTACTTGCACAAATAAGACTTTCAGTTAAAAGCAAAGCTTCATTTATATACCGCTTCACATATGGGATGTCTAAGCGGTTTACAATTGTAAGCTCATTGCCCCCCAACAGCCGGGTACTCATTTTAGCCACCTCGGAAGGATGCAGGCCTGAGCCCTGGCTAGTATTGAACCTTGTGGTCTATGAGTGAGTGGCTGCAGTACAGGCATTTAACCACTGCGCCACCACGGCTCTTTAACCAGAGCATACACATATAGATTTACAAAATGCCAGAATATTAGAGATAATTACCATAAAATGGAACACAGATGGCATTTAACTCTTGTAAAACTTGCTAACATATATAAGCAACAACAACTAATCTGCTGGAAATGTCAGAAAAACACCAGATCCTTGTTTCAAATGTGGTGATCATGTCCAGTGATCAGAAATATTTGGGAAAAACTTCATAAACAATCTATGAAATACTTAAGGTGGAATATAATTTTGCTCCTGAGGTATATCTCCTGAATATGGTTAACAAAATTCAAACAAAAATAAGAAATAATCACTGTAAATCCATCCTCTACATGACCTCACTAGCAAGAATTCTGTTAGTGCAAAAATGGAAATCTACTGAAACTCCTACTATTGAAGAATAGTTGATTAAGTGGTTAGAAGTCAAATAAATGGATAAGCTATCATTAGGAATAAATGAGGCATATAATGATGGAAAAGATTAGAATATTGAAAAGAAAAGTGGAGCTGTTGAAAAGGATATAATCTCTGAAACACAATTAAACCTAAATCCAAACCTCTCACGCGAGAACGTATAAGGGGAAAAATTGAAGTAACATAGATATTACAATAAAATGAAGTGTTAACAGTAAAAGAATAAATCACAATGAATGGACTGACTACAGGAAGGATTAAAGGATATTATATAATATTAGGTCTAGATACATAATAGCTGTCTTTTTTAGACACAGGTGGTGGGATAAGGTGGGTAAGAGTAAGGTAGATGGGTGAGGTGAGGGTAGGGGATAAATTTGTAAAGACTAAAACATTTATGTATTATCATGTATTTCTCTTTTTGCTTTTGCTTGAAAAATAAAATAAAAAAATAGGACTTTCAGTTATAAAATAGGTACACTATCCACAATACACAAAAAAGGTATTCATCCAAGTTCTGCACTTACAAAACTTCCCTGTTCTGCAACTGGCTGTGCATTCAAGAAATTAACCAAAAATGTTATATCAACAGGTAAATTGATTCAGTTGAACTCTAACTTTTTGAGTGCAAATTAATAAATGGCCATTATTACAGAAATCATTGCACAGCATATTAATAGTCATCCTAGTAGTGGGGACAGAAAGAGAATAATATAACTAAGGGACTACAGCAGCTGGACTAGCCTACCCAGAGTCACATAGCATGCAGTCATGTTACTCAAACCTGCAACCAGATTACTGACATTTCATATTTCTGGAAAGGCCATTAAAACTGCAATTCTACGCAATCCTATACTGTATCTTCTAGGACCTTCTGAATCCACTATAAAAATAGGAGACTATTATTTTACAAATAAAAATAAATTCAACAGTTTTCAAGCCTAAGATCCCTATATTTACTTATTTATTTAAAATATAAATAGCTGACCCTACATTACAAGATCTCGGGCTTGATTACAAAGCCACTTTAAAATACTAATGAATAATTAAATAATTTACAATGCTTTTACCTAACACTGAAATGAAGCTAATCTGGTCCTTATCTGACTTCTAATCCACAATAAGGGCATTCTCCAACTGAAGTACCAAAATCCTCCTAAAATGAATTGTTCTCACTGATGAGAAATAGAAGAGGGCCACTCCAGCAGATCTTAGTACTGGTGAGGTGCATATAAGATGAAGTGATCCTTCAAATATTGAGGTCCCAAGTCACTTGGTTTCCTATATGTATCTTTGTCATACACATAAATGACCTATAACTTTCCCCATCTCAATAAGACAGGGAAGAGTTAGCTTGTTCGGTAAAAGTTCATTTTTTCTTAGGAAATAATCTGTCAGTGGCCAGAAGCTAGTGGAGCACAGGGCCATAGGCAAAGGTGGATAGAGCTGACCCTTTTGTACTTTTTGCCTGCCTCGCACCCCGTTTATCTCTTCCTCACTCTTTCTTCTACCTTAGGATCTTATCACACTGCTAAAATAAAATGTCTTACCTCTCCCAAATTCAATTTTAATTCGGGTGGCATCCAAATACTACCACAGGCCAATGAATCCACCACCTGGATCTAACCCGGATCAATCCCTGTCCCACAGTCTTTTTGAAACTGGGTGTTTTCTGACTTTAAAAAATGGCTGCCAGAGCACTCATGAGGCCAGGGCTGGACATGGGTGGTGAATTCGGCAGTGAAATCCCTTCAATAGTATCCAGGTGCTTACAGAATTAAATTTGAATTCGGGAGAGGTAAGATATTTTATTTAGCATTTATAAGCTCCTTACTTAGTGGGCTTCAAATCACTCTTGCCAGATGTCTGAATTGAACTTTGAAATTAGAGGAACAACCACCAAAATTTAGGTTGAGAATCACAAAAGACACTACAGGGCTGTCTGCATAGGCTGAAAGAAATGGCCCTGCCTTATTTCAGAAATCACCTCTTTAGACAAAGCATGTGGCTAAAATGGGAGGAAAATGGACACAAGCCACACTCCAGGGTTTAACACTGGAGCAAAATAAATCCTGGTTTGCTCTAGTTCAATACGGAAAGGAATGATCTTTGTAGGTTGTCATCCTGACTAGGTGTTACTGGAAGTATTCCTTGAGGTATAGGTGGTGGAAGAAGGTTTCTAGATCACCACAGGAATATATCATGTGTGTGGGTTTGGAGGGACAAAACAATAGCCCCTGCGACAGAATAGACTCCTTTACTTGACTCAGGATGTGGCTTGATAGATTTACAATATTGTTGTCTGAGTTCACTTTATGTACCATGAAGTCTTGTAGTAGTCAAAAAAGTTTCATTTCCTTCTTTTTTTAAAAAAATGAAATGTATGGGACACAATCTGACAGTTTGATACTGATGAAACTATAATAAGATGTAGTAAATATCCTCTATTCCCATGTCACAAAAAAAGAACCACAGATTTCTTGGAACATGCCTATATATTCCATCCAAAAATGATCTCAGCATAGTTTGATCTATTATTCTATAAATCTGTTGACATTAAATTTTTGAAAAATCATGTACAGGTTTAACATATTGTTACTTAGGATAGAATGACATACACAACATCTTCAAAAAAAAGTGCACATTGATTGACTGAGGATGATGAATATTGAATAGTTCTAAATTTTGTTTTCCTTTTTATCAATTTCATTTCCTTAATTGGTAGAAAAACATCATTTATTTAGCAAGCAACTCTGATTCATGTAGCTGAGTTTAAAACAGAAAGATAAATCACAGCCAAACTCATACATATAGAATATAACTGCAGGAATAACTCAATAGTATTTGTTGATTAATTTTGTAACCAACACTGAGTGATTTGTGGAATCTTGACAAGAGCACTAGAATATGATAGTTCCTATTTGAATTCATGTAAAACTCTCAACCCAAAAAGGAAGATGGGAATTCTTAAATTAAAATAATTGTTGAACCACAAATTCAGATGAGGCACTGTACACTACATTACTCCTCCTGGATACTTAGCTAATATAGTGCCACAATCCATCATTTATCTGAATGTGATAAATCCCCAGTGTGGAGGGATACATCCCCATCTGTATCCAGGTTCAGCACATACTTGATGAGACCATATAGCATACTTGGCATCCAAAAGAATGGAAGATATTTTTCTATGTATGGTTGTATCATTCCACATTTTTACCGGGGCTGGAAGAACCTTGCTTCATGAATGAAGCCTTTTTGAGAATGTGAGCTGGATCCTCCAAACTGCCTTTTGGTCTTGTATAAAAACTTTGCACTTTGCATGAAATATTTGACCTTCTTTGTCTGACTGTGAATCTTTTGACATTTTGAAAGTTTCCTTTGACACTCCCTGCAGTTTCAAAAGCAGCATCCTATGTAACATAAAGACATTGTTCGGGGGGAAATAAATAAGGCCCAAGCTCCCCCCCCCCATCACACAATTAGTTTCATAATTCCTTAAATCTTGTAAACCTAATGTCCATATAACTTGGAATAGATCTGAAACAGAGTATGGAACATTACTTTTGTCACACCCTGCCTCCACAATCCTGGCACATCCTGTGAATCTGAAGGCTCTGATGGAGAGTCTGAGAGCCCAAGGGACATGTCAGAACTGCAGCCATAACACCAGCAGCCCCAGAAGGAGAGCCTGCAGCCATAAGAACAGAGTTTCCTGCAGCCACAACCCTCAAATGAAAAGACAGACTTGCTGATACCCACCCCTGCAGAGAGGTGCCAGGAAAGAGAAAAGCACTGGTGTTCTCAGCTTTTAAATAAGAAGCACATTGTATGTAGAGAGCACCTGCAAGACCCAGACAGACTATAAATAACCCAGCACCTCCCTTGGTACAGTATGACTGGCAACCATCCTTTTCCTTGGGAGAAAGCCACATTAGTGCCATGTTCTTTGACTGATTCCTTGTTGCCTTAAACTCTGCCTAGGCACTGACTATTCTGTTGGATTACCCTTTGGATTGCCTTCCTGGAGTGAATACTGTCTCAAGAATGATCTAGACCAGACTAGACTACCTCTGCTTTTCTACTGACACCTTGATGAGCTTAGACTCTCTATCTCTCTGCTTAAAATCTTCAGAAGACTGGTAAGACTCCATGTTCGGAATTTGGCTAGCTTCCCAGGGGCAAAAAAGGACAACTTTCCCTTTAGTTCTTATTCTAGATCTAAACATCTCCATCCCATTACAGGTTGAATTTCTCTTATCCCAAATGTTTGGGGACCAGAAGCATTTGGGAAGTTGCACTGTCAGAGGTATAAAGGTATCTCTTCTTAAGTTACAATTGTAATGTAGTTTTAATTCCATTTGGGCAGAGGGGAACATGGGATATAAATAAATAAATAAATAAATACTGGATTATTTCTCAAGTGTGCTTTGAAGGAAAGCTGTCCCATCCCCCCCCCCAACAAACACCTCATAATAAATACAGGGTGACTAGAGGTCCTCCTTTTCCAGGACATGTCCGACATTTCAACCTTCTGTTCTGAAAGAATGTCAAAACCTCTATTTTGAGCATTACTCAAAAGCATTAATTTATAGTAGTGTGTTTTTTAAAAAAAAAATAATGTTTTTGGCATTTAATTGGTCATGTCCTCTATTTTTCTTGAATTTCCTACATTTTGTTCTGGTTTTGTGAAAGAGAATTATGGCAACCCTAACTGTGTGATAACATCAAATAACCCTAGGGGCTATGAAATAGGATATAAATATTAGCCCCACCTCTAGCCTCATGTGTGCAGAGAGGGTTCCTTTTGCTCATTATGTTGTCCTCAGGTACTGCCTGAGCCACTCTCCATCTTCCAAGGACCTATCTTCAGGACTGGTAATGATTGCCCTCATTAATTCCTGATTATTCATACTGTCTTTCATACTTTTCTTTCTGTTAGCCTCATATGGTTCTTAAGGTTGCATTGGTTTCTGTGTTTGCATGCACCTTTGCACATTTCTAAATAAAACCCTTCTATTCACTAAAACCGGAGTCTCTCTGCAGTTAGTACTGGTATACACATGTGAAAAGATCCCTGAGGAGGAGGTTACCCTCCTCTCCAGCTAATTACCCCAACATTCTAAGGAGATGCTGACACTGATGTTGGGGACCCCACACACACCTTTTAGAGTAACCCTTTCTTGGCAACCCTAATGAGAGGTAACAGAAACCTGATGAATACACTGGGAGATGGCCCACATTTTAGGCATACTTGCTTTTATTTTTAAGAGCATGGGGAAAATGTAATGTGTGACTGAGCCACAGCACCCTAGTGCAGGGGTAGGCAACCTTTCCCCTTTAAGGGCCGAGGGACTTCAGCTCCCAGAAGCCTCAGCCACGTCGGCCAATAGTCCCATGTTGGCCAATAGCTCCTGAGATTCTGGAAGCTGAAGTCCCTTGGCCCTTAAAGGGGAAAGGTTGCCTACCCCTGACCTAGTGGAACCACCATATCAGTGTTCTCTATTACCCTCAGCTTACTACTGCATTGGAGTATTGTGGGAAATTTAAATTGTGGCTTCCCTAACAACAGGCCACACAATGCTCAAAGTACAACAATAGTTAAAGGGGGACAGTTATTGATATCAAGCCTACCAAAGCACAGTTGCCCAGTGGTATTATCTATTGACATTTAGCCCACAAGAATCGGTGGACTACAGAACAAAACACCATGCCACTCACAAACCATATATAATCCATTGTTGTCCTTAAAGCAACCCCATCTCCAATTCTGTTTCACATGCCACTAGCTCTTGTCCTAATTATTTTTGTTCCTCCAGTTTGGAATCTGGTTAGTTAGATCTAAACCATCTGACATGAGTTTCTTGATCCTTTTGTGTAAATAGCCCAGGGAATCCATTATGTCAGCACAGTATGTACTTTCTTGCCCTTTATTTTTATAATGTATATTTGCTAGAATGACTGCAATGACTGCTCACTACAGCTTCTCTGCAAGTCCCAGATGTCACTTTCACCACTACATAGTTTAAACAGGGGACTACAACTGGGCTTATCATTTTGACAAAGGTCAGCTGGTAAAACCGTTCAGGGCTATGTTTCTCTTTAGCATCATGCAATACTGGCATTGTTGTTGAGCGATTAAATAAATTCAATCAAGCTTCTACACAAAAGACGTCCTGGCATACAAAGAAAAAAAAAGGTCCATGCATGGTGTTTCATAAGGGTAATCAACGATTTTATCTCTGTAATGCTAAAGCAATGAATAGACATTTTATCCTTGAGTGCCTTAAGCTCAATAGAATTCATTCTACCAGATATGGTTCTTTAACCTGAAAGTGACAGGACCCCATTGAAATGACAGCATTCGGAACACCAATCACAAGCAATGGTAAACAAAAGGATGTTGCAATGCTACCAAGAGGAATTTATAGGGGTATTTTCAAGTGCACAAAATCACTGGATATAAGCTACCACTTCCCTAAACCAGTAGGCAGATTTTCATTATGTCTGAAAACATTTGTTCCAGAACAGAGTAGGCTTATTTGGCTGGATTGGGCAGCATCTAGTAAATACTTGTTTTCAGGTGGAAGGGAATCAGTTTGGAGGGCCAACACTGTGTTATCATAGAAGCATTGTCATGTCATAGCAATGCCAGCTCCATGTTTTGCAGTAGGAATGGATGGATCCGTCAGTTTTGATTTCTCTATGTTCCTAATTTTATACACATTTTAAAGCTTGATTTTTTTCCTGCATGTTGAGGATTGTATATCATAAATCTTGATTTTTCTTCTTTAGTTTGCATAAACATTTGTATGCATTTTTGTGCACATTTCTCATAATATATGCATTTCTCTATTTGTAGCATTATTTCCATGAACATGCATATTTGTGATGTACATTTATCTGTAATATGAATATTTGTACACAGATGTTCAGACCTCACTTGGGATACTGTGCCCAATTCTGGGCACCACAGTTCAAAATGATATTGACAAGCTGGAACTTGTCCAGAGGCGTGCAGCCAAGTTGATCAAAGGTCTGGAAACTAAGCCCTATGAGGAATGACTTTGGGAGTTGAGTGTGTTTAGTTTGGAGACAAGAAGACTAAAATGTGATATAACAGCCATTTTAAAATATCTGGAGGGGCATGCAAACTGTGGAGCCAGATTGTTTTCTGCTATTCCAGATTTCAGGACACAAAGATATGAATTCAAATGGAAAGACAAGAGATTCTGCCTAAATGCTAGCACAGATTACTTTACTCTAAGAGCTATTCAACAGTGGAATAGATGGCCCGGGAACGTAATGGATTCTCCTTCTTTGGGAGCTTTTAAATAGAGATTGGATGGTCATCTCTTAGGGATGCTTTAATTGTGTATTCCTGCATGGCAGGGGTTGGACCAGAGGGTTCCTGCAATCCCTTCCAACTGTATGATTCTATGTTTTGATTGGTGACTACAACATTTTAAGAAGTATAGATTTCAAGGAAGAACTTTTTCAGTTAATGAATTCTATAAGTACCTGAAAATGATTATACAGTCAGCCCACCCCAACTGTGTGCTTGCCATCTAGTGGACTGGAGAATCTCCCAAATGATGGTGCATGCATGTGGCCATGCCAGCATGACCATTTGCATGACACGCCACCATTAAAACCAACAGGACTTGAGGTTTTGGCATCTGCCGGTGTGGTCCAGAACAGAACCCGTGTGGGTAAAAAAGGCTGACTGTGTTTATCTATATTTTAAACATTTATTTTATTTAAAGCATTCAGTTGTAATCTCTCGTTGTATGCTCATACTAGGACTTCCAATATAAATGGACTATAATGAAAAAAATCATTTAAAAATCTGAAAAAATGTCAATCAACAAATGCTAAGTATGCCTTGGAAGAGTAATTTGGGAAAGAAGATAGAAAATGTAACAGACACAGTGTAATGTAGTGATCTGACTGGTGGACTATGGGCCTTTGCAGACTGCTAGAAATAGTGCAAAGAGTCCACTGTAAGGGTTAGGGCTAGGGAATCATGGGAACTGTATTTTATTGTGGCACCAGAGCTCTCTGACAGAGAAGGCTCAATGTCTCAGAAAAAAAATTCCCATGATTCCCTAGCACTAACCCTAAAGTGGACTCAATTTGCACTATTTCTGGCAGTCTGCAAAGGCCCTATGACTCTAGGAGAGCAGGGTTTGAATCACCACTCAGCTATAGAAACTTACTGGATGACTCTGGGCAAGTCACTCTTTCTCATCTTAAGAGGAAGGCAGTGTCTAACCCCCCCCCCCCCAATAAATATTGCCAAGAAAACCCTATGAAAAGATCACCATAAGACAGAATCAACATAAAAGCATATAACCCCAAGGAAAAACTTACTCATTGCACCAGAGAAGTAGCTTCATTCACACTTATTGTATTACTTTTGAAATATAACTTCATTATAACCTTGTTACCTACAACTCTTAACTTGTTACAGGTAACTGCATTGTTTGCTTCCAAGATCTATAGGAAGTTTTAAAACCAGTAGTTTAGGCCATGGTGAAATACTGGTTTTAGAAAACTGATAATTATCTACTGGACATTTCTATTTGGCTTTATAATTTGATTCCATAAACAACCTTGGAGGTGAGGAGGAGGAACTGGGTATTTACTTAAAACTGCATGTCTTGACCACTTTTTCCTGTATACAAAAGCAAAGGGATTGAAGTTTTACAGAAACAGTGTTCTCATTTCTTTTGTGGATCCATGAGTACTGACACCACGTGCTCAGTTCAGTCAATATTCATTCAATTTAGCACCTTCCCACCCTTATAGATAAAATAAAAAAAAAACTTTGTGTGCACAACTTTGTGTCTGGTGAATCCATTATTCTTCTGACAAGGCAGTTTATAGGACTGGGTTTTTATTATTATTTTTAGGAACCTAATGCCTCCAGCTTTCAGCAAAAAGGGAGAGAAAATAAAATTTTAAAGAACAAAACAAATGAAGGCTGTATAATATAATACCTTCTCTAAATGTCTCTTATTTTTCTTTAATCTTTTCCTTTTTCATTTTGCCCAGTTACTGCACTTGAGACTGTGGTGGACTATAAAAGGACACCATACAGTGACATTGGCCAGTGATTCCCCAAATTCTGCAGCTGTATTCCCTTGATTTCTTCCCAGCTGCTGCCAAGTTAATCCAGTACAGAATGTACAGGAACGCATGCCCTTTATTTGCAAATAAAGGGTACTCCTGACAACAATGAGAAATTCATTATGGCAACATCTGTATTTTCTTACCCCTATTACAACCCTTATGACAAAGATTAATGAGGGATAAAATCTATCAATGATGAGTGGTTAACATTGGATAACACTGCAGGGAAAGAAAGGCTAATATAGTGGGCCCTCCACATTTGCTGGGGCTAGGGGCATAGGACTCCAGTGAAAGTGGAAAAACTGCAAATAAAAATTCTATTTTTTTAATCTGAGAGAATACCTCTCTAGGAATCTCTAGATTCTCCAGCACAGTTCTCTGGTCCACATCTGGCAGAGGTTGACCATAGAATCATGGTGAGGACCTACAAATGCCTAGGAATCTCTAGGTCCTCCAGTGTGACCCTATGATCACCTTCCAGCAGAGTGACTTTAGAGAACATAGAGATTCCTAGAAAGAACCAATTAATGAAATCTGTGAATAATCAAATCTACAAGAGTCAAAGCTGCAAATGTGGAGGTTGACTGTAGTTTCACATCCTGATTTAGGACTCAGGGGCACAAGATGCAATGTGGATGGACCTATCACCATACCTGTAAGGCATCTCATCCCACTCAGCATCTTACATAAACTCAGTTTCACATAGAAACAGGAAATTTTAGTGTTTGCCTGCTTTGAATTGGAATCTACAGGAATGAGCAGCAGACTGAGAGATATTTCAGAAACCTCTTGACTGCTCAGCATGCTTTATAATCAGCTCTGATAAGTACCTTTATTTGGAGAGCATTGCCCCTTTCTTAAGAGCAGGGTTATCAGCATGGATGGCCATGCAGACACCTACTTTCAAGGGGATGGTATTCTGTCCAAAGGAATCCTCTATTTCAAGGTTTGCCCAGGTGAAGCCAGTTCAAAAAGTGAAAATAAAAAGAGTGGAGGGGCCTTGAAACTCCTTATCAGCAGTTAGCACTTAGACATCTGACTCAATAGCTTTGCATGTCACTGGATCATCTTCCTCTCCATTGTGGCAAGACACATTGTATTTATATTTAATATTAAGGTTATTTCCCCCTTAAATATGCATCACAATACATACAATAGGACATGCAACTTATGCTAAGCCTATGTCAACTTTTCTCCTCTTTCCTGGATATGCCTTAAGTGTCCAAACTAGGATGAGAACATGCTGAAATTAAATTTTAATTTAACATATCAGGTGTGGCTTGCACCTTGGACCAGGGTTCAATTCCCAGCTTGGTCAAGAAACCCACTGGGTGACATCAGGCAAACGACACTCTCTCAGCCTCAGAGGATGGCAGTGGCAAACCTCCTCTAAAGAAACTTGCCAAGAAAACCCCATGATAGGTTCACATTAGGGCTGCCATAAGTCAGAAATGACTTGAAGATACAACAAAACAGCACTCATGTTTAGATTCAGAATTTGATCCTTTCCAAATGTTTTCATCAATCTTTTGAAGATCTAACTTCTTGTTTCAGGATTCTTTTGTATAATTTAGAAAGTATTTTTCTTAGTTCTTTGAGTATGTTACATTTTAAGATATTATATTTCCTCCTTCCCTGGAGCACAAAAATATGATTGCTACTCAGTAAATTGTTCTAACTGAGGTCATAGCCTGCTCAATCAAGACTCAGGAGGTCTCACATTTAAAGGTCAAGATTTCAGAAAATTAAGGTCCATGTTAACATAAGGCACAGCAGCACTATAGATCTGACAACAAACTCTAATAATCTTCTTTACTTTTTACGTTATACTCCCAAGTTCTTTGACTCACTTTCATTTGTAGTGACCTTTGTATTAATGGAAGGATTTTCATAAGTAGAATAAAGTAACCCTGACATCATGGAAACTGCAACACAGGAACATCTTCTAAGAGCTATAGGCATGTTCTTTGTGAGATTTATGACTCAAAGACATAAAAAAAATTAAACCAATGATCTTGTACTCTGCTTTCAATGAGAGGCAGGATACTTCTCATTCTCATAGAATCATAGAATCATACAATCATAGAGTTGGAAGAGACCACAAGGGCCATCCAGTCCAACCCCCTGCCATGCAGGAATTCCCAATCAAAGCATCCCTGACAGATGGCCATCCAGCCTCTGCTTAAAGACCTCCAAGGAAGGAGACTCCACTACTCTCCGAGGGAGTGTGTTCCACTCTCGAACCGTCCTTACTGTTAGGAAGTTCCTCCAGGAGAAGGCGAGACTTCCGGTTGGCCATGGCTCCTCGGCAGGACGCGCATTGCTAATG
>CM034701.1:38874838-38886014 GCA_020142125.1 Phrynosoma platyrhinos
TTGGCCTGGAAAGCTTCTTTCTCTGTCTCCTTTCCTGGCAGAAACTCCAGAAATTCTCTGTCTGCATTTGAGGCTCACACACACACACACCAGGGCAACCTTTGTCAATAGGTGGATTGCAAAACGAACAAACAAAAAACAACCAAAACCAACAACCAAATGAAGCATATACTGAATTCAGTACATTCTGTCAGGTGTGACCTTTCCAAACAATGGTGACAGCTGTGCTATTGCATCCGCATTCCATATCAGACAAACACTTCTGCCCATTCATCAAAATGTCCAAGGGGTGACTGCATATTTTCATGAGGGAAGGGAAAGGAGAGAGTAAATTAAGGGCAAGTCATTAATGTGAAATGTTTCCACGTGTGCTGCAATTAATAGAAAAGACACATCATAATGTTGGGCCAGCAGTGCTAACTTCCCAGTTGGACAGGACTGGACCAGGGTGAAGCACAGAGATAGAGTGAACTCATTTCATAGATAACATCTCCAAGGCCAATATGGTAATTTTAAATACTGGAAATTATTTCTCATGACAAATGAATCCACATCTCCCCAGCCACTTTTCCATCAAGGCATTTCACTCTATCAATGCCAGCAGTAACTGCTTGGCTTGGCAAAAAAACAGAAAGCATAACGGGAGTGAGTGAGCAATCAGCAACCAAGATTGGGCAATGCCAGTGCTGAAATGAAACTCTTGACATACCATGGCCTACATCAGGGGCAGGTAATCTTTTCAGGGTTGACAGATGCATTCTCCCAAGGGGGAAAGTGGTAGCCAGGACAAATATCAATGGCAGGATTAAGGTGGGTGGGGACACCTCTTTTATTCCCTTTTCCTGATGCCTCTTTCTGTTGGACTCCTATATCCATCTGTCATGAATTCAATCCCTCTTCCCTGTTGTCTCAGATGAGATACTCGACATTCTATCCCAGTTCACAATGACAAATAGTCCAATGTGAGGTAGTGGTGGTATTCATCCACTAGTTGGTTAATGTTAAGGGGGTCCTGTTAGGGGAGCAAAGGATGAACATTGTCTCTCTTTTTCAGTCCTTTCCCCACTTGCTCTTATCAGTAGAAATTCTTCAATGAATGAGAAAGGTCTGAGCTGTATGGATGATGGTATGTCTTTCTCTTGACTCTTAAGGTGAGCTCTGGAGTTCCAGGATAAATTTTACCATTTTTAGTGAAATGGAGATGCATATTCTAATCTTCTTGAAAAGTTAGTCCTTCATAGGGTTGCTGGGGTGGATAAGGGACAGGGCTGCTATAACTTTAATTCTATAGAGATTAGGGAGCAAGGAAAAGTACTATAGAGCTCCATCAAGTGGGATGAAGAGACCTGGCCTCCCTTATCTTTCAAATCTCAAATTTTGGATGTAGCTATCCTTTCCCAACATGAATATTGCCTTGTCAGTTCAGGGGTGGTTAGAGGTGCCAGTGACAAGAACAGAGGTGGGTGCTCTTCTGTGTCCCTTTCCTGCAGGGAAGG
This sequence comes from Phrynosoma platyrhinos, assembly GCA_020142125.1. Classification (NCBI taxonomy): domain Eukaryota; kingdom Metazoa; phylum Chordata; class Lepidosauria; order Squamata; family Phrynosomatidae; genus Phrynosoma; species Phrynosoma platyrhinos. The sequence continues at coordinate 38,876,335 of CM034701.1, forward strand.
CAAGAGCCATGTTGGGAGAAGATGCCTCCAGCTGAAAATTGGAGTTTGAAAAGTGATGGATGACAGGTACATTTGTCCTGTTGACAGAGCTGTACAGTACCATATCCTGCTCTAAAAGGTAATCAGGATTAAAGTTTCAGGAACCCCATCCGGTATCCAACCTGGGAACCCTAGCCGCTCATAGTAGATCAACAAACATGCAACATAAAGCAGCCACAATCTGAGATGCAAAGGAATATCCAAAACCTGCTAACAGGGAATTAAAAATAATTCCAAACATTATACAAATCTAGTCCACATAGCCTCAAAATAATTTTAAACACTAGTATTCTACTGGGCAAATAGGCAAACATCTGGAAAATATCCTTAAGCATTTTTGTGTTTAATGGCTACAAAAATGAAAACTCAAACCATGTACCTATTCCTGTGAATTTGTAAAATGCAGTGTTCCAAGAAAATATAATGGCAGCCCTATAGCCAAATACCTTGGGGTAAGCATCACTGACCTCAATGGGACTTAATTCTGAGTAGATACATATATGATTGTGCTGTAAATATTTATCATAAAATGTTCCATGGTCATTCATAAGCGTTGTTTAAACAAGTGGAGGTGGGGGCTGGATTCTGTCTAGATTAGCTGGCAATCCTGAAGTACTGACCTAGAACACAACATTACTTGAATTTTGGTGTGGCATTAAAAGCTTGCATGATCACATTTTACTTCCAATACAAAATCTTCTACCCATCCCCTGTAAGCCTCCCCGAACCGGCAGACACCTGGAGGGAGAGCCAGAACACCTGGGCCCCCGCAAGTGCTTGTGCTATGGAGATTGGAGAGACTGGGGAGAGTCTATCATCTTAATTACACACATTGTATTTTTTAATGCACTGTATTTTAATAATTGTTCTTAATTTGTTTGTTGATTTGTTTTGGGGTGGGGGGTAGGAATGAGGGATGGGATATGAATGTTGCTATTTGTTTGATGTTTGGGGAGGAGGGAAGGACATTGTTTAATTTGCTGCAATGTATTATTGTATTATTGTTGTTTAATTTGTTGTAATGTATTAAGGTATTCTGTTGTTCACCGCCTCGATTGGTTAGCCAGAGGGGCGGTATATAAATAAACCATATTATTATTATTATTATTATTATTATTATTATTATTATTATTGCCATTGTCTTTCCCGGAGGCCCGGAACAAGTGATTTGCCCAAGGTCATTCAGTGAGTTTTCATGGCAAGCTGGGAATCAAACCCTGGCCTCCAGAGACATAGTGTAACACTCAACCCACTAAGCCACACTGGCTCCAAGCATTATTCTTTTCTAGTGAGTCATGCCTTCTCATCATATATCCAAAGTATGACAATCTCATTTTAGTCATCTTGGCTTTGAGAGCGCATTCAGGCTTGATTGGCTCTAGGACCCATTTATTTGTGATTTTAGCAGTCCAGGGTATCTGAATGTCTCCAGCGCCACATTTCAAATGAATTCATTTTCTTCAAAATATAGACATGCTATGTAGATCTCCACTGGATTTTCATGAACCATCAGACCTTCACCTGAAGCTTTTCACCAAGTTGTAGCAAGCTGATTAGACAGCTGATGCCTAAAATTTTCATTTGTTTCTGCTTTTTTATAAGAACTTTTCAAAATTCAAAATATCTCCATAAATTTGACAGAAAGAAAATTTTAAAAACCCCAAAAACAAATGTAGGGGAAAGTGCGGCTAACAGAATGATCCAACCCAGGAACAGAGCAGCAACTGACACTCCCATGGTCCACTCAAATGAAGATGTACCCCAAACTCATCAGATCATTTTGGAACATGAGTCAAAGAGTCACACTAGGACGATTATCCATTTCTGGCAATAATAAGGTTAGTTTCCGGGCCCAGTACAAGGTGTTGGTTATCACCTTTAAAGCCCTAAATGGCTTGGGTCCAATACGGGACCACCTCCTCCTGTATAATCCACCCTGCGTACTTAGGTCCTCTGGGAAGAATTTGTTGCAGCCGATAAAAACTAGACAGTCTGCAACCACCCAGAGGACCTTTTTGGCTACCACACCCAGATTATGGAATGGCCTGCCGGATGAGATCCATCATATTACCACCTTAAACAGCTTTAAAAAGGCTGTTGAGATGGATCTCTTCCAGCAGGCCTTTCCTGAATAGATATCCCGACCATCAAAAGACAGCCATCCTGCTGATTTGGCTGTAGCTATTGTTATATGTTTCTTGTTCTTTGTGTTATTATTTTAAATGTGTTTTAAATCATCATTATTTAATTGTATTTTAAGGGAGGGTGGGATTGTGGGATATGAATGTGTATTTTAAAGTTGTAATCCTCCCCAGTTACGTTGCGCGGAGGGGAAGGATAAAAATAAAATTTATTATTATTATTATTATTATTATTATTATTAGGTGAAAACAGCAAAATACATAGCTAAATATTTGTCATTCATTCACAACAACCACCCTCTAACACCTCAATATCAATAATGGTGGGGCTGACCCTGTCCCCCCAAAATTAAGGCCTTAAAAGTAACCATAAGCACTTTGAATTGTGACTGGAGACAATTTTAAGAGTTGGCAAGATTTGGAATAATTTGAGCATGTGATACATGACTTCGGGCAGGGGTAGGCACCCTTTCCCCTTTAAGGGCTGAGGGACTTCAACTCCCAGAATCCCAGGAGCTATTGGCCAACATGGCTGAGGCTTCTGGGAGCTGAAGTCCTTCGGCCCTTAAAGGGGAAAGGTTAAGTGTCTTGGCTCAGTGCTAAGGAATCATGGGAACTGTAGTTTATAGTGGCACCAGAGCTCTTTGACAGAGAAGGCTCAATGTATCAAAAAAAAATACAATTCCCATGATTCCCTAGCATTGAGCCAGGGCAGTTAAAGTGGTCTCAAGTTGGATTATTTCTGACAGTCTGTTCAAGTCCTTAGTACACTGTTAAAGCAGGAGCTAAAATATATAGGAGATCATTTCAACTGTGCCCTTAATTCACAGATGGTGCAGCCAGTCCAGAAAAGAGTTCTTCCTTTTAACCAATCAAAGAGACAAAGCAAGAGCTGTACAACTCACTCCACATAGTAAATAATTTTGTAGCACTTCTTATTACCATGTAATTTTATAGCTCCTACATTTATTGGATACATAATGGGCAGATGTGCATTGTGTCATTAGAGAGCTTTTAGAAAATGCTGCATAAAGGTACTTGGCAGATAATAAAATGGAAACTCAAGCCCTCTGTTTACCAGCACATAACCAACAGCAGATGTATTGCCCTTCCTAAGCAGCACCCAACAAAGCAGATAATGAAAAACAGTTGGTGCCAAGGTTAAACAGGGAGGTGAGTGAAATTTGAGCAAGAAAGTCTCCTGTATAGTTTGGCAAACCACCCAGCCCTCATTTTTCTTGTATCCTAAGGATTCAAAGCTCAGGGGGAATCTGTTGCAGAAATTCTTTTATTTTTTAAAAAATAATAATATTTTTTTTGAAATGAATACAATCAATTTTGCATACATATAAAAAAGAACAAAATTTGAAGTAGCAATATGATTAGATGGAAAATCATTTATCATTACTAAGGGGCTAAGCAGACCAGCATAAAGAGCTGGCCTGGGGGGCAGAGTGGCGGTGTGGAGACTGCGCGCCAGCTGCCCCAACTCTGCCCTCACGTCGGTTTTATGCCGTGCACCCAGTGCCAGCGGGAGGTGTCAGGGTGCTCCCTTGGCACTGCATCCACACACGCTGTGCCAAAGGAGCGCCAAAAAGCCTCTGCCGCAGCAGCAAGGGTGGCTTTTTGCCACTCTAAAAAGGAGCAAATCACTGGATCAGGGGTGCGGCATGCAGTTGCCATGCCCTCGATCCAGCAAGCAAAGGGGAGGCACAGAGCCACTCCTTTGGGGTGGTCTGTTCAGCCCCATTCCTGTAAGTTTCTGAAGTTGCTGCACATGTGCAGATATAACTCATTTGTGTGATTCGCAGAGATCACAAAGAAGAAATATTTGTATGCATTAATTATATTTTCTATTTTCTAATTTAAGTGATTTTCCATTTCATTTGATATTTACAAAGTTTGACCATTTAACTTTCCAGTAATTCATTTATGGACTCCAACTTTTATTGACTTTTCTTGAAGATTATTTGTCAGCCAATAAGTACAGTGGGCCTTTCATATTTGTTGGGGTTAGGGATGGAGGACCCCTGCGAAAATAGGAAAACTACAAATACATTTTAAAAAAATATTTTTTTAAAAAAACAAACACCTGAGAACACCTCTCTAGGAATCTCTAGGTCCTCCAGCACAATGTGATGGTTGACCTCCACTAAAGATTGACCACAGAATTGTGCTGAAGGACCTACCAATACCTAGAGAAGTATTCTCTCTAGGAATCTCTAAGTTCTCCTGCATAACATCTGGCAAAAATTGGCCATAGAGTTGTGCTGGAGGACCTAATGATTCCTAGAGATAATGTATTAATCAAATTTGTGAATAATCAAATACACAAAAGTCAAAGCCACAAATGTGGAGGGCCGATTGTAATTCTGTCCATGTCCATCATATCAGCCAATTTAATCAGCCATTAAGTTGATTTTAGGATATCTTTAGTTTTCCATTTTTGTGCATACAGGATTCTTGTGGCTCCTATCATGTACAAGCTCATTCTCCAATTTTTGCTTTCAAAATTTTCTTCTGGCACAAATGTCCTATTTAATAAATAAAGTTATGGCTACATTGGGAAGTCTTTTCTAAAATGTTAATCATTTGCTTGTGAATTCCTTTTCAATATTTCCATAAAGCAAAGCAGCTTCATTTATATACCGCTTCATATCGTGCTATGGGATGTATAAGCGGTTTACAAGTGTAAGCTCATTGCCCCCCAACAGTTGGATACTCATTTTAGCGACTTCAGAAGGATGCAGGCCTGAGTCTAGCCTGAGCCCTGGCAGGTATTGAACTCGCAACCTTGTGGTCTATGAGTGAGTGGCTGCAGTATAGGCATTTAACCACTGCACCACCAGGGCTCCAAGGCATTTCCACTACATATGGTAGAAAGTTTCTAATTTTTTCTTGACATTTCCAACATTCATTCTTTACAATTTTATGTATCTTATCCAACTTTTCAGTTGTGCTGGTGTAGAATTTCTCCATTTTTCTTTCTTCAACACAATCAAGAAGTGCTTGGTTAATTTCTTCATTTTTATCAATCAATCAAGTGATTAGTTTGTTTTATTTGTCATGCAATCCTATATACTCTTGATTTAGAAAACTTGAATTATAATAATATCACAGAACCATGGTCAGCTTATCTACAGAAGTGTTACATCAGGGGTCGGCAACATTTGTTGCCGGGGTGCCGGGAGGGGGAGGAATGGCGCAGGGGCCAGGCGGGTGAGCGCGCGCACACTTTCCCCTTGTGCACACATGCACATGACACCTGCCATTGTGCGCATGCATGTGCAAGCACAGGCGCCATTTTGGAAGGCCCAATTGTGCCATGTACCCCAGCACGGCACGGGCACCATTTTGGAAGGCCGCAGCGTGCGTACGCCAGGCAAATTTACCTGGAGGAGGTACGCTGGGGCCTTGCCAGGGCCCAGGGAAGGCCCCAGTCCTCCTGCTCCGGGTGAATTCGCCCAGCGCAGGTGCGCTGCAGCCTCCCCTGGGCCCTGGCAAGGCCCCAGCACACCTGCTCCAGGTGAATTCGCCCAGCGCATGCATGCTGCGGCCTTCTAAAATGGGGCCCATGCTCGCACGTGGTGTGCGGGGCAGTGGCGGGACCGGCCACGGGGCGGTCCCAAGGCTCCGTGGGTCACACCCGGCCCACAGGCCATAGGTTCCTGTGTTACATAGACCTGATAGACGCTCTGAAGAGACGTCATGTGTGAAGGCTTTTAGATTTGAAGTAGGGATGTAAATCCTTGATTACTTCCTCTTCACATGCAGGATGAATAATTACTGCTGTTTACTCATTGCTGTGGGAGAAAATGCATTATTTCTCTATAATATTCTTCTCACATTTAAATATTCCAAAGTGCTATGGAAAAAATTATCTGCTAAAATAATTTTGGACCCTCCCCCTCCATGTTTTCCATAGAGAAAGGGTGTTGCTACACAGAAAACAGTGGTTTGTTGTGTTTTTTTTTAAAAAAGAAACTTGTTTTATGAAACTTTTTAAATTTGCATTTTAAAAGTGGCATGCACTTATCTGTTTAATAATTCCTCTGCAACATTTTGGGACTGTTACCCAAAGAAAGGAGGGGGGGACTGGGGATCCCCACCAATTATCAGCATAACTTCAAATATTGGAGAAATTAGCTTTTGCAAGAGGCTTGGGTAAACTTTGGATAATTTGCACCTGTTTATACCAGTACTACCTGATGAGTTTAGGGTTTAGGGTGACTTAAGAGAGTTTAATTGAAAAAAATATGCAAAGTGCAATCACACACATCCAATAGCAATTCATACAGACACAGCCTATAGAGCTAACTGAAATTGAAATATGGGGATAGTGCAGTTTGAGTGATTTGCAGGGGAGTGATAATAATCTGTCTGATGAGTAGACCATGGAAAGCTGGGGTGGCTCAAACTGGGAGATCTGAGGACAACATAGAACATACACAGAGTGTGGAGGTGTATGGTAGCTGTGAGTGCAGAGATTAGGTTTTGGATTCATACTTATACCTAAGATATAGCCCCAAGCAGTGGGCTATCTCACCAGGTAACAAAGGCTAGATGTCTTCCCCAAGAATTAACAATAGGATTCTGGACTGGTTGATGGCTTTAATTTCATTTTGACAAAAACAGTGATTGGATCGGGATATCCCCAGGATGAATGGACAGGTAAATTTGTCTGGAAACATGACAGGGGGTAGGCAGAGAAGCTGGCTTACTGATTTCAGTGCAAGGAGATTATGTGGCTCAAAGTCCAAGAGGAAATGCAAATAATTTGGAGGAAGGGAAAGCACATTTAATACACCCATCTGGATTTGATTATCTTATTTACCTGGATGAGCACATGCCTTGGGACACACTCCTTTTCTCCTCAGAACCTGATCTAGGGCCTAAGCAGACAGGCGGCCATGGGCCACCCTGAGAAGGTGAGCCGCGGGACCAAGGCATCCTCACGCCTCGATCCTGTGGCGCACCTTCGTCGCCCCTGAAAGGAGTGCTAAATCAGCGCTCCTTTATTATGTCGCCGAAAGTGCGCCGCAAAAGGCTGCGGTGCACTTTCGGTGACTCTTCCACTGCAGCGTGTCCGGACGCTGTGCCGGGAGGTCCTCCTCGGAGCGCCGGCTGTGTGGAGGGCCGGCTGCTCCAAGGACGACCTCAGGAGGGGGATGGGGCACCGAGCGTATGGCTGCCCCTCCCCTTCCCTGTGCTGAAGATGGCCCAATAAGCCGTCTGCTTAGGCCCCTAGTGTTCCTGAAAGGTCACCAATCTCTCAAAAATATACTATCACCAAATATAAGATATGAAATATGGGGGCCCCAAAATACAGCACAGGGTATGCAGAGTCTGCTAGCAGGGCCTGCCTCTCATGTTTTCTTTCCATCCTTAGTCTGAAGATAGTAGCACCATTTTAAACTATTCACAGATCCATGCTCTGCAAATACTTAAAAGAGGAGGTGCTGTTTAGGCTATCAGAACAACTCCACTCCCATCAAATCTGTGAGACTGGGCAGAATGGTCACTCCAGTCATTTCCCCAATCTTCACATATAAATAAACACTCAAACACCAAGAAATCAATCAGTTTAAGTATAAGTGGTGCTATGGTGTTGCCTGAACCTTGCCACTTGCATTCAGATTTTGGTTACTTAATGAGTACTTAATGATTCATTTGCATGGATATAGACAACTTCTAGGAAAGCCTCTTAACTTACAGCAGAGGTTTTTCAAAGATAAAGGATGGGAAGTGTGTCTGGTCAGTACTTAAAGGGACATTCATTGTGTGTGGCTACACCATAGCATATACTAATCGATGAGCTATCACCAGATCTTAGAACATTAATTAATCATGTTAAACATTAGCAGTTCAAAAACAGCCACCAATACTAATACACAACTATTTTAATTAGTAGTTTTGTCATTGATTAATGTATTAGTTAAAATAATGATCAAATGGAGATTTACAGAGAATGGCAAGGAGGCTATCTTCATTGACCCCAGAGGCACATTGAAAGTGCTTTTTGGTTTGGTTTAATTTTTAAAAAAATGTTTAAAATTTGTCTTCCTGCAAACTGGACTTTTTTCACATATGGGCTACAAAAAGGGATAGTGAGACTTTAACAAATCTGAAAACTGTGAAATTTGAAAACAGCTGTCCTAAAACATAGGATCTCACCTTACACTCCATTTTGTCAACTATCTGTTCTCCTCCTTTTTTCTCCTTCTCCACCCTTGCCAACATGCATGCTGATGTTGCCCTTCAGACACCTTGGTTATTAATAAGAAGTATTAATAGAGGTTATTAATGAATTATGTTTTAATTTCAGCTAAAGGACACTGACCCTGCAAGGACAAGAATTTGTGGCTGGCTGCTAAGATCAGTCAGTGAATCAAGGATAGAGAATGTTCAATCAGAAATCAGAAATGATCACACAAAATGTTTCAAGAATATACAGAATATTTTTCTGCACAACTCCCATGGATCTGCAAAGATAAGCAACATGTTTTGCTTCTTTAACTTAATGGGACTTACTTCTGATTAATTTTTTAAAAGGGAAAAAAGCAGAGATGGGAAGGTGTGAATTTAACCACCTGTATCTTCTGGCTCCAAATTGCATCCTTACTAAACCCTCAAAGTTAAGAAGGTGATGGGTGGAAAGCAGAACGCTAAGAGAAGAGAGAAAGGAAGGTCAAGAGAGGGGGAAAAGGATGTGAGGAAAATTTCTACATCATTACCTCACTGTCCAGTGCTTTGTGAGTAATGATAAACACAAAAGTATTACATAGGGCTTCAATGGGATTTACCTGTGACTAGATTTGAGGAGGGCCTTCTTGTATCTGTCCAAAAGAGAACTACAGTAGTCCTTCCCTGTTCATGAACTTCGAGTCCAAGGTCTCTGTCCTTTGCGGACCAGCAAGTGGGGAGGGATAAAATTGTGTGCATGTCTATAGCACCTGTGCAGGGCTGCATGCAGGAACACACAGCCTTTCAAGCCAATGGGGCTTGAATATTTGCAGTTTTTCATTTTCGTAATTTAAAAATTTATAGCACTCTAAATTTAATACACTGTTAAAGCATAGGATTATGTTCAGAGTTAATCAGGAAATCTAATGAGATAATGCCACATCTATAGAAAAAAACAATAGACAATGACTCAATGAGTTAATTATTCCCAAATGCTCATTAACACATACATGAGGTGGGAGTGAGGAAGGTTTTGAGTTATAGAGAATATAAGGGGGGAACCCATTTTCATGTTCTCATCAGTACTGTCAAGGAGATGTAGCTAATCTCTCCACATATATTATTTAGAACTATAAGAGTAAATGATAAGAGAATCATGAAAATGCCAATGGTTATGTAAATGTGTTACATTTAGAAAAGTACATTGTTCTAAAAGTGAACATAAAGAATTTCTATTTCTATGTACATAGCATGTAAATGTTAGATGTGAAACTAATTATATATATATATATATATATATATATATATATATATATA
>CM034701.1:38902021-38912439 GCA_020142125.1 Phrynosoma platyrhinos
ATTTCGGTTACTTTTCACTTCGTGGCCAGTGTGTGATAAGGTCCTATGTATGGTTGTGAAAGCTGGACATTGAAGAAAGCTGATATGAAGAGAATGAACTCATTTAAAATGTGGTGCTGCAGGAGAGTTCTAGATACCATAGGCCAAAAAGACAAATATATGAGCAAATCCAGTCAAGACTACTGAACTTTGGAAATACATGAAGACATGTCTCATTAGAAAGACATGAATGCTTGGTAAGGTATAAGGCAGCAGAAAAAGAGGAAGACCACACTACAGGGTGACTTGGAGACCTTTCATTTGTAGGTTTATATCCATGAAAGCTTATGCTAAAATTAAAACTAGTTAATCTTAAGAGGGCTGCTACATTCCTCCTTCCTTCCTTCTTCTTATGATGCAAGAAACTAGCATGGATACTTTGAAAACTCATTCATAGGATTGCCATAAATTGAAGTCAAGTAGATGGCAACTAATAACAACAGACTGACCCCCAAAATTTCACACAATCTTCTTAGCTAAAGGTACAAGGAAACAAGTTCTCCTTTGATTTTTATTTTCATTCAGTCACTCAGTCACTCATGCTGTCAGGCTATACTACAAAGTTATTCAGGAGGTGAGGGACTAAGGGCCTTTGCAGACTGCCAGAAATAGTGCACATTAAATTGAGGCACTGCCCTGGCTCAGTGCTAGGGAGTCATGGGAATTGTATTTTTTTTTTCTGAGACATTGAGCCTTCTCTGTCAGAGAGCTCTGGTGTCACAATAAATTACAGTTCCCATGATTCCCTAGCACTGAGCCAGGGCAGTGCCTCAATTTAATGTGCACTATTTCTGGCAGTCTGCCAAGGCCCTAAGAGATTTTGCCAAGAGTTCATATCAGAAGTCTAGTGAGAACCTATCAAGTAAATCTGAAGGTTCATTCAAATACTAATAAAAATTGAGAAATTTGCCTTAGGACAAACCAATGGGATAATTCTGTTTTCTTTACTAGAGAGAATTTCAGCTATGGGTCAAGATTTTGTATTTAAAGAAACAAATCCACCTCCTTCCTCAACAAAACAACCCCCAACCCTCTCAGTCAGTTTATTCTGAGCATGGCAGCAGGGACCACGCAGGGACCATGACAATTAAAGGGACTGTCTGGAATTTGAACAGTGTATAGATTAAGTGTCTTACATTTGCGATGTTTCTTCTCATTTGGCCAAGAATGGATATGTGTCTTGGCTGCCCACATTGGTAATATTTGTTCCACAAATATCTCCTATACCTTTATTTAAGCTAACCATCAGAAGAGAGAATGAGAAATGTGGTGTGACATCCATTGTATCTATAAAGGCACTACTTTTCTCTTATAGATTTGCCCTTGGCAAATCAGTCCAATTTCAGTCCACCTTGATTATTCCAGGCCAGACACTCAGAGATATAAAAAGGCACAAAGAATGTTCTCATGGATGTTGAAAACAAACCCACTATAATTCCTGCAAATGCCATTATGGAAATTTCTAGTATATGACTCAACAAAAACATTGTAAAAGTTATGCCCCACAATCCTTTTCTCTCAGGAAGCAGAGGAAGCATTGTGAGAAACAAATGAATATATTTATATTGTGGAGCAAACATTTTATATGCACAACCTGGATGCCTATGTCATGTATACTTAACACGATCACAACCTTGATGCCTAAACCCATGCACACTTAATGCCATGTACAACATTGATGCCTATGTCATGTACACTTAACACCATGCACAATCTTGATGCCCCTTGTGTACAATTAATATCATGAGACTCTTAGTACTAACAGAAGCTACTGGCTACTGGTAGAAGCTACCATTGCATGTTTGAACCACTTTTCTGCTTTAAAACTGCACTGTGGTGTAAAATGGAGCGGGGCTAAGTTTGTACGCACATAATACACTGGAGCCAACATTCCACTCTAGACCAAATATCACTTTGGATTCTGGACTTACCCCGCTCACATGTCCTTCCCCAGTATCCAGTCCCAGTGCAGTCACAGATGAAACGGTTCCAGCCATCTTTGCAGACAGCATTGTTTTTACAGGGATAGCTATCACATTGTTTGGAGTTGACCCGAATGCAGGATGATTTGACACCAGCAGCATTCTGCTGTTCTGCCAGCTGCCGGATGTTTTTGCTCCGCCCATCAATGAAGAGGTCTCGGATGCAGCCCACATAGCCATAGTTCAACATGGCTGTCCAGAGCTCCGTAGGGAGGACAAGTCCTGCCCGGTTTTCAGGCAGTCCTCCAAGATACATGTCTCCTTCCAGATCCAAAATCTCACTCTCCCCACTAGCAGTGAATGGTGTCCGTCTGCTGTTTACTGATATGGTACCTGAAAGAAAGAAATCACATTAAGCACTAGCCCCAATAGTAAACCAAATCAAGTTTCTGCATATTTTGAATCCTGATGAAAGGTGGAGTCTTTGGGACAGGAACTAGTAATAAACTAGAAGGCTTACGAAGGACATCTAACCCAATCCTCTGCAATGATGCAAGAACTTCAACAATCTATGTTTATATATGGCCTTGGAAGTTCCTGCATCAACAATCTAGCTGCCTAGTGTCAGAAGATTTGGGCAGAAAAGCAAATGATTTCTCATGATTTACAAAAGATGTGTTGTGCTGTGGTACACAACAACAAAGAACGCTGTTTGACCCCCCTAGAGATTTTGACAGTGTATCCACTGACAACAATTGCAATTTATCCAACACACTGTTACCATTCAAACACAATTAAAATATGCCCTTCTATATGAGAAGCATGTACCTTGCAGATATTAACATTATAGTGAAGCACAAAGAATGCAAAGGGGGAAAAGCCTAGACTTCAGTGGAAGAACAAGTGGTACATATGTAGTCTCAGTTATACCACAAGAAGGAGGTACATTTTAGCCTTCTGTATCAGCCTCAGAACAAGAGAGATGTACTTCTGCTCATGACCACTGCATTATAGGTGGGGGAGGAGGCCTGTCTTCTTCATTCTACATTTGATCTCACAAACTAGTATTACGTTTTAGACAACATTCTACTCCTATCAGTCCCAGTCACTATGGCAAATGATCATGGAATCACACTTCAAAGCTATTTGGAGGACCATTGGTTGTCCCACTCAGGTCCCATTCTAGGGTCTTTAAGTGTTTGAAACAGAAAGCAAACATAAGAGCTACAGATTTAAAAAGGAGAAAAACCTGGTTCACAAATAGGTGACTTTTTACGCTTTTCAATGACACAAGAGACTAGTGTGAGATGAAAATACTCCCTAAAACTAGTTGCCCAATTGGGCTGATGAGAAGGCCCAGAATTCTTAATAAATACCCTAAAAAGGCACAGATACCCTTAAAAAACACCATATCATGTCTGAACTTGGAAGCTAAGCATGGTCAGTTCTTGTCAATACTTGGATGGGAGACTGCCAATAAATACCAGGTGCTATAGGCTATATTTCAGAGGAAGGAACTGGTAAAACCAGCTCTGAACATTCCTTGCTTAAGAAAACCCTGTGAAATTCATGTGGTCACCATAAGTTGACAAGCAACATGAGTGCACATAAACACAAAAACACAAACAGTAGAGAAATATCTGCAAGCCTTCTTCCCTGCAGCATGTTGATGCTGTTTGCCTTCAAGTTGTTTCCAACTTATGGTGACCCTAAGGAGAACCTATCATGGCAAGATTTGTTCAGAGGAGGTTTGCCATTGCCTTCCCCTGAGCATGAGAGTGTGTGACTTGCCCAAGGTCACCAGTGAGTTTCATGGCTGAACAGGATTCGAAGCCTGGTCTCCAGAGTCGTATTCCAATGTTCAAACTATCTACTAATTTAATGTTACATTTCTGATTAGTATTTGGAGAGAAGGAAGAAGAAGCCAGTCATAAGGCAGGAAATCTTGGTAGTAGGAATACAATGGGAAAATACAGCCAAATCAGTGGGTCAAAAAGCAATTGTACCCTGGAAGAGGAGCTAATTTTCTTCTCCCTTGCTTTTTTCCCATTTAATTTTCCTCAATTCTGTTTTTTTCCTAGCAGAGATTGCCTCTTTGCCTTCGGGGGGGGGGGTCCCTTTTCTGAATAAGCCCTACTTTGGAGGTTCGAGTCACACCAACATTGATTTCTTTCTGGAAACAAGCAAAAATATGGCTTTATAAATTAAACCTTTTAGGGGCTAATTTATTTCGAGTACACATATATATGGTTTTAAACTGTTGCAGTATTTAATGTGATTTTGTTAACTGCAACATTTAATGTGTTTTAATTGTGTTCAGGTTATTTATGCTTAACCTGGAAATGTTTTAAATTGTTTATATTGCATACTGCCCTGAGACTGCATTATAAAAGGCTGAAATTTGGCTGGATTCTGCCCAAGTTCGTTTCTATTTCTCATACTATACTTGGTGTTCAGAGGCCAAATACATGCCACATGTGTAAGCAAAGCTGCAAGCAGCAATAAAGACTTCTTATTGAATTTATCCTTCTGTTAATTAAATGTAGGGCAACTTGCATATATCTTTGCCAAAAAAAAAAATCAGTTATTAGATTACTTATTTTCATGCTTGTAAAATGCTGCTGTTTATGCCAATAGGTGCAAGTGACGTGAAACTGCCAAGATTAAAGTCTACCAGGGTGGATGATCACAACACAAATTCCTTATAAAACTAGTCCTTTGAGGCTCATTCTCCTGCCAAGGGAAATGTAAGTAAACTGGGTGACTTTGTACTCTTCCTTGAAGGTAAAGGTATTGCCTGTTGACAAGGTTGTCAAGTCATGTCCAACCATGGGGGGCAGTGCTCATCTCCGTTACTAAGCCAAAGAGCCAGCATTGTCAGAGACTACTCTATGTGGCACAGCATGATTGCACAGAACACTGTTTACCTTCCCACCGAAGTGGTACCTATTTATCTACTTGCATTTGCATGCTTTAAAACTGCTAGGTTGGCAGAAGCTGGGACTAGTGACAGGAGTTCACCCCATCATGCAGCACCCAGGCCTCGAACTGCCAACCTGCCAATCTTGCAATCAACATAGTCAGTGTCTTAACCACTTGAGCCACTGCACTATTCCTTAAAGGCATATTATTTTGAAAATGCTGAAGCATATGGTGCCCGTACCACTCCCTCTGGAGCTTGCCTCAAAATTGGTGATATAGTAACCAAGTATTATATACGTTCTATTCCTGTAATAAGAGCCAGACCTAACTGTAATTTTGTAACAAAAAATTCTCTGCAGAAGCATGTGTTCTGACTAACAATGGGCAAATTACAACCCTGATCAGCCTGGACAGTCTTGAATGAAATGATTTTATTTGTCCTCAGGGGACAATAAACAGCTATTTTCTGAGCTCATTCACAAATTCAGTGTTATTGTATGCTTCTAGGATATAATCAGAAATATAACACAACTTTTGGGTGTCTTTGCTTCTTTTACAACAGGATAGGAACAGTGTGGGTCTCCAACTGTTGTTGAACTGCAGCGCCCAACAACCCTAGTCAGCATAGCCAATGGTGATGAATTGCAGTTGAACAACATCTGAAGGACTTTGTAATTACCATTCCTACTTTTCAAGCCTGACAAATCATTCCACATTAGAGTTGTCAGACTTGATCCAGGATAGGGCTACTATAACTTTAATTGTTAACAGATTTTGAAAAGGGATGAGGTAGAAGATCACAGTCCTTCCCTCTTACCTTCCTTCCAATTTTCAGTCACAGCCACCCTCTGCCAGAATGGCTATTGCTTCACTGGTGTACAGCAGGGATGTATTCTTCTTACAAGATGCTCCCCTACTCCACCTCCCATCTCTATTAGTGAGGCAATAGCCATATTGGAAGGGGGCAGATGAGGCTGAAAGTTGGAATTTGGAAGATGAGGGAGGATAGGTACTTTCATTCCACTTGATGGAGCTTTACCGTACTTCATCCTACTCAAAGATCTGTGAAAAATTATAGTTACAGGAGTTCCATCCTGGATTCATTCTGGCAATCATATTAAACATATCAATTTCATGAAAGCCTATTGCCATACCATTACCTGAGAACAGAGGGCCCTTGGAATATGGCCTCCATATACCCCAAAATGCTGCCATGAACATGGACTCCTGCAAACTATAATTTCCACACTAATAAATTCTGAATACAGGCTTCAGAAACTCTGAAATTGCATTTCCAATTACTCCCGACACCCTAGGATGCTAAATATGCAAAGTGATCTTGTAGGACCTTTGAGAATAACTTTGTGAAAGAAGCTGTTGCATAAGCTTTAGTACACTTGGTGTCTTTGATCCTCCATGCACCTGAGGAAGTAAACCTATAGCCTTACTGCAGTGCATTAATCCACTCCAGCTATCTGCAGTAGGGATACTAATTGTACTGCATCTTGACACTTTTCTGCAGCAATCTCACCATTAACATGCTCCACACAAAGATTTCTCTTCTGCAGAACCCATGTCATATCCTCTTCCCCTATCCTGCCCCACAATTTCACAATTGGACCCTTTATTTTGTTTGCTTGTTTTGCCATCATGGCGTCATGGCAAAAAGATGTCATGCTAATATGTAGCACTGAGCGAGACCTTTTATTGTGTTAGGTTAAAAAGGCAAAGAAAGTGGCCATGCCACCCCACCTTCTGTAGCTGAAACTGCCTACTTTTGAACCTTTGATTTGAACTCATGTAGTGGGATGTACTTTGGCATTTTAGCCATTTCCTTGCCACTATGTCATCATAGTGTCTTCACATTGCAGGGCCAATCCAGTATGGTGCTGCAGCTAAAAGTGATCTTCTCAGACCAAACACAGGAAGTAGTCTGAGGATTCCCTGTACAAATCTCCTAGGGAATTCCAAGAGAGAAGCTAGTTAGCTACAGCCCCAACTTGCCCACATGCCACCCAGTAATGGAGTTCTCATGGAAGGAAGCGGGATTGGAGTTCCCCAGAAAAACAACAAAAAAACCCTATTTGGTGGAATAAAAGGTTGTCATTAATGGATTATTTCCAGCATGCAAAAATGCACATTTGCAACAGCACTACAATGGGACAATACCAGGACACCAACAATGTCATGCAGTAGGGCATGACTGCTGATGGTATTGCTGAGTCACTATGTCACCACAGCACCATGGTCCAATAAGACCCTGAGTCTACAAAAGCTTATGCTACAACTTTTTTCACATAGTTAGTCTCAAAGGTCCTACAAGCTATCTTTGCATTCTGATATTCCAGACTAACACCAGTGTATTTATGTATTCTACATTGTTGGATGCTGGTGCTGAGGGCAGTGTTACTCTTGTATGTGAATAGTCCTGCCTTCTACAGGTATTTGCACTATACCTATGCTTATGAACATCACCTAAATGGGCAGTGTAATATATGTGGCATCAAGAGAAAGGCTTTGCTGTGTGGTCTCACTCCTTGCTTGTGTAATGAAGTTTTAAACAATCTAATAGGTGCTATATTGTCACAAGATTTCACTTACAACAAAACCCAGAAAAAAGACTCAGGTTCTTTCTGACATGAAATGCCCTCAAAATTTTGAGAAAAGCAACAGTTAAAAAAAAATCAGTATTAAATAAAATTTTGTGTCATAAATTCCTCTGCAAAATTCAGTCTATATTGGAGTAGAGCATCCTTGACTACAATGTTTTCTTTCACAGGCACAATAAATTACAGGGATATTATTTAGTTCTTCCTTATGACACATTCAGCTTCTGAGTTAAGCAAAATGCCTACAGCAATACAGAATCACAGGAAAATTGGCTTTGATATTTGTTGCAGCTACAGATGTAAAGAAATCTTGCAAAGCTTCGGTCCTCAGTGAGAAAGCATGTCTTGACACATCAAGGCACTCCAGTGAGGAAATGATCAATTGCCATGTGATCTTTTGCATTTTAAAAGTAAAGGTTTCCCCTTTGACAAGGTTGTTTAGTTGTGTCTGACTGTAGGGGGCGGTGCTCATCTCTGTTACTAAGCCGAGCGAGCCAGCATTGTCAAAGATGATTCTGGAGGTCATGTGGCCAGCATGACTGCACAGAATGCTGTTCCCTTCCTACCAAAGTGGTACCTATTTATCTACTTGAACTTTTACACGCTTTTGAACTATTAGGTTGGCAGAAGCTGGGACTAGTGGTAGGCGCTCACTCCATCATGTGACACTTGGGTTTCAAACTGCCAACCTGCTGATCATGTAATCATCAGAGTCAGCGTCTTAACCACTGAGCCTTTAGGAACTTTTTTGGGATGAAAATTCTGTTTGTGTAAACTAAAAGGGGGGGGTACATAAAACTCAGAGCTCAGGAATGGAAAATGGTGTCTTCCCTCTCACCACAAAGTCCCCAAATATGAAAAATTATCAAAAAATGGTCAGAAACACTTGAAATTTCACCCAGCTGAGAGAAAACCTTTTGAAATTTTTCATTCTTAGAAGCAAGAAAGATAAGCACAGCTAGCAATAGCAATAGCAGCTTCATTTATATACTGCTTCATACCACACTAAGCAGTCTCTGACTGGTTTATAACTGTAAGCTAATTGCCCCCAACAAGGCTGAGTCAACCCTGGAGCTCTGCCTGGGATCAAACTAACAACCTTATATTTTGTAAGTGGCTGTTGAGCTGGCATTTAACCACTGCATCACCAGGGCTCCAAAGATCTATATTCCTACTTATACCAAAGCATCTTTCACCCGATTCTTCAAGTGTCTGAATTTCTGCATAAAGGGCGGGGGGAGGAAAGATGTTTCTACAGTTTCTTTAGATCCCCCCTCCATACCTGATCTTCCATCTCTCTGAATATCAACATGATACCATTCTCCATCATTAGCTTTTCTCTGAGTGGCCTTTACTTTAACAGTTCCAGAACCCATGTCAAGAAGAAGGTAGAGATTCCCATCTAAGAGTTCCACTGCAAAGAAGTCAACTTTGGTGTTCTTCTGACTTCTGGAATCCTTCCTCTCCTGGGGTTTACCATGGGTGAAAAGGATAAGACCATTAGGTTCTGTGGTACGGAAGTCAAAGGAGATAGAACCCATTCGCTTAGTGTTCCATTTAGGGAGGCTAATGTAAGCTTCAGGTGTCTCAAAATTGATGGGGTCCAGCGTGGCCACATTCTCGCATGTGAACTTCACCTCCCCATAGATTTTCATTTTTGTGTCACCAATCCTTGCCAAGCGAGACAGCTCCAGACGGATGTCATTATTCTTATAAACAACCTGTCAGGGACAAAAGAAAACACCATACATCAATCCCCCCAAATAAGCACACTTCAGAAAGAAGCCCCCAAACAAGTTTTTGGGATTAAACTGAACCTATATGGTTCTAGATTCTAGACTCAAAGTATTTCAATAACTGGTATTCTTTACCAACATGACAGCACTACAGAAATAAAAGAATATTCAGTGCTATCCATATACAAAATTCCAACTACACAAGAGAGTTCAATAGGAAAATATGGGCCTATTCAGAGAAATCGAAGTACTCTGTGTCAATTTTAGGTTTTGGTGTACTTTTGGACAGTGTGCTTTCAGTGATGACTTGATTCTTGAGTAGCCATACCTCCTCTTTTCTGATGCCCATTTCTGTGCATTCTTCTTCCAGGACCAATTCAGGTGACCATAGAGAAAATCAGGCACATAGAGGCTGTTCTTCCTTCTCTTTGATTTTGTTACTACTTGCTCATTGAGAGAAGGCAAATGAACGAGCAGCAAGAATGAGGAAGAGGACCAATATTGGAAGTTCCAGAGACCCTTGCCAAGCCATGGGCCTTGGCAGATGCATGATATTTCTGTTTTCCAGGAATAGCCCTGAAGTCATTTTACCAGGCCTAGAAGTCTAAGGAATCCAACCTAGGCTGTAATTCTCATTACTATGAAAAATAAGGGATGAAGACAAAATGTAAATCATGTCTGACAGTATTTACATATCCTCCAAATTTCACAGATGAAAAATGGGACACATGTGGCCAAGCAACATCAGATTATAGTAAAGATGGTAAAAGTTACTAATGCAGAAAAACAAATAAAATAAGAGAGCATGTATCAGTTTGCTTTTGCCTGAATCTCTACTGGGGAGAATGAGACTCAACCCTTCCTCTGCTCTCGCTACTGCTGAGTGCAATCTACTTCTGCATTTGAACTCAAGGGCCATTCTCACATACATTCCCACTTATTGTGAATCGTGATGACACTGGTTGGCTGAAGTGACTGAGGTTGAGATGTAGTTTCCAAGTGAACTGTAGCAATGGAGCTAGTAGTGCCCACTAGTAGGGGATTATTTGGGGTAGGGGATTATTTAGAAATCTGTTTTTAATTGTATATTGTATTTTATTGTTATTCCTATTTGTTGTAAGCCGCCTCGATCTGCAGGGAGAGGTGGGCTATTAATAATAATAATAATAATAATAATAATAATAATAATA
>CM034701.1:38933124-38943690 GCA_020142125.1 Phrynosoma platyrhinos
GGAGTTTATCACATGGGGAAAATTGGGAGTTTAAACAATGATTAACCTATGAAAATTGTGCAACTGACATTAAAATGTGCTTAAAACAACATTAACACAAGTGCCATTATGCTGTGAAGAACCAGGGAATAACCAGGCAAGAAACAACAAAAAGTCATTCATAGGAAAATTCTGTGAATGAGTTACTGTTGTATCTTGCCTGGTTCTTCATGGGATAATGGCACTTTAATCACATTTCATCTCAACATAATGTGAAAACCATTCGTGCAATTGCATGCAAGTACAGATTAATCACAGATTCTGCATGGGATAACAGCACTTTGTACGCCAATGCTATATGAAAACCATTCACGCAATTGTGGGTTAATCATGGGTTAATCACCATTTATACTACCAATTTCCCCCCGTGTAATAAACTCCTAAGAAAACTTCAGAGACCAAACAAAACATTTAAGTGCAACTTTATTACACTCCACGGTACCACTCTGCAGCAAAAAATGCACAAGAGAAAGGGATGGGGTGTAAAATTCTTATTTTCCTTTAGAAATCTCTTTTGTAGAAATGGAGGGTATAGAAAATTGACAAGTAAAATGCTGGTCTAAATTACTCTTTGTAGCAATGTTTTGAGTTAATCTAGTGAAAGGAACAATGGAGTACATGGCATAGGAGATGGTCAAGGTGCTGCTGAGTTTAATGCCTATGATTCTCTGAAGTATGTCTCAGTGGGCCAGTCCCTCATCAGCCCCTTTTTTTACTCAGCAGCAGTCCACTGATTTGAGGTTGTTAAGACCTACTCCCTGCTTTTGAAAATTTCTAGGAAGGGACGACCCCACACAGGTTGAGAGCTCTGAACACAGAGTGCTTTGGGCAGTAATGATAAGCTTTTACACTCATTTCTGTGGTTGCAAGCCCCAGGGAAACAAATGCCAAAATTGTATTGTTGGTTTTAGCTTTAGCTTTTTGGAGATTCCTGAGCTGAAATTTAAAGATGAGTATTGGCTGCTTCTCTCTGGCTAGGACTATGTAAATTGAAACACCCTTCAAAAGAAATGCATTGATTCTACAGAAAGACAAATCTGTCTATTTTGCTTTCTCCCACTTTTAAAATTTCCAGTTCTTTCCAACGTCTTTATGAAGAAACATGATATTCTTATCTAAACTGAGTGAAACAAAATTCTCAAAAGCCAAATTCAATGGGTACATGAAGTCCCAGTATGCAGAAGACCATACTGTGTCTCCCTGCTATGCAGCCATTCTAAATGGGGAGTCTTTTAATAAAATGAGGTAGAAAATATATATATATTTAAAAATTAGATGCTATAGCTTAGAGAGGGGCCTGTATCTCAGAGCCCCAGATTTGCCTGGAGAAGATCCCTTGTTCAGTCCCCAGAATCTTCAATTAGGGCTAGAAATAATTGTGTCAGAAACTACAGAGAGCCACTGACAATTAGGCTTTATAGTACTAGGCTAGATGGATTGCTGGCCTGATTCAATATAAACCAGTTTCATAGGTTCCTATGGTTGAATAGACAGGAATTAAAACCCAGACTTCTAAGAACTAAACATTTGAACCCAGCAAATCTGTTGGTCTTGCTTCCTCCCCCATTTGATTTTTCTAAAATGGAGTTATTTCTGACATGATTATGGAGAAATTTTTGGAAACTTCTTATAAAATTTTAACCCATTTTCAGTTGTTTGAAATACCCCTTCTGAAGTGATATTTAGAAGACTATTTTAGGGAAACGTAAGAGGATACTATGGCACCTCTTTCAATTAAGTCTATAATTTTGTAAATGCTCATTTTAGTTAATGTATATGGTCTCAGATATTTACTCAGAAAACTAACATTTGGTCTGGTTTCTCCCTTTTTCAACTCCACCAATAGGGTGTGGTATCATTGGGCACTTTCCATGGTCTTTCTTTGCCCTAACAAGGGGCCCTGTGCCACCCTGTGGAGTGCCCTAATGTCTTTCCTTTGGATTGTTACTTTTTGTTCATCTGTTCTCTTTGAGTGACAAAACAGGGACAGCAAGAAAAGACAATTTCTTCTTTGGCGTCCTGCCATCTTCTTGGCAGCTAAGAGACTTGCAAAAGAGGAGGAAGACAAGGTAAACAACAGGTATGACAGTGATCAAGAAGATGTGAGACCAAACATGACTTCTTACTCAAAGATTTCATGCTACCTGGTCATTTCTCCCCTCAAATTCCCCCATTTCACCTGCTCTGCTCTTTTTAACAGTGTGTGTGTGTGTGGCCAGCTCACTCTAGTTATATTTCTTGCTATCATCCTAATAATTTTCATAATTTCAAACTTGTTTTCTTTTCATACCTAATTGGACTCTCCAACAGTATCCCCCTTCCTTATGTTGCCATATCTAGTACCCCACCCCCATCTGTTATAGGTGTTGTGACAAAATAAACTTTCCATATGATCGTTGTCATCATATATATCCAAATATATGTAAAGAGCCCATTCAGTATGGATAATCATGGAAGGAAAAATACCCCATAAATATGCACAAATAAATAAAAATAGGTTTATTTCCTAAGAGCTCAAGTGAGCATATGATAATCATAGATAAATGGAGGAAGGAAGGGGGGAAAGTAATTTTTATGATGCATTACTAGAAGAGCAAGTATGATGTAGCCATTTGAGTGTTGGACCAGGGTTCGATTCCCAGCTTGGCCATAAAATCCACTGGATGACCTTGGGCAACTCATACTCTCTCAGCCTCAGAGGAAGGCAATGGCAAACCTCCTCTGAAAAAAATCTTGCCAAGAAAATCCCATGATAAGTTTGCCTTAGGGTTGCCATAAGTCAGAAACGACTTGAAGACAAATGACATCACAGAAATACTAGAGCTTAACGTACATCTGTGAGTGCAGTTATAGTGAAAACTGGTAGAAAAACTAGTTGTGTGCATATCTTTTTCTATACATATACACACACATACACATGCATATACACATATTTTCCAAGCTCTGAGAAGCGCTGCCCCCAAAGCAACACCAGCTTGGAAAGTATAGTCAATACTTCTATGTGTTGTCTTCACACCTTGGAGAAGTTCCTGTTTTGACTACAAAATGCAGAAACTGTTGAGGCCATGCTTGCTGGAGGGTTCTAGGATCTATAGTACAAAAATTCTGAGCTCTGACAGTTTAATGACCATATGGGGAAGAGAATAAGTCTGCACTACTCACCTGGCCCCTTATGTTGTTCAGTTTCCTTTTACATCCACACATTAAATGTAAGTTCTGGTCCTAGAAAGCTTATATGCATAGAGGCCTACTACATACAATGATGTTCACAGCTGTAACATCAATGTAGCTTCATGGTTTATCTGTACACTAGGATCATAAAATAATGTGTGAAGAATGCTTTTCAAATGTAAAGTTGGCAAGCAAGGAAGATCACAGCCATCACAAGCTTTGTTTGGGAGGGGAATTGCATAGCTTATTTCTGTGCCAATCCAATGGGGATGGGAAGAGCTTGCCCATCACTAGTTAGGAGGCCTTAATGAATCTAACATTTATTTGCTAATAGTTTATCTGAGGCGCCACAGTGAGTTCCCCACAGGCAACAAGAAAATAAAACTGGTGTTTCCACTGGGACCATGACAATATATTCCATTCAACAATGGATTTAATCGTTTCCCTAGCTCACTGATTTTCAATTTCAGGCTACTAGAATGCATAATAACTTGAATGTATTTATTTAATGACTTTCAAGGTTTGGGTTCAAAAATTACCAGAATGCTTTTTCTTCACCCGCTAACATCTGTTTCTTGAAACAGACCCTTTGCATAGTGAAAGTGGTGTCATGGTAACTGGCTAAGAAA
This sequence comes from Phrynosoma platyrhinos, assembly GCA_020142125.1. Lineage (NCBI taxonomy): Eukaryota > Metazoa > Chordata > Lepidosauria > Squamata > Phrynosomatidae > Phrynosoma > Phrynosoma platyrhinos. The sequence goes on from CM034701.1 coordinate 38,936,964, forward strand.
CAAAACACACGGAAAGAAAACTAATTTCCCCAAAATTCTGGCTCCATACCTTGAGAATGTGGCCATCATCTTCTTATAATAGTAAATAGATGCAAATAGGATGGTTATTAGCCTAGCCATGCCAAGATCCCTTGATCTGAGTAGCAAATCATTGCTTTCAGCTGCGATGGAAGAGGAAATCTTGAGGACAAATATTTTAGTAAGGACCTTCTGCCAAGGTTATCAGCTCTAGCTGAGGAAAATGGTTTTGTCCATTTTCCTCAGCAAGGTGCAGGGAAACTATAAACCCTGCATGTTATCCCAAAGCCTGCAGGTGCCAGAAATCCGAATAAACATAGAGCAATTAACAGAATTAACACAGCTTTAAATAGCTTGGCTCACCAGATGCAGAGTCCTAGCAGGGTTCCATAAAATGTAAAGTTATTAGAGATTAAACTGTTAATCATCTGTTCAGAGACTGGATGCAAAAACCATTTCATCTGAAATGGCTAATAATCAGAGAAGAAAGCATGGATTTAATGAGCACAATTATACCATCCAGATTCTTTGTCTGTACAGTGTTCTACAGTTCCTGTTTCAATCATCCTGCACCTTATTCATGTCCACTTGGAGTTGTGAAAGGGGTGTGAGGATGTGGCCAGAATCTTCACTTAAAATGTGCACCCACTGGCACCCATGGTTGTGGGGATGATCATGTATTCCAGAATGCTCATCCTGGAAGTCTCTGACCTCCCTTCAATAACATGTAACTTTTAAAATAATGTTGTGGCCAGAAGCACTGGGGACAACAAAGAGGCCAGTATGGCTTGCCACTGCCTCATTTCACATCTCTTAACAGAGCCAGGGTAAGGAAGTACTGGATTGCTTGAACTGCATAATTCTCATCACAGCCATTCATCCGCACAGCCTGCTTAGCTGGATAGATCACCAGACAGTAGTGGTGCAGCTCTCACAGTGATTTGCAGTAGAACTGACAGAGTTTGTAACTCCCTATTACAGGGATGGAGAGTGTGGCTTTCAAACCACATGCATCCCCCCAGACCACACTTCTGAATCCCATCACCAGTTCCCCAAAGCTGCAAATTCTCATCCCATTTTTTAAAAAGTTTGGTGCAATTTTTGCCTGAAAAAAAAACCAAACACACAGATCCCCCCCCCCATGTGTGCCACTTCAAAATTGCCATACCACTCACTATCTCCAATACCTCCATTTTTCTCTGTAGTCCTTCTCAAAATGGCAACAGGAAGTTGTGTCGAATCACTTCCAATTGCTATTTTGAGAGGCACTGCAGAAAAAAACTAAGGCCTTTGAGTTTGTTGTGATGGGATCCAGCCTGCAGGGGAGTTGGGATGAATTGGTCCCTGCTCCCATTCTGTTGTCCACTCCTTCTTATTGTTTAACAACACTAACAACAAAAAGGTTCCAATTAAACTGTTAAAATGAAGAGAGACAGGAGTTAGTTTTTTCAGAAAGGGAATGTAAACTCCATTCTGAAGCAAAAACGAATTCCTGAGCTAAACACGCACTCAGAAGTCCTAATTTTGTGAATTTCTATCCCACCATTCTACCCCTACTTTACATCTGACTCTGGCTGGTGGAACTCAGGGTTCAAGTATTTAAAAACAAAATTAACCCAGGCATCATAGAAACTCCAGTCTGCCTCACCCTGAGTTGGTGCAAGGGTGAAAGGTATTCAAAAGGTTCTGCTTATCAGAAGTAACAATAGCAGCAGTAGTATTTGTTATTTTTTGCTGTCCTTTTTAATGTTGTTGCTGTTTCCTTAAGTTGGTCTAGATAACAAGGAGATACTTGTCAGATTCTGGATTTCTCAGAATATCCAGTCATGCCTGAAGTATTACTAAGAATAATACTTAACAGCTACATAATGCATTTCAAGTGTTCAGCTCTTCAGATGCATTATGTAAGAAATCCTAACTTCAGTTCTATAAAAGTAGGCCAGTAATATTATCTTATCATCTGTGAACTGCTGATCAGTAAGGGGCAGAGGTTGGGGCTGAGGGAGCTGCAGCTTTTTTGACACTGTTTAGTGCAAGAATAGGCATCTACCTACAGACTTATCACTCTCAAATTCCCATTACTACTAGACAAAGATTCTGAGAAGGATTAGAGAGATTTGTCAGCAACACTTTCTTCTGCATTAATTAAAAAAAAAAACTTCTAGTTTTTCCAATCCCAAATATGAGGCAATTTGTAGATTTTGACAAATTCTTTTTTAAAAATTGAAACAAATTTTTCTCCCATCTCCACTTGCCAAGTGTTCTTCTTTATTTTAAAAAAAGTATGTGTTGGCATATCAAGATAGCTCATTTAGAAAATGGTCAAATTATATGTGGGGGTTTGTTGTTGTTGTTGTTGTTGTTTTCAGGATTTTGTTTATACACACACACACCCCTCTCAAACATTTTCACTGTTTAAGGACATTATCACACGGGGAGTTGCGGGGAGAAAGTGGAAATAAACAGGCATGAGCAGAAGACTTTAATTTACGTGATTTGTCCCGTTCCGCCTCGTCTGATAACTAAATTCGAATTTAAAAGGGGGTTAATTCGAATGCAAACCTGATCTTTTCATTTTCGGTATTTTTGAGGATTTGAAAAGATCAGGTTTTTGTTCGAATTAACCCCCTTTTAAATTCGAATTTAGTTATCAGATGAGGCGGAACAGGAAAAATCCCGTAAATTAAAGTCTTCTGCTCGTCCCGTTTATTTCCACTTTCTCCCCGCAACTCCCCGTGTGATAACGTCCTAAGAGAGCACATCTGGAAAAATGTGATTTAAACATATCATGTGGTTTGGCCATTATTTTCAGTTTGTTTCTTATCTAGTTCTTTAAAAAAAAAACTGAAGCAATTTCCACTAAATGTATGAAGAAGTTGGCATGCTCTTGAAAGTTTTTATCAAAAACAAACTGAAACAATTTGATCACCCATACCTAATTCTGGAAATCGTGGTGCAAAACAAAGACAGCATCAGGTTACTAACTTCTTGATTAATGGATTCTTGACTAAAACAGTATTTAGACTAGTGAAATCTGGTTCACATTCATAGGGATTAATTAAATGTGACACTATTTACAACTTTAGCCCTAGCATGCAAGATCTATAAATAAAATTATAAATGGTCCTTCCTTTAATAATGTTAAACTGTACAAGCTTAATTGTTTTAAATTATTTTAAACTATTGTATTGGATTTACTTAGTCCTTGCACTTAGAGTAAAACAAGAGCATTTTGAAACAAACATACATACTTTAACTGTGACTAGGTTTTGATCCAAGCATCATAGCGAGCCGCATATTACAACTGGTATTTATATTCTAAATAACAACGTATGGAATAACTGAGCTACAAATGCAGCAAGTAGCAATTTCAGGCTAAATAAAGGACTGTAGTATAAATTACTCTTGCTAATTCTAGTAAAAAAAAAATCTATATTTAGAAAATACATATACACATTTCAAAGCTTCCATCTAGAGGAAAATGGTAGCAGCAAAAGTAAAAAAGAATGACCACAATTTTACTGTGATCCTCATGAATATGAATAAAACTCACACAAATACGTAGACTATTAGAAATAAAGATTGAAAGAATATTTTAAAAACATTTGAAAAATGATAGAAAAACATGTATTGAGAAATCTTGAGGAGAAGAATTCTGAACTGAAATCTTTGCAGTTTGGGACTTATTCTGAGCAACATTCACACATAGTTGTTTTGTACAAGAAACAGGATTTTCTGTGTAGGAAAAAAATAATATTTCTGCACATAAAATAATATTTTTGCATGGAAACATTATTTTCTGTGCAGAAAAAGCAGTGTCCTGTGCAGAAAATGCTGTAATTGGTGACACTCAATTTATTTCTACATGTTTTTTGCTCTGAAAACAGTTCTTTTCTGCATAGGAAACAGCCCTTCTGTGCAGAAAATAGTATTTCCACTCAGAAATAATATGTCCTGTGCAAAAAAACAAACAAAAAAAAACCCCCAACTATTTCTTGAATCAGAAATGTTATTTTCTGTGCAAAACAACCATGTATGAATTTTGGGCAAAGTCCAGAATTATAAATAATATTTTAAAACCGCACAACACCACAGCAGAGAGAGGGGGGGCACAGTGACTATCTGAGGACTGGACGGGAGGAAGAGGTTGCTGCTTTTGCTGCTGTCTTGGACCTCTGCCTCCTTAGTGGGAGTCCACTCTTCGCAAGACTGAGGCCCTTACTCAGCAGGTACTGCTTTCTACTCTGCACAGCTGCTTTGCCTATATACAGGACTTTGCTACACAACACCACAGCAGAGAGAGACAGACGGGGGACCATGGTAATGATATCTGTGGGGTGGAAGAAACTGCTTCTGCTGCTGCCTCAGACCTCTGCCTCCTTAGTGGGAATCCTCTCTTTACAGGACTGAGACCCTGACTCAGCAGGCTTGTGCTGGGTATAGAGGGCAAGAGTTTGCCCTTTTGCCTTGAAGAGATAAGGGGTTTGGTACCTGTTTTGACCATCTCTACTTTAATGATCTGCCAGACTATTTATTGTCTGTCCCAAGTGGTATCTGGCCCTGCTCATGCTCTACACCTTGTTTTTTGTGCTGGCTGGAGTGATAATGATCTTGGTGTGGAGGAACTCTCCACAATTCCATTGTCATAAACAGATCATCACCTGGTCAAATTTAGATTCACTGGGACTCAGAACCTCTTAATGGGTGGGGGGCAGATTAGGATGGTCCATCCCAGAAGACTGATGGATCCAGATCTATTCCTGATGGCTCTTAGGGAGCTTCCTGTCACCTTGGCAGGTGATTCTGTTAAGTGCTGGCCAACCTTTGGAATGGGAAAATGGCCAGGGCGGTGGACACAATTACTCCAGAGCATCCCTTCTTACGGAGTGGAGCTAAACAAGCCCCCTTGTTCTCCAGGGAGTTGATGGTGATGAAACAAATGAGATGGAGACTACAGCAATGTTCGCGGAAGACTCCAATCAAATCTGGCCTAACATGGGCTAAAGCTTATTTTAAAACCTACTCCATGGCAGTGTGGGGAACAAAGAAATTAATTTTTGTTGCCAGCATTGCATCTGCAGGGAATCATCCAGCAGAGCTGTTCCAAGTGGTCAGGGGTCTCTTACACAAGCACCCTCAAGTAGAAAATGCAGATCACTTGCCAGCCTGCTGTGAAGAATTTGCTCAGCACTTTGCCAATCAAGTCACTCAGATCTACTTTGACTTGGATGCTGTACTGGATACATTGCCAATGGATGTAACCTTGGGGTTTGTTTGTCCAATGTTAATCAATACTTTTCAATTTGTGTGTCCTGATGATAAGGACAGGATCCTTGAAGAAGTGAGAGCCACCACATGGGTGTTAAACCATTGTCCTTCTTGGCTTATCAAACAGGCCAGAGGGGGACTGGATGAGAGGGTCAAAGGGGTAGTCAATTCCTCCCTACAGCAAGCCAGCTTTCCAACTTGCCTAAAGGAGGCAGTTGTAAGTCTTTATAGAAAAAGCTACCCCTGAATTCCACTATAATGGATAATTATTGGCCAGTGTCCAACCTACCATTTTTGGATTGTTCCAAAGTATTGGATCATGTGGTGGCTTCCCAACTCTAGGGATTTCTGGATAAAACGGATCATGTAGAACAACCAATGGTCTTACTCTCATAGTAATATCCCATGAGACAGTCCCTCCTGTTTCTCTATACACAAGTAGGATAGAAAAATTCAACAGCTCATTTCTACACTTTATAACTGTCATATTTTGTTTCTTTGCATTCCATTCTACTAAAGCCTTGCCCATTCCCTACCCAAAATGTGCATGTGATTTAGGGATATCCTACTTGACTGCTAACTGCTGCTGAATCTGCAATATGTTCAAATAAAGACTTGGCTCTGGACTACTCAGGAATGACTGCATATTATTTTATGATCTCTGATGCCTACACATTAAGAACAAACACATCGAAAAAGTCTTCATCTGTGGACATTATCCCTTTCCTACTTACATGACATGACCTTATGTCTTTCTTTTCTTGATTTTATTTATATATTTAGCATATTTATACCACACCCTTCACCCAAGTAGGCTCCCATGGCAGCTTACAAATTGTTCATTTGACAGTTCACTGCCCTCAAACTCATACACAAGGAAAAGGGAATGAAAGTGGGAGAAGGGATTAACAGATCTGCAGATACTGCCTCTTCTCTCCCTTGGAGGCTACAGCAGTAGTAGTTGGGATAGAAGGAGGACCTTTCATCAGCTGCTGGGCCCTTTTCATGTTCATATCTGGCTAAGTATTCTCCCATTGACTAAAGTTTGTTTACAAAATGTTATAATATGTGCATCTGCAATGTGCATATTTGTCTATGTGCACTTTTCAATTTTTCAATTTTTCACAGCTATCGATCCATATGAGAACTCTGGAGAGAAAACTGCATCTGTCCCACAGAGCAAAGCAAAGCAGTTTCATTTATATACCGCTTCATATCACACTATGGGATGTCTAAGCAGTTTACAACTGTAAGCTCATTGCCCCCCAAGAGCTGGGTACTCATTTTAGCAACCTCAGAAGGATGCAGGCCTGAGTCTAGCCTGAGCCCTGGCTAGTATTAAACTTGCAATCTTGTGGTCTATGGACGTTATCACACGGGGGCAAATCTGCTTGTTAATCTACACAAATCCCAAACAAAAACTGGATTTGTGCCTCGCGTT
>CM034701.1:38946567-38961496 GCA_020142125.1 Phrynosoma platyrhinos
AAAAAAATATCCAAACCCCATTAACACATGGAGGGTGAAGGGAGACGGAAGGGGAGCAGGGGGGGAAAGGTAGTGAAAATGAGGTGCATTTGGTTTATAGCTGGTATTAGTGGCTTGGAGAAAAGATGAGAGGAAAGAAAGTTAGACTTATAGTGTGGGAGAGGGACGTGGTTGGGAGAGAAGGTAGGGTTTCACCAGACGTGGACATGCCATGCAGTATATGTACTGAAACAAACAACTGGCTGAGCTCCTTTTGGCCATGGTAGGTGGAGGTCAGAAAGAGAGAGAAAGAGAGAGAGAGATGAGGGAAGAAGCTAGCAGGAGGAAGAGGTCAGGATGGAATGGGGAAGAAGAGGAAAGCTCTGGCCAGTTTTGCCTACAACAGCCGTTGCCACAACAAAAGGATGAGGGGGAAAAGACCGACCTCACCACAACGAACTATAAGCCCTGACATGGTTGTTGAGCTAAAAACCTTCAGAGAATCCAAAGAAATGGAAAGGCAAAAAGAGAGAGCATGAAAGAAAGAAAATCAGAAGGAAAGAGAGAGAAGATTTTGTAAAGTACGTGGGGAAATTATTTTTAAGCGGAAAAAATAGGTAAAGTGGAGAAGCCAATGAAGGAGATGATGAAACCCCATTTCCAGAACTGTTGTATTGTTTGTTTGCTTCTTGTTTTTTTTTCTTATTTTTTTTAAATTGGAAAATAAAGAGGAAGAAAAGGTGTTTCCAGCAAAATCAAAAGAAAAATTGAAAGGGGTCAGGTAAGTATAAAAAGGAGGGGAAAACAGGGTGAGGGAATGGAGAGGTAAAGGTAGGTAACACACGGCAAACCCAAAAAAAGAGACAATAAGAATGATATCTACCAGACAATGTAGTTTGTTTACCATAGCGTGTCCAATGCCTGAGTGCTTTGCGGAAAAGGGGGAAGAAAGGAAATTAAAAAATTGTGAACAGAACGATTGTTAATTAAAATAACTAAAAGCAAAGATGAGTCGTTAGGGTGTTAGTACATTAGTTGGTTAGTAAAAATGACACATTGCATGAATGGTCTAGTGTTAGTCTTTCAAAAAAAGGCGTGGGGCGCCCGACACACACAGAGTGAGAAAGAGGACAATATGAGCAGGACTGTCTGGGAAACCATGCCATATAGATTGTTAGGAGGAAGGGAGTTGCCTACCCTTCCCATTCTCCTGATACTACTTCCTGATCCCACCTTGAGAAAATGTAGTCCTCCCCCTCAAAAAAAAAATCAATGGATTTAAATTAAATAATATAAACAATACTTACTTTCCAAAGGCCCATCAAAAGTGTAGTTCCCATTGCTACCTCTCCATCCCACATAGTGAATATATACCATCATTGAGATATATCAAACATATTACATCCCACTGCCCCACACAATTCTGTCTCCTTTTAGTTATTCCAGTAATTGCTATCCTCAGGTGCTCCTCAGTTATTCTAACCAACTGAGTATATCTCTTGGGTGCTGGCTGTTGCTTGACGATTCCCTGAGGATGTCCTTCCCGTCCCCCAATTTCCAGATTTGATTGTTGGGTCTCAGGAAACACATACAGAATATGAAAGGCTAGACTAACAGAGACAACGTAAAGCTCACCTGTGAAACTGAGGAAGGTAGGGAGAAGGTTGCCTAACCGTGGAAGACATGATGACATCTTGCATCAGGTATTTTGGAGTAAAGGGAGGACAGGTGATAGAATTTAACATATGGGGAAGATATGGCTCTATTGTTCATTGGCACGGTTGCAGAACTGGCTCTCAGAGCAAAGCCTCTACCAGGGATGTTATTCCTTAGTGGAGGAAGAAGCATGCACACTTTGGATTCTTATCAAAAATATCATGGCACATTAATTGTCTCTGGTATATTAATATGGCTGCCTAGGGGGTTTTTTTTAGCTTTTTAAAAAGGTAATCTCTTTTAGTAGTTTTTGTGTTTTGAACAGGACTACTCGCTGTTAAAAAAACAACAACACTGGCATGGAGTTGGTAAACTTTTCACATTTCAGCATTCCTTATAGTAATTTAATTACAGAATGAACTAATTGGACTGGCACAATCTAGAGGTTCTTCTACTTTTTATTCCACTGACTGGTTTCAAAGAAAGGTTAAACATAATGGTTCAGGAATTGTTTCCCAAGATGGGGAATCCTACAATACTTTCATCAGTATAGTTGGCTCACTGACTCTTCCAAACCCCATGATTTTGAAATGCTAGAGTGTTCTTCTGAAAGCACTGAAGGTGGCATGAGAGAGGCATCATTGTTCATGATATGTACACTCATCTCACTGTTGCCTTTGGTAAACAGGCTTTACATTTTTTCAAAAGCATGTCAAACTTGTACAGCTTGAGGTAGCAGTGGGCCAGAAGAAAATCTGTCATTTATCTCTATCTTGAAAATGCTGGGGTTTGGACACCCATTATAAAGCTGACACCCACATAGTTTTAAACCAAGGTGAGGAAGAGTATTGCTTCCAAGAATTGAATACATCTTGGGAACAACCCAGTAGGCCAGATGATGTTGGGGAGCACTCTATGCTCCACCCTTCCTATGATATCAACTTTGCCCACCCCTTCCCCAACAGCCAGGTCACTTTCACTATGCAGAGAGAACCACAAACCTCTGTGTCTATTTCTGCACAGAGAATGCCCATAATATTCCCAGCCTCAGTTGAAAATGGCAGGGGCATTCTTAACAGGGAATGGAATCAGAGCTGGAGAGAAATCCACTCATCTGTCCAGGATGCCATCAAAGATAACATCAAGATTTTCCCCTTAGGAATAAAAGCAGGTTGAGATGGGATGAAATCTCATTGCTATCTCTGATTTCAGATCAGATGTAACACTAAGATTTCTCCCATCCTTCTCATTTTCCTCACTGGGTATGCAATCAGGACATGGAGCAAGGGACCTACTCTTGTCTATCATAAATAGGAAATGACAGTGTTCTAATGCTAACGTTCCTTACTGGAAGTTGAACAGCAAGTGGAGAAATCTGTTCATCTCTGTGGAGGTGAAGTTTTATGAGGGAAGGACTTCATACAGTAACATCATCCAGACTCTGGGTGAACTAGATCCAGATCCTTCATGGGCTAGATCAGGGGTAGGCAACGTTTCCCCTTTAAGGGCCGAGGGACTTCAGCTCCCAGAAGCCTCAGCCATGTTGGCCAATAGTCCCATGTTGGCCAATAGCAGGGGTAGGCAACCTTTCCCCTTTAAGGGCCGAGGGACTTCAGCTCCCAGAATCCCAGGAGCTATTGGCCAACATGGGACTATTGGCCAACATGGCTAAGGCTTCTGGGAGCTGAAGTCCCTCGGCCCTTAAAGGGGAAAGGTTGCCTACCCCTGGCCAATAGCTTTTGGGATTCTGGGAGCTGAAGTCCCTCGGCCCTTAAAGGGGAAAGGTTGCCTACCCCTGTACTAGATTATGCCTACAGCCCAAAGATTGCCTTCCCTTGTTTTAAACCACTGTTGTGTGATTTAATAGGCAGCATCACTGGCCTCATTTACCAACTTCTATTAATTTTATTGATGTTTTATTTGCCTTCTATAACTGTTTAAATATAGTTTTGTGGTGATGTGTTTGCTTTTGCAGGTTTTATTTTATTAGCTATTCTATTGTATTTTTCTTGTTGCTTCACTATATTTTATTATACTTTATCCTTACTATTGCAGTTAGCTGCCTTGAGCATCATTTGACGGAAAGGCATGATGCAAACTTAGCATCCGCATCTATTTTCAGTCAGTGTTTGTTTGGTGGAACTGCAATATGGTGCCACCATGTGCTGATTTCTTTTCCTCTCATTTGTGATGATGGAAATTAATACTTTTAGAATCCTCTGGTGACATACTGCAGGGCATGTCAGAAGTATTCTTATTCTTTCCTTGATAAGGGGAAAGATATAGCAGAAGAAATGGACTTCCGGAGATTATAAAGAATTATTGTCAGGGCTGAAATATGACCCCTTTTTATTGTCTTATTTTGATGTACAGTGAGCTCTTGTTATCCACTGAGGTTTGATTCCAGGACCGACTGTGGATACCAAAATCCATGGATGCTCAAGTCCCATTAAATACAATGGCATAGTAAAATGGGCTCCTTTATATAAAATGGCAAAATTAAGGTTTGTTATTTGGAATTTATATTTTTTAAAATATTTTCAAGCCATGGATACTTGAATCCGTGGATAAAAAATCCATGGATAAGGAGGACATACTGTATTTCTAAGGGACAGGGAAAGAGCAATCCTACTAATAACCCTCCTCTGAAAGTGCTGGTGAAAAGATATCAAAAATCCCATTACTACTGGGAAAAAACTTACTAAAACATATTCATTTAAACAACAACTATTCAACACTAGCAGTGATAGCTTAAGAAAAAAAAGCAACTGAAGGAGTACCCTGTGACTGCTCTGGCCCCAATTGCACTGGGACTGCTGCAAGTTCACAGGCTGCTTCCAAAGCAGTCTGCCACCACAGTCCCACATAGCTGCCAGCAGGAGCTGATTTAATCCATGCCTAAAAGGTCCAGCTCTTGTCACCTTAGCGTGGTCTCAGAGTTGCTTTTAGCCACTTTGGGAGTGTGCATCTTCTAAACGCCACGTCCCCAAAATGGCCGGAAACTGCTTTATTTGGTCCATGCATTTCAGGCCTGTGTTAACTATAGGGGAGAAGCAGATGGACAGATAGGAGCAGCCTCTGGCCTCTCCAACTGTGATTGACTCCAGTCAGCCTGGGATCATGGCGACCAGATGGTCTACTTCCAAAGTGGGCCACTGCCACAGTCCAAAACAAGTGGTTTTCCCCTGCTCCTTTTGCCAGTGGATTTGTGCTGCCCTAGGCAGCCTCCGAGTGCCTTCCAGCTGCATCAGGAGCAGGCATCATCTGCACACCACACCCCCAAAGTGGCAAGAAGTCACTCTATTTGACCTATATGTTTTGAGCCTATAAGCCAAACTATGCCGGAAATAGTATCACATGATGGGGCTTTTATTGGCTGTACCATTTCAGGCTGCAGATGCAAGAATTACATGTTTGAATGTTTACTAGGGATGTACATTCTGGCTTGATTAATCATTGTAAATGAGAACATGGAGAAAGACTTTTAACTGTGATCTAGCATGAAACACCAGTAAGCCATCCTGAGTCTCATTTTTTTTGGGGGGGGGGGGAAATGTGGGATATAAATAAAGTTTATTTATAAGTTTCAAGAAAACTTTTCTTTTTCCTCAGTCAAACAAGACTTATGTAATGTGCTAGATATTTCTGTGTCAGGTCTTTAATGGTTTATGTTTTTAACTGGTTTTCTATTTTAATGGTTTATGTATTTAACTTCTGTATGCTGTGAATTTTAACTATGCTTGTCTTAACTGTTGTAAGCCACTATGAGTCCCAAACTGGGAAAATGTGGGATGTATGGAAATAATAATAACAATAATCTCTTATTAGTTTCATCTAATTGGAAATCTTCATATTATTTGTTACTAGTATTTATATATTTGCCTGGAAAAAAAAAATGACAATTTCTACCTTGTAGTAAAAATACTAGCACTGCATGGCTTGTAATCAGTGTGCTGTCTTGTGTTTACTATGTGCGTGTGTATATATATGCACATGCGTGCACACTTAGCTTATAAAAAGAAAAAAGGCACTAGTTTTGTACAGGGACAGAAAATTTGCACATAATGGGGGGAAATGGTGTCTCAGCCTCAGTGTGTTGGTTTAACACTTTGAGGGAGCAGATAATCTTCAAAATGCTTGTCATGGTGACCAGTATCTTGGCAACAGCAAGATTTTTCACCTTCCTAAATGATTTACAAACAAAAAATTCTCTACACAGAGAGCAGAAGCAGAGTGAATGTAACTCTCTCAGGACAAAGGTTTTGATGTGCTAGTTTTCATTGTGTTAGGAACTTTTTCAGCATGCAAAAGCATTGATCTCACATCTGAAATCTGAAGTGGTACAGTCTAGTAAGTGCTATTACATGTTATTCTGGAATGTATATATACTGGCTATATATGTTGTTCCTGTTATGTGCCTTCAAGTAATTTCCAGCATGGCAACCCTAAGTCAAACCTATCATGGACATTCTTGACAATATTTTTAGCCTTACTTTATTTTAAAAAATTGGAAAAAATGTGTATTTTTTAAAATTTACTGAAAACCCTAATCCTTGTTGTCCTGTATCCCTGCATTGAGCCCAAAGATCTCTGACATGCCAGGAAGTTTACATTTCCTTTTGACACTGCCTATCACTGAAGACTGATTCTCTCCCAAAAAATAAGATACTTCCTTAAACAAATGATCAATGAAGCAGAGAAAGAATTTCAGAAAGTAGCCATTCTGAAATTGTCAACAAAATGAATCAATGAAGCTTATATTTTTAAATTGTATTTTGAGGCTGAGAGTCATATGCTGTAATTGATGAGAATGTTTGAATGAAACAGAATCATTAACCCATCCGTTGAAAGAGGAATGAAACATATATCTATAGATGATCCAGGGGAAATAAATAAACATTGCCTTCAGATGCAACCTTGCAGTCCCATGTCTCTTTGAGCAAAATTTAGTGCGACACATGGCATCGTTCTGCTTACACACAGATACACCAGATTTGCTGAAATGAAAAATGTGCAGCCCCAGCATTGGAAGGGAGGAAGGTAGCATCTTTTCAAGTGCAGCATTCTTTAGTACTGTAAGCGGAAATATCACCCATGTGCAGGAAAACAAAGTACTCCTGCATTGTGGGAAATTAAATGAGAGAATTGAGAAGTATGTTCAGAAGTATTTATTTAAATATACAGCAGGAAAATAATGTATTAGAAGAAGCAAAAAGTCTTCTGGGGATCAGCATTGCCACTGATTCTCCAAGATGTAAGATGAACTGTTCTGGATGATGGAGATATTTTTTTTAAAAAAAAAATCCTGTCTGCCTTTGTGAAGTAATTTATCAGAGATGGTGTCCAAGCTGTTATTTTTAGATCTAATAAATTATTGCACTCTAAAAACGTTTATAAATAGTTCTGGAACAAACCTCTATACTAAAAGCAGCAGGATACTAGATTAGTGTCATTAGAACTTAAACCTGAAATAACTGAACAATTTGTTCCAGTGTTAATATCATCCTTAACATCAGATAACTAGAAGAAAGCCAATAAAAACAAATCTAATTAAAAGGTTGCAAAGGTAATCAGGAATCTACATACCAATGAATCTGTCTAATTTTATGAGATAACATTTGTAGAGAACTCAGTGAAAAGGTGGCATGAAGAAAATCAGCTCATTTGAAATGTCATGCTGGAGAAGAGTTCTACAGGTACCATGGACTAGTAAAAAACAAATGAATGAGCCTTCAAGCAAATCAAGACTGAACTCTCACTAGAGCCGAAGATGACAAACTGACACTGTCATACATTGAAGATATCATGAGATGATATGACTCAAAAATTATGACAATGCCTGGTAAAGTAGAAGGCAATAGGAAAACAAGGACAGAAACCATACTAGAGGTGGATTGATTCAACCCATGACTCTTAATTTGCAAGACCTGAGATGATAGGGTTCTTGGACATCTCTCTTTAAAGTGGCCATAAGTCAAAGGCTACTTAGCAAATAACAACTAATGGTGAAAAGAAGAATAACTAAACCTATTGAGCAATACCTATTAGGAAAGAGGCAGCATGAATGCTGCAAAGAGAAATCATGTCTCAAAAGTAACACTAACAAAACTATGAGTGTTAATTCAGTGATTCAGAATGTTTCTTCATACTTTGACATTCTACTGGTCTTGGAATGTACTAAGCAGGGATGTCTCCCATTTGCCACAAAGGAGATTTGTGCTACAAGATGAAATATAGTAGCACTGCACAATTTAACCAAGTAATTCTACAAGATGTAGAATTCAACCAAGTAATGCCAACAGTGGAGATGAAGATTACTTAGCTGGGCATCATCCTATTACCATTTGTATCACTGCAGACATCCACCTTACTAGTCCAGCAAACATATTTACAGTTATCATCCTGTTCCCAACTTTCCAATGGTGAGCAAGATATAGAATCCTGAATTGGACTATGCCATTAGGAATACACTTAGTTCTAAATGGCTAAAATAATCTAGGTTAGATTGGGCACCCAGCCATCCCCCTAACAGTCCCTTGGGAAGAGCAAGCAGAAGAGCTAATTAGACCTGTCCAATTTTCAAAGCATAAGGTGCTACTTAGATATCTGAAAGCACCACTGTGTCCTTCCCAGGAGCATATATTTCCATAGGGATCGTATATCAAGAGAGTTAAGTCTAAAGCAACACTGTAGAAACTAAAGGAAAGAACATATTGTAGACATAAGAAAGGAAGCAGGAAAATGCTGAGCTGAAGGGAAAACAGCTTCAAATAATATCATCTGATTTGTATCAATTCTTACATTTGATTGTATATTCCTGCATGGCAGGAGGTTGGATTTGATGGCCCTTGAGGTCGCTTCCAACTTTATGATCTTGGAATTTGTTTTGGTAGCCATTTGAAGAAGAAGAAATACATCTACTCAGATATAAAAATGGCACAATGGGGTTGGAGAGTATTAAGAAATGGCAATAATACATACAAGACACAATTCAAAGATATAGCCATGTTAGTCTGTAGAATCAGTATGTAGAGATATCTTGTAGTTCCTTTGAGACTAACTGAAAGAAAGAAGTTGGCAGCATGAGCTTTCATAGATTTTGCTAATCGTACTGGTAAAAAGTGTGTCTGTGTAAAAGTGTATGAAACACACAGTATATAGAAAAAGTTCAAAATACTTCAACTTGGGATGAGCGGAAAGAGGGGTAGCAGGCATCATGTTTGATGAACATCAGATTTTGGATGAGTTCAGTACAAATGAATATGATAGAAATATTTACATCTTCACATCATCCTGGATATCAGATGAAGAAATAAATAGAAGATAAGCTGTTCTCCTAAACATACAGGTAGTTTGTGTAATTCCCTACCACTAGTTATAACATTGGCCAATAAGGAACAAAGTAAATAAATTGATAGAAAATATGAATGCTTAAATTACTAGGTTACACGGTCAATGAATCAATCTCAATCCTAGTATCTCTCATGGTTCTAAGTATGACAAGTAGAAAATAGAAATTGGGAAATTAATTTTATTCCTTCTGCTTATATATATGCTGTTTTTATTCCACAGTCTTTTAGAGGTGTTGCCTACCCACTGGAAGGTTTGTTAGAGGAACATTCACTTCATTTAGTATGGGCATTCTTTAAAGCCTAGATACTCTGTTGGTACTGGATCCAGGAAAGGACTGCATAGGCAATTTTGCTTCCACTACTATGTGTTTTCTTTAAAGCTGGAGTGCTTATTAATGCATTGCAAAAAGAAAAGTAAATTGGTTTTGCAGACTGTTCAAAGTTATGTGCCAAACATTAATATTGCTGCAGGTAAGATAATCATATGTGCTATATTTAGAGGACTGAATCAGTCAAGTGCATCTCAAATTATGCCAAAAATGTTTGGGTGGAAGCATTTTAGAACCCACCAATCTAACACTTCTGAAAACAAATAAAAATTCAGTTGCTGATTTTGCTTTAGGACTGCTGATACTGGAAGGTTGTGGAAACTGAACCTAATTATGCAAGGAAATGCCCATGGGGAAAAAAGATTTTCCTGGGCCCTCAGCTATGATTAGTTAATGTCCTTAGGCATGAGGATTATTACTCTCTATTAGCACAAATGTTCCCCTATGGCAGCTTTTTTTCAGCCTGTAAACTTTCATAAAAGTGATTGGTGTTAACATTCAGTTGAGCAAACAAAATAAACAGACTATATTTTGCTTACCAACATGTGTGGGTTGGAATGCTTGCATTTAAAAAACAACAAATCTAAAGTATTAATTTAAAAGAATCTCAATTTACAAGCTATTTACACAGCATTTACCTATCAATAAGGCCCCAAGTACCGGTAGTTTACGTATACAGTATAAAGTTCATTAGTCATACAGCACAGGGACCTACGTGATTTGATATATCTCACCAGCTTTCAGAAGCAAGGTTATTTAAATTTATCTTACCTATTAAAAGTTCATATTTATATTTTATGAGAGAAAGAAAGGTTTCGATATTTCATGGCTGGCTATCCAAGTGAGCGTATCACCTGATGGAGCTGTTGGCTTAGAAAATGAATAACTGGATTTATGAAAAGATAAAATCAAAAATTGGGGGGAGGGGGAAGGGGATCTTTTATGGTGGCCTTGGTTAGTAGGTTCTTTCTTTTCTGAAGTCCTCTCAGAGAAAAGTGGAAAGAGACAAGGGCAGCAGCAGTGTAGACTCATAACGCAAACCAAAGTAAAGAAATAAGGAGATCTGGAAGAAGTATGGCCAGTTAAGTGTCAGGAGCAAAAGGTTAAAATAAGTAACTCACACATAAAAGAAAAAAGAGAAAGTGGGAGGAAGGTAGAAATAAAGACTAGTATTGGTCAGATCCACTGGAAAGTTCTCCCACACAAGTTGTTTTGAAAAGCACTTACTGAGATGCTGTCCATTGTCAGAGATTTGCATTATGAGAACATTCAAGTGGATTGGGCCCCATACAGAATTAGAGTAATGACATCATGGAAATGGTTAAATCAATTAACAGGACATAAAGGAGAAAAAAAAGGGAGCAGATAAAGTGGCTGCAGAAAATAGTCTCCATTCCTACTGTAATTAAATGCAACAAGAATATTACTGATAAGATTGAAATGTAATTAAGGAAATAATAAAAAGAGAGAAAAGGAGGGGGAAGGAGCAAAGGAAAAAGGAGATCAAAGTAAAGTTAAGTCACAAAATCATATTGTTAAATCAAATTGGGGAGGGAGGAGACAGAAAATTATTAAGTGGGAATGAAGATATTGCAGTGAGGCTAGGTTACAGTAAATTAATGAGCACTTGTTTTTCTTCCAGTTACTGAACAACGTTAGGGTACAAATTCTTAGTCCCACCCAAGGCCCTATTTATCTAAAAACTGCCCTCTAACTGACCAGCTATCCCAGCTTTAATTCATGAGAGAGGAGCCTTCTAAGCCGTCCCTCTCTTTCCCCATTACCTGCCGTAGGTTGCGAGTCACTTTAACGTCATGCCACTGGTTGTCATTAAATTTGCCACTGACTGGCTCCACAATGGCCTCAAAGGCTCCGGACCCCAGATTAATGATCAATGAGACTGCGCCATCTTTCAGAGCCAAGTTGACGTAATCGGCCGACTTGCCCGTGTGCAGGATAAGCCCATTGCGTTGCCAAGTCTTGAAGGAGAGAGTGATCTCATCACTGCTGCTTTGAATGGGGTTCTGGGAGAGGTCATAGCACAGGTATTCAGAGCCACGGAAGGTGGCTACATTCTCTTCTCTTGCTACAGAAGGAAAAGAAAAAAAAACAATGGTCAGTCCTGTTAAATGTAGCAATAAAACTTTTCAAAAACTCCCCCAGCATTCTTTGGCTTCCATGGCAGCAACTAACACTTTTATAGCTTGCTTAGCGATGTGCATATAATGGAATCCCAGAAAGATCTCTGTCTTCTACATAGGATGTTGCCTTATACCAACTCATACCACTTATTCATCATAGACAGCATTGTCTATAGACCAGGTATAGGTCTCCAGAATTTGAACTACAGAAGGCAATGTTTTGTTTGCTGAACACTCATACTATCACCAACCTATACCTTTTCCCCATACATGTGATCCAATACAAGTAGTCATGACTAGTAACAAGGAAGTCTTGAAGTGAGGTGCAGTGCAACTTGAAACAAGAGGCTGGAAAGCCAGACTACCAGTTGCCTCTCCCTGCACTAGACCAATATGCAGGACAAAGCTAAATTTGCAATAGGAATCTGTGATTTCTACTGTTTCAGTAACATGATAAAATATGTGGATTCACAACAGTGAAGCCTTGGTTAGGGAATGAATAGTGAATGAACAAAAATGTGGGGAATAAATCAGATAAAACCACTAGAGAGGTAAAATGCAGCGAATTCAGATCTCCTGAGGCGGCCCATGAAACGAGCATGTGTCTTAGCATTTTCCTAGGCATAGAAACTCCTAGCTCTTTCTTGTTGAGGAATATTCATTCTTCATTTAACCTTCTTACAAAGTGTGCAAAGGAGGAAAATTTATCATGGGTTAATTTTATTGTGAAGTCGGCATTGTCTATGGTATTGTCTAACAGATAACTTAATGTGACTAATTAACTGCTTTTGACAAAATGCTCTTTAGCCACTAGGGGTTTTTAAAATTGACTAATAACTAAAAATCAATTATCTTGATGGATTTCTCTCTGGCTTTCATTCATTAGTAAAGGAGCATTAAGTCAAAGAAGACCATGCTTCATTATAGAATAAGGCTGAAAGAATGGAGAATGGAGCCCAAGATATCAGAAAATCAAAAATAAGGCTGGTGAAAGCACTGTTTTGTATTAGCAGTGGAGCACCAGCCATAGTGACCAAGGGGTTTATCCAATTTTGATGGATTTTGCTCAAGAGGAAACCACTCATCATCATGCTAGCAACCTCATAGACTGACTCCAAACTAAGCTATTTGTTGTACCTACATGCTACTGAAATCTATGGGACAAGTTCTGTATTGTTCAACTTAAATCTCAACAATTTCAATGGGAATAAAAGAGAGTTAATTTAATCTCCCCCCCCCCCCCCCCCGAATTCTTTGGCAATCTCATCCATGCAGAAGTCTATACACTGAATTATTAAATGGTACAAAGCAGCCAAGTTTAATCACACCAAGTTCTCTGAAAGAGTGGCAGCAGATATTCTCTGAACAGGAATGATACTGATGCTGTATGTGTGTGTGTGTGTGAGAGAGAGAGAGAGAGAGAGAGAATGTGTGTGCGCATGCACACATGACTGCACACAAATTACATCTTTGTGTACATGCTTCTGTGTGTGACACTGTCAATTAGTACACCAGCCTCTATTAGCAAGTTGCTGTTGTTGCTGTTTATTTTATTCATTTATATCCCACATTTCTCCTGATAATGGGACTCAAGAAGGATAACAACATTTTAAAAGCAATCCATATTTTTAAAAACAATAGCTATCTAAACCAGAAGAAACACTTATAATGATTCTAAGGCACTGAGAGCCAAGGATGAAATGGCTTTTTCCTCTCTACTACATTAATTTCCTGGCCTAGTTGATTCTGATCCAAAGGAATGAAATGGGTTACAATCAACTCAAAGACATGCTCCATATACCTGGAGATAGTTCTGATGAAACAGCTAGAGTGTGAGGTCAGATGTCAAATGTAATTATTATAACTGAGCTATTTCCCCACAATCAAAGAGTTGTGAAGCATTGAATATACATTTAAAGGGCTAAGAAGAGGGCAAAATGAATGTGAGCTAAGTAAGGTATATTAATAGCACTCACAACTTCAGCCATTTTAATGGAATTTATGTGAGTTATTCAATGCAATTGCTCAAATGAATGTTAGAGTATGAATCTGAATATTAATTCAGGCAAACATATCACAGATTTGTTAAATATATCACAGAACATACAGTACTGAAGATACTTTAGAAATGGAACCAAAGGTTATACATTGATACACACCTATAAAGCTTTACTAGAAGCAATTAGACTTACAGCTCTGTAAATATGTGTAGGATTGTGCTATAAAAGCCTATCCTATTGCTAAAATTCCATCTCCAAATTCTTCAGGGACTAGAAAAAAATATTACATGGCTGTAATATTAGGTATGAAACAGTGAAAAACTGATACTTCCCCTAATAAAGAAGAGTGAGATGGGGGAATGAGTATGAAACTAAAGTCAGTGACAGGAAATTTAGGGACTGAGAAGGGGAAAGAAGGGGATACATGGAAACTCAGAACAAAATAATGTGGCTTATATTAAGGCATCTGGTAAAGAAGGAATAACTTTCAAGACTGCTAACAAGAGTTTGAGATACACATACCTATACACACACACATTGCATATGCTTCACTATGTTGACCTCATGTATAAGTCAAAGGCAAGTTTTGGAGCCAAAATAATGGATTTTGATATGATCTGTGGATAAGTCGAGGGTAAAACTTAAAGACATATTACAGAGGATGTAAAGGATGAAGCAAAGGAAAATGATGCCAAAGAACTTAGAAAATTCCAGCAGGCATTAACTGTTTGTGCTCATCCTAAAGGCTGGTTGTATGAGGGTGGAACTATGGTAAATGATAGTTGCGCGATGTGGGGTGGAAGCAACCAGGCATAGATAGGGCTAAGAAAACACATACATGTCAGAAAGGATAAAAGCATATGGTGATAAATTAGCAGTGATTGTAGATTTTAATGTAACAACTTTGCCTGATTTAAACCCAGATAAACAAACACAAATGTCTTATCCAAACCTTTCAAAGCCCGATTTCCCCTTGATGCTCCATTAAGAGGAGGCACCAAAGAGCTACCACCGCCACCACCATTTTCCCACCCAAACATTCAAAAAGGTCAGAAGTGGCATCATGGTGGAGGGAGTAGAGATGGTTGGTGCTTCTTTTTAGGCACTTCTGGGATGGGCTAAGCTCTCAGCATATGCCACTCTAGAGAAGGAGATGATAGTTCCTTTTTTGATATGAGTTAAAGTACTTATATTGACCCATAGATAAGTCAACCCAGTTTTTTGGGATCAATTTTTGACTAAAATTCTAGACATACATGAGTATATGCAGTGTATTTGCCTGTGTATGTGTGTGTGAAATTTTCTTACACGGTTAATTGAATGACATAACTCATTCACAAATATGCACAAAATATTCAGTTAGTAATCTGCAGTCTCATAAGAACCTAAAGTGGGAGGGGCCATATCTCATATAGAAATGTATTTATTGGATATGTCATGTCTAGGTTCAATAACTTTTCCAGTAAAAAAAA
>CM034701.1:39010027-39024756 GCA_020142125.1 Phrynosoma platyrhinos
AGCCATCACATGTTTGCAATGTGGTCCCTCATGCCTCTTCCTTTCCTGGCCCCTGCTTGGACCTTTGGGATTTCTCTCTCCATGTGTCACTGGAGTCTATGTTGCAGAATTTTGAGCATGATTTTGCTTGTGTGGGAGATCATTCCTATGGTTCTATAGTTGCTGTAGTCTCTTGTGTCTCCCTTTTTGGGGATGGTGATGTACGGTATATTGATTGATCTGTTGGTCATCGTTTTGTTTTCTATATCTGTTGACATATGTTGGTTAGCACTAGAGTTGAGTCTTTCAGTGTGGACTGTAGCAGTTCAATTGGAATATCATTTGTTCCTGGTGATTTGTTTTTCACTATTTCTCATATTGTTGTTTCCACCTCACTTTTTAGAATTTGGGGTTCATCTTCATATGGCTCTTCATTCCATGTGTCCTTCATTTTGTCATCTCTTTTGTATAATTCTTCTGTGTATTGCATCCAATGTCTTTTTATTCCTTCCTGGTCTTGAATTATGTTATTTTTATTGTCATAGATTGTCCCAGTCCTTGGTTTGAATTTTCCTTTGATTTCCTGGATCTTGTGAAATAAATCTCTTGTCCTTCCCTTTTTGTTGTCTTCTGTTTCTCTGCGTTGGTCATTGTAGTAATTTACTTTATCTTTCTGCATAAGCCATTGTACTGTTGCATTCATAATTCTTAATTTGTTCCTATCTCCCTTTTGTTTTTGTTTTCTTTATTGCCTGTAGTGTTTTTTTCTGTCATCCATGGTTTCTTCTCTTTCTTTTTGTTTATAGAAAGGTTCTGTCCACATTCTTTTATTATGTTCCTGGCTTCAAATCATAATTCCTTTGGTTCTCAGTCTATTATGCTTAGTAATGCAAATCTGTTTTTTATTTTGTCAATAAATGCTAGTGAGATATTAACAACCCAATATTCCCTGTCAAAATATGCATGTTGAATGCATCTCTCTCTATCTCTCTTTTAAGTCAATAGCTGCATCAAAATAGTTTAGAAGCATATAAAGAAAACTACTTTAACAAAATTCCAGTATTCACATTCATCTAAGATATGTCAGTCAGGTATGTTCATATCAAAATGGCAAAAATCAAATTGTTCAAGCATCCTTAGGTTTCTTTTCCATTCATTTTTTTTAAAAAAAAATTGCATAGGACTTACTAATCCATCTAATTGAGTGAAGGGTCAAGGGGCAGATTTGGCAAAAGTAAACTCAAAAATTGAGCAATAAAAACCACACAAGTCATACACAAAAAGAAAGCCTAGTCATTACTCCCACTAAATAAATAAGTAATCCATAACACTGATACTATTACAGTACACAATAAGACCTTGCTGGTGGTAGTGGATTTTTAATTTTGTTTAACAAAGCTTCTATTAGCTGACTTGCAAAGTACCAAAATTCAAACAGTTTGAATTTGTGCATCATTTGATCTAGGTAAAGGGAAAGTTATTCCCCATTGACAGGGTTGTCAAGTTGTGTCCAACCATAGGGAGTGCTGCTCTTGCATCCGCACAAAGGACACCAACGCGATTAGTTTTGGGTCAAACATTGGCCACAACTTTTATTTTTGTACAGGGTCTTGATATCAATCAATTAAACATTTAAATAACAATTTAATTAACAGTTTAATTAACAATTTAAATAAGCATTTCTTAACAAGAATTTGTTCTGACGCATGCGTTCGTGTATTTAAGCGCAAGCGCTGTTGAATAATTATTTCTAACATGGCATTCGTCAAATCCTTTAACTTATGCAATATACAATAACAATATCTAACCCCTCCCCCAACCGGATATGACGCCAAAAGCATTTTATGACATCATAACATTATGACATCATTAAGTTTAAGATGACGTCATATAAATTTGTTTAATCTAATTACATATACCAAAATTCTTTATTATTTTTATCCCAATTAATAATTTCAATTAACCTAAAAAATTCCCTAAAGGGGAGAGGATCCCTGCCCGCTAACACATTTTCCCCCTAACAATAACGTGATAGACCCATAACCTCCAGTTATTATATTGAAATTATATTGAAATTATCAACAAATATCATACCAACAATTAATTATGTCTCCATCCCTAATAACTCCCACTCAGCATTTTTGTAAAATTTTGATCCAACTTATAATTGGTAATGTTATTATTCTCAGGGAGGGCAAAAAACCCAATTTGAGACTTTGGGAAAATTCCCTCCTGGCCCCCGAAGGCGACCAGCTGAAGCCTGAGTGTACACAACATGTTTACCAATTAATTAAGGGTAGGAGGGATGGGTTGCTCGTCCAAAAATAAAATGGCTGCCGACACGTGGCAGTGCGGGGCTAAATAGCCCTGAAAATCTCGCTCCCTAATCTCGCGAGATTTAAACTCTCACGAGACCAAGGAGCAAGACCTCCATCTCATTGGCCAAGCAGAGCGGCAAGGGCGGGCCTTCCGGTTAGCTTAGCCAATCCCGCGTTGGTGCCCTTATTTGGGCCGACGCAACAGAAGGCCCCTCCCAACTTGTCGAAGGGTGTCTATCTCCGTTACTAAGCCGAAGAGCCAGTGTTGTCAGAGACTACTCTTTGATCATGTAGCCAGCATGATGGCACAGAATGCTGTTTACCTTTCCACTGAAGTGGTACCTTTTTATCTACTTGCATTTGCATGATTTTGAGTTGTTAGGTTGGCAGAAGGTAGGACTAGTGATGGGAGCTCACCCCATCATGCAGCACCTGGGCCTCAAACTGCCAACCTATCAATTCAAATCAACAGAGTCAGTGTCTTAACCACTTGAGCCACCGCATCCCTATCATTTGATCTAGATATTACCATATCCCCATTTTGCAGAAAGAGAAGGGTTGGTGACTTCCTTTACACATCCAACTGTGATCAGAAAAGAACTATTTTGAAATAGTATTTTCTCTTAGAACCCTACTGGAATGGGAGTTTTTTGTAGCCAATTATTCATGTAATGTTATGTCCCCCCTCCACCGGGAACTGGTTACCAACAAATACTATCATGTGATATTCTAGCTTTGGAGCAGCTGAAACTGTCTCATGGGGATGGGTGGGGGGAAAACCTTCCATAGTTCACATGGAATTGGGTGGGAAGAGGAGGGATAAAAAAAAAATAGGATTAATTTCAAATCCCAGCGACAAGCCAGACCAATATTAAAAACAATGTGCTACAGTTAACAATAAAAGACACCATGGTCGATACAGATGGACTCTGTCGCTTGAGAAACTTTTACAGACTGGCAAAGAGGCACAGCCTCACTGCACAGCCAAGCAATTTTACTCTACCATATAATTAGCAGCATTACACAGCTGTGCCTGCAAGTGAAATTAATGCAAAAGAAGGCATTTGTGGCCCTTGCTCATCCTCCCATGAAGCTGATTGAATGGCTGCTACGTACAAAACCAGATCCTTCCCCCCATTATGAAACGATAAAGGAACATGCTTATTGCTATAGTTGAGACATGTTAATGCTGGGGAAAGAGCTAAATTTCCTTCTCAATGCCAAACGCTTTCCCCAATTTCAAGACACCAAAAACAAAACACTCTCAAAACTGAAAATGACAAAATCAAAGCAAAAATGGGTTTTAAATCACTTGCCATGTGGCTTCCGCTAGTACTTTTACAATCTCTTAAGCCCCAGAACCTGCTATCAGGAACTGAAAGTGGAATGCTAAAATTCCCCAATAATTCCATTTATTTGGGAGGAAATAGCACCTCTCCCAGGACCACCTGCATAAGCTACCCTCCTTTTAAAGTCTCCCCATCACAATAATGGATATGAGTGTAAATTAAGTCTGATCCAAAGTCTGTTTTCTTTAACTTTAGCTTAACTTTGGGAGAAGGGGGGGGGACTTCTAGTGTGTGTGTAAACTTAATCTACAGGGTTACAGTTAATCTTAGTGAAAGAGCAGTTATGGTATCTCGCCCCTCCCTTGGTTGTTTTTGCTGGTGAAGACATGTCAACCTAAATACTCAGATAACCTCTTGTAGCAGAAGAATGAATTTTGTAAATCAGGGCTGGGAATCAGATGGCCCAGGGAGGGCTCCCTTGTTGCCCTTGTGAGACAACCTGAAAAGCCCCTGGACCCATATAAGCTTCTGGCAGAGTTGCCAGATCGGATGCAGGATGAGGCTCTTGTGACTTGAACCTAAACTGATTCAGAAGCCAAAGTACCATACAGCTCAATGATGCTGGGCAAAGGTACTTGTCTTTCCTTCCCTTTCAACCTTGAATTTTCAGCTGCAGCCATTCCTTCCAAACATAGCTCTTGCTCTTCCAGTATAGAGTAGGGAAAGGGGTGTAGAGGGGGCAGTAACAAGAACAGAGCTTGATGCTCTCCTGAATCTGCTCTCCATTGGGAAGGCAAGAGCTATGGTGAAAGGGGATGGCCCCAGCTGAACATTTGGGACTAAAATGGAATGAAAGACAGGTACCTTTGCCCAACTTCACAGAACTCTGTGAACTTCATTTTGCTTCTCAATCCGTTCAGGCTTCAAGGTAGAAGGGCCCCATCTTGTATCCAACCTGGCAACCACAGCCTTTAATCCAAAACAGCCAAAAAATACAATTTTCAACAGAAAAATAACTCAACAGCACATAGTTTAGCTATAAATCACTCTTCTGGCCCACTTGAAAACAGCCCTGAAACACTCAGCATTAGTAACTAGGTCCCTTCCAATTTCAGTGTGCAGCCAACAAGAGACCAGGAGGATCTGAAAATGGACCCTGGATCCTCTGTGTGTGCCTTCCTCTGATGTAAATTGCTAGCTGCAATAGGACAAAACAGAGCCCTACAGAACATTATAGTAGAATAAGAATTTTTTTTCAGTATCACTCCTATAATATAAGGTAGATAGTACTGGAACTCTGGAATAGAATACTGTCGCCCTCCATTTTCTCTGGGGATCCATTCTGGATGCCACCACACACACACCCTGACATGAAGATGGAGATTTGCAAATATTCAAGCCCCATAGGCTTGAATGGGGCATGTCCTTGTGGGTGCATTGATTTTAATGGAGGTTGCCTCTCCGTGAATATGCAAAACCATAGGAACAGAAGGGCAACTGTACACTATATCCCCAACTTGGATAACCACAGCAGAAAATACCATGCTTGATCTTGATGTTAGTCAAAGTTATTAAAATATTCATGAGAATGAGAAAGGTCACTCCCCTCCACTCCTTCTCACAATATAGTTTATCTTTCAGGGCCACAAAAGCCATTTCAGTGTCCAACATAAACTGAAAACCAGACTGACATGGATATAGATAATCTAAGACACCAAAAAGTATCAGGAGTTGCAAAGCAAAATACTTGCTCAGTAGAGTATATTTGGGGCCTCACCATGGATTCTGTCAAGGTGGTCAAGACCACTCACTCATAAAGAGGCATTCATTTATTCAGAAACCAGCCAATCAGCCTACTTCTGCCCACATTGTCAGATCTCAATAACTGAAATTCACCCAACAACATATCACTAGATGGTGCTCTGGACTTATTCATTGGCAACACTATTAAGGCTGAGTAGCACCCAAACAGGTATGGGTGGAAGCAATTTTATCTTTGAAGAGCTTAGCAAATAGGTCACTGTGAGCTTCTGAGTGCTCTTTACTACTCACTATTTGGCCAGGCTTGGTGAAGATAAGATTATATAGTGTCAAAAGAATGGTTATCCCTCTGTCCTTCTCCCCACTGCCCATTTCATATGGATATAAGTTTCCCTTACAAATGATTTTAGTCTTTCTTTTCTTGCTCATCATCCTATGAAACATTGTCAAAGCAGTGTACATCTATCATCAAAAAAAAAAAAAAAAAAAGGATGGGAGGGAGGGAGGGAGGGAAATAGCCTTTCCTATTTTCTATAAGCAATTATATGAAGTCTTCCAGTAGCCGACCAACACTGAGGACATTTTAAAATGTGAATCTCACTTCTCTGTTTGCCAGGTGTTATCTCTCCCTAAAAGACACAATATACATCACAATATAAAGCCTCATACACTTTGAAATAGTTCTATACCTCTAAGAAATTCTGGGGAACTTATAGCTGCCAATTTTTAAAAACAAAACAAAACAAAAATATTTAGTGTACCATTGTAATTATTATGCTGTTGACTGTTCCTGTGGCTGTTGGTTCTAATCTAGGAGGCAAATTTATTCATGGGGTGATGGAGGCTGTGAACTGGTTGTAAAACTCATGAGACTCCACTCTGAAGGACCTTTAAGTCAGATACGGACAAAGTGCAGCCCATGAAGCTCCCTTCCCCTTGCCCATTTTTGCAGGAACGGGGTTTTTTAAAAAAAATGAAAAATAAACAACTTTATTAGCTCCTCTTGGAAGCCTCTAATGCCTTATTTCATTGACTCTTGTTTTTAGTGGGAAGGAGTTCCCAGGGGTGTAGCTATGGGGAGGGCATATGATGGCATTTCCCTTCTACATAAGAATTCTGTCCTCAATGAATTCTTCATTCACTTTTCAAATTTCTGCTGTAATTTATTATTCCACTTGAGCATTTAGAAATAGTTTAAACATCCATAAAAGGGGGGGGGCACGAAAAGTTAACATGGGGAAGTGAATACAGCAAATAGAAGACTTCTTTATGAACTATTTTCAGCATTTCACTCTCTACAATGCTAGAAATTTGGGGACTAAGGGAAAATTTCCTTTAAGAGGGACAAATTCTTATTGGGGTAATGCTTTCATTTTGCCCCCTTCCCACCATAGCTATACCACTGGATTTCTGCCATCTCAAAAACCGAGACATTAACTATCAAACATTTCTGGTTTTGTAAAAATGTAGAAAAATCAAATGTGGAGCTGTGGAAGGCAAAAATGGCCCCTATGCAGACTGAAATTGCCCACTCCTGCTTTGAGTGACCATGGCAGCTAGCCTGACATATGAATGGACATGTGAAGCCATTTTAAACAAAGTCATTCCCTTAATCTATTTAGTTCAGTAACATCTACATCATGGTTGGGAATTGTGTCACCATCCAGCTCTTGTAGGACTCCACTTCCCAACAGTCTTCACCTTTGGCTCTGCTAGGACTGGGACTGCTATGAGTTGCAGCCAGCAACATTCAAAAGGCAAGTATAATTCCAATGCATTTTTCGCTGTTCTCAATAAGTTTCAAGCAGTTGTCTTCCAAGCTCCACCTGGAGGCATCAGGGACTGACCTCCAAGGTGCCAAGAATGTGTTCTGTCACTAAGTTAAACATGTTCATTGCTATAACTACTGCTGCCAATATCCTCCTTTCAGCAGCAAACATCTTATTGAATTTGGTAGCAGGGAAAAAAAGAGCCTATGAAATCATTGTCAGTTTCTGCTTTTCTATTTTTCTTCTTTTTTTATTAAAAATCAGAGCAGATGTAAACAAGTCAGAAGGATGGACAAATAAATGGTGGTTTCTCCCCCCACCCCAACATGGCTGCAGCTGTCATCACTGGCATCTCAAAGCAACTTTACACCAAATGACAATTCACTTATGGGATCCTATGCGAAATGTGATTATTAATGGACACAGCTTCAGAGCAGAGCACATGCTTCCCAAGCATAAAGTTCCTAATCATTACAGAGCTGGGCAAGACTCCTGCTTCAAAGACACACCATGAAGCTACGGCTGCTTCGTACCATACTACGGCCACCCTATCATTAGATAAAGTATGGCAACTACCTTAGGCATGAAATTTGGGTTGTCATAACAGGTTAGCAATTATTAGCTGTTTACATTGTTATAAAGAAACAAAGCTTACTGCCAGGGATGGGGAGAGGTGCTTGTGTGATTTTCTGCCCTGTGTGACAAAATATCTGAGCTGTCTTAGGGCATTATGCATTGTTAACATAGTGATGAGAAGTACACAATTTGCTGCAGTAGAATGCCTTGCATTACCTCTGGAAAGTACACAATGTGTTTACCACCAGGCACCCAATGTATGCAAGAAACATTTCATGAGAAGACCTTCCCAATTTAACATGTGAAATGTCCCTCAAGAACAACAACAGTCTTATACTAGATAGACCAAAGTTATGACTGTTAAGGCAGTTCCTTCTCCTGTATGTCTATGTACAGCCAATTGTTCTTGCTCTCTCTCACACACTCTCTCCTTCCACAGAGGCTTCCAGCTCATCATCCCTATTTTTGGAACTGCTGATGGATGCTGACAGGAGGAGGGGAATTCACTACAGCTTCCCTGCCTGCTCCCTTCCCCATCCCTGTATTCCTCCTGATAATATGATAGAAGCTTTTCACAGTGGATGATGAGTCAGAGGCATGGCAGTTTGCAAAACAGTCTCAATGGGGCGCTCACAGACTACATTCCTAATGAGATTACTATATAGTGTTAGATAGGGTGAGCCATGTGCTTCTGTTAAGTTGAAGCTGCGCCTTCCATTACACCAAGGCCAGCTGGTTTACACTGTCCCATTCAGCTTGATTTATCCTGCTCCAGTTCAAAGAGAATGTGAACATATGGACAAAGAGAATGTGAACATATGGACATGATGAGGCAAAAAGTAGCCACCCTGCCCCATTGCCTGTTCCTCACACATATATAGTTTTGATTAGCACATGTGTGTGTGTGTGTGTGTGTGTGTGTGTGTTATTCATTTTAAAACCACATCTTGTAGAGTTGTGGCTTAAGAAACCAACGATTCATTTGACTAAAGCCATCATCCAAAACATTTTTTCCTAACCAGATACCAGTCTGTTGTTTTGACCTACATCTCATTAGACCCTCAGTATCACTAGTGATCACTGATGATGGATCACTGATGATGGGAGCTGTAGTCCAAAAGATTTGAATGGCCCCGGGGTACAGAAGGCTACCTTAAAGTGTCTAGACTCTGTTGCTTACATGTAACCTGGATAATTTAGTGAGTATAACTAGTGCAACTGGAAGATCCATTTGCAATGCAAAGCTAGAAATGTTTTTGAACTACAACTCCCAGAATCCTGCAAACTCAAACTATGCTAGTGCTATGTCCTGATCGGTGAACAGTCAAAATGCCTCTGGACAGTATGAACTGAACAAATATATTTCTCACTCTAAGTGAGGGGGCCAAACTGCCTTTTTCTACTGGAAAAGAGATTCCACCTAAACTTTAGGAAGAACTTCCTGACAGTAAGAGCTGTTCAATAGTGGAGCACATTCCCTCAGAGTGTGGTGGAGCCTCCTTCTTTGGAGGTTTTTAAACAGAAGCTGCATGGCCACCTGTTGGAGGCGCTTTGTGTTCCTGCATGTCAGGGGGTTGGACTGGATGGCCCTTTTGTTCTATTCCAACTCTTTCATTCTACGATTCTGATCTCACTGTCTTCTGCTAACTAAAGACATATGTCTACCCCCAATGGAAACAGAATGTAAGACTAGATGGACTTTAAATCCAATCCAAAAAGACAAATTATTTTCATATATTTGCCAGTTTGCCTTCATGAAACTGGAGTAAACAATGTTTTGGCAGTGGAACACATTCCCTTGGAGTGTGGCGGAGTCTCCTTCTTTGGAGGTCTTCAAGCAGAGGCTGGATGGCCATCTGTTCGGGATGCTTTGATTTTGAGTTCCTGCATGGCAGGGGGTTAGACTGAATGGCCCTTGTGGTCTCTTCCAACTCTATGATTCTATGGTTGAATGTTTGTTTGTTTTTAACGGTTATACAGCAGACTCTCAATATCTGTGGGCTTGCCATCTGTGGATGTAAGCATCCACAAACACTTAGTCTAGCCTACTTGCTTCTAACCAGAAGATGAATGCATAGCAGAGTGGGAAGTGTGCTCTGGGCTACAATAACATGTTGGAGAGAAGTGAGAGGAGACTCAAGATTCAGAAGGGATTAATGCAATCAAGATTTATTTATCCATAAATTTTAGGCCTGGCTCAAAACACGCACAGCCCCTGTTGATGCCCCTTGAGGCTGCCAATGTATTCAAAAATTATATGGAATTGCATGGAGGAGTTGACACCTCTACATGGATACCTATATATATGACCAATTGCTAGAAGATTCAGCGAGCTGTAGTTGGACTACAACTATCACCTCAAAAGAGCATCTGGAAGGTGCTAGACTGGAAAAAGGTGATCTCTTCTGCCTAGTATTTTGCCTTGCAAAAGAGACCAGCCAAATACAAATTTAGGGGAGTTGCAGACTGCCAGAAATAGTGCAAATTGAGTCCACTTTTAGGGTTAGGGTTAGGGAATCATGGGAACTGTATTTTATTGTGGCACCAGAGCTCTCTGACAGAGAAGGCTCAATGTCTCAGAAAAAAACAATTCCCATGATTCTCTAGCACTAACCCTAACCCTAAAGGTGGACTCAATTTGCACTATTTCTGGTAGTCTGCAACCCCCCTTAGAGTTCTTAAAAATTAAGAATGCATTTTATCTCCAAATTTTGGAAATGTTATGTTCAAATATTGCATGCCTCAGTGTTAAAGATGCTTAGACTCCTATACCTGTGAAAGATGTGTGGTACATGTTTATTATTCTGCCAGTCAAACAGAAATAACAGGTGTATAAAGCTCAGGTATCAAGTATAAATTCAACAGCACTAGTACAACCTCACAAAATATGCATGGTGGGTAGAGGCTTCTGTGTGAATGGGTTCTGAATTTGGAAGAATATATCCAACAGCTAAATTTATTGTGGGGATAGATTTAGGCACCTTGGATAATTACTTTAAAGTTCAGGTGAAAACCAAGGGTTAATTCACCCTACACTGACAGGAGGCCACCACCTTCCATCAGGAAACACCCAATGAAGTAAATATATATTATAATGAATTGTTGCTATTGTTGTTGTTGTTGTTGAGAATGTGCGACTTGCCCAAGATCACCCAGTGGGTTTTTATGGCCAACCAAGAAATCAAACCCTCATCTCCAGAGGGTTGAGCATTGTCTAATGCTCAGACCACTGCACCATGCTCAATAATGAATTTAAAGAGGTCCAACCAGAGGACATGACAGAGATCTATGAGGCAAGGGTGGAATATAGCATTCAGAGGGAAGGAAGAAGGAGAGGACCTAGCTTCCATATGTTGAAAGGCACTGAGTTGAAATAGATGGGCCTTAGCTGACTGGTGGTGCTGGGGTGCTGATGGCATGGACTGACCTTTCAAGAGTGCTCAGGAGACACTTGCTACTCAGTGAACAAAAAAATTAATTATACAATGCTGCCGTCAGAATCAATAAAAGGCTACAGTGTGTTCCAGACACTACAAGAATAGATGAAGTGGAGCGGATCTTTAAAAAGAGGTGTTAGGCCACACATGCAACCAGCTGGAAAGGGTTTATTCAGTTCAAAAAAAGAGGGCATGTCTTTCCTACCAAAGGAGCCCTGGTAGAGCGCACAGGACTGTGTGTGTTTGAGACATAAGAAGACTCTATATACATATCTGAAGCATGGCTTGTATGAGCAACTTAGCAGAGCTTGAAAATAAGAGAATATTACTGTGTGATGGCAGACAGTTGATCCTGGGAACTTTTAACACAACTAGAGAGTGGTAAGCTAAATGGCTACATGATTTGGATTTTATGGTAAAGCAGTAAGCCAGACCACCTTAAGGCTTTTTTCTGCCTGAGACACAGCAGCAAATGGCATAAGTCACCCCATAAAAATGCAACATAGCCAACAAATTTGGTTTGGCATCAGGGCAGAAAACCCCTATCCTAAGTAGCTAACAATCTATTGACTTTTCATTACATGAAAAATGAGATGTCTAGGGTAGCTTCTTCATTCTGCCCAACAGTAGTGTCAGCCCTGGTAATGGACACAATGGTTTGATCCTATTCATTTTCTTACTTATTAATAATCTAGGTTTGTGTCTCTCCAAATGAACAAACAAAACAAATCAGCAATACAATCCCCATCCCAGTTTGTTTCTTTGCTTTCTTCTTAATGTTCCATTTGAAAGTTCCTTTTTAAAAAATCATCATGAATCGTCATCATTTTTAGTCATCTTTATTTATGCTCCACCTTTCTCCAAAACTGGGACTCAAGACAGCTTACAAATTAAAATTAATACAATATAGTTAAAAACATATAAAGAACACAATTAAAATGGAATCAAATGATTAACAATATTAAAACATTTTTTAAAAACACTTAAATGATAAAAAAAAACATTGAAAACAGTACAACTAGAACATTACCACATCTTCTTTTGGCCCTTACAAACCCTTTTCTTAAAAATCTTTAGTTCTAAAAGCCTATAGCAGAATAAAAAAATCTTTACCTGCTACCGCAAGGACAACAAAAAGGCCATTATTTGGGGGGTGGGGGACTGAAAAACCCACTAAGAATTCAAAGTACTTTTGGGAGACTAGGAAAATGTGCACTAGTTCAATTACTCCTCAAGTACCAAACTCAAAGAATCTTCCTAGTACAGCTGAACAAAATCCAGGGCCTTTGCAGACTGCCAGAAATAGTGCACATTAAATTGAGGCACTGCCCTGGCTCAGTGCTAGGGAATCATGAGAATTGTATTTTTTTCTGAGACATTGAGCCTTCTCTGTCAGAGAGCTCTGGTGCTACAATAAAATACAGTTCCTATGATTCCCTAACCCTAACCCTAACCCTAACCCTTAAAGTGGACTCAATTTGCACTATTTCTAGCAGTCTGCAAAGAACATCACTTCTACACTGATAATTAAATGCATATCTCCCTTTTTGTTTTACCTTCAAGCCAAGAATGTAATACTAGCTAGTATTATAGGTACTGGTCTATCTGTGACAATATTATTGATAGAACTAGGGTTGCCAGGTCAGCAACAACCCATTCTCAAAGATATCAGGACCATGTCTTGAGACTAAGGGGAACATCTTTGTGATATCATGGGATGGATCCTTGTGATGTATCAGAGGCAAGAGTTGAAAGGTGAGCCAGAATTGCTTCTGGATGAGCTGCCTACAGAGATGGTCACGACCAGGGCAACCAGGTGTCCTCCTTTTCCAGGACATGTCCTACATTTCAACATTCTGTCCAGAAGGAATTCCAAAATGTCCTCCATTTCAAGCATGACTAAGAAGCATGAATTTCTATTTATATTATTGTTTTTGACTTTTATGTTGTCATGTCCTACATTTTTCTTGAATGTCCCACATTTTGTGATGCCTTGTTCTCCTTTGTGCTTATGGCATCTGATCACCTTGGTCAGGAAGCAAGCTGAGTAAATGGGCACATAGTTTGAGGAAAATCCCATTGATGAGGGGCTCTTTTACACTGCACAATTATAGCACTATAATTCAAGTTAGGCTTCCTAGGTTGGATACAGGACAGGTCTCCCATAACATCAAGTCCAAGCAGATTGAGAAGCAGGATGAAGTACCATGCAACTCTGTGAAACTGTCATACCTTTCAACCTTAAACTGTCGGCTGCAGTCATTCCTTCCTAACATGGATTTTGCAGGGGGATGGGGTATAGAGGTCCTAGCAGCAAGAACAGAGCTTGATGCTTTCCCCTGTCCCTGCTCTCCACTGGAAAGGCAAGAGCTGTGCTTGGAGTGAATGGCTGCAGCTTAAACTCTGAGGCTGAAAAGGAAGACAAGAACTTTTGCCCAGCTGCATGGGGCTTTACTTCTCAATCTGTTTGGGCTTAAAGATATAAGACCTCTGTCCTGCATCCAACCTGGGAACTTTAATTCCATTTTAGCTGCCATGTTCCCATGTCAACATCCTATGGAATCCTGGGATGTGGAATTTATATGGAGTATTGAGAATTCCCAGCCAGAGAGCTCTCGCACCGCACTGTACTACAAACCCTAGGGACCTTATCCCACGGGGCCAAAAGCAGCAAGAATCCACTAAGAATCAGGCGCTATAGCGCTATACATTCCCGGGTGATCACACGACGTCGCTCAGAATCGGCTAAGAATCAGGCGCTATAGCGCTATAGTTTTCCGGGTGATCACACGACGTCGCTCAGAATCCGCTAAGAATCAGGCGCTATAGCGCTATAGTTTTCTGTGTGATTACACGACGTCGCTCAGAATCCAACAAGAAACCGCTCGGAATGCAGCATCATTCGGGTTCTTTTGAATGTCGGTTTCAGCGGGCATTGCAATAGCGCTAGCTTATCCATAGCGCTATTATAGCGCTAGCGCCATATTTATACTAGCGCTATAGTACTGCAATGATGCTCATATCGCTTTCTTGCCACTTTTGAGAGCAGCGTGGGATAAGGTCCTAGGATTCTATTGAAGACTCTGAACCTTTTCAAAATGTATGCAGCATCTTGGGTACTGTTTTTAAACATTCAGAGTAAAACCTAAAGCAGATTTACCAGCTCACTGATATGAAAGCCAGCAGCCACCACTGGGTATTTCCAGGTGTCTGTCAGTTATGTACACTGAGCAAAGAAGGAAGGATATTGTGTTACTTTCCCAAAGTACATGACAAGCTATTTCTAACAAGCTATTGTAACAATTTTTTTGTTTGTTTGTTAACTGCCTTCATGTTGGTCTTGATCCATGGCAAACCTATGGATAAGACATTTCCAGCCCCCCTGCCCTCTACTGCTCTGCCCAGCTCCTGCAAACTCTTATTCATGATCTCTTTAATAAAGTCCATCCATCTAGCATGTGGCCTTCCTCTCTTTCTACTTCCCTCCACCTTTGTTTTTTCCCAACAATTCATGCCTTCTCATGATGTGTCCAAAGTCCAACAGTCTACGTTTTGTCATCTTGGCTTCTAGGGATATCTTTGGCTTGATCTGTTCTAGGA
>CM034701.1:39024856-39040708 GCA_020142125.1 Phrynosoma platyrhinos
TTCAACAGTAAGCCTGCCTTTGTAACAATAGCTATTGTTATTGTTATTGTTATTGATAACAAGCTATTTCCTCTAACAAGCTATTTCTATCAAGGAGGACAAAATGGAATGAATCTCTACCATCTTTATCACTGTTTCTCTCTACAGCACTTGCAAACATTTGACCTACAAGTTGCTACTGGCCTACTGCCTTCTATATATGTTATTTATAATAGATTAGAGCTGCCCTACAGAAGAGGGACCACTATAAAGAACTGAGAGAGGGAAATGACAGTATGTTAAGTTATTATAAGAGTTATTTTAATAGTTGATGTTTGTTCTGCTCAGATTTGTGTTGCATCCATCCTTGAATTTGATTTTATAATCCCATTATTATCATTATAGCTATGAAATTTCACAGCCTGGGAAGTTATCTTTAAAAAAATTAATTAGTTACAGTTAGAGTTCCAATGTGCCCAAAGATTGCAATTCACAATTTTTAAAGTAACTCTTAATTTTCTTGTTATTCAAAAATAGCTATAATGTTTATGTTTTTAAAAACATCACATTCCTGCAGACTTAATCCCTGTGGTTTAAATGCATGTAAATAATGAGCTTACATATCCAGTAACTATAAAATGGTTATAGTTACACTGGAAAAAGAATTGATCTACCTCTTTTTATATTATAAACATATTGTAATATACTTATGCCTTAGTTGCTGAAAAT
Source organism: Phrynosoma platyrhinos (assembly GCA_020142125.1). Lineage (NCBI taxonomy): Eukaryota > Metazoa > Chordata > Lepidosauria > Squamata > Phrynosomatidae > Phrynosoma > Phrynosoma platyrhinos. The sequence continues at coordinate 39,025,565 of CM034701.1, forward strand.
GGATACATTATAAGTAACCTACTATTTATAAGTAGTTACTGCCAAGCTCTGGGGTAATTTAAGCTAATTTTGTGTATTTTGATATAAATTCTGGTACCCTGCAGTATCTGCAGTAATATGTGATTTAAAACATAGCTGTCCACCAGATTTTGAACTTCCCCAACATTCTGATGCAGTTCCTGGCTTATAAGTATAATAAAATATGATTTAAAACAAACAAACAAAAAATGAATGCAATTGAGATGTCAGGTGTGGCCATGGTGACACGTGCCTTAGTTATATCCCAGTTGGATTGCTGTAATCTGCTCTACATGGGACTGCCTTTGAAGAGTGTTGAGAAACTTCAACTTGGTCCAAAGAGCTTCAGTCAGATTATTAAAGGGCTACAAGAAGCACACAACTTCCTTGTTACAAAAGCTCCACTGGCTTCCGGTCCATTTTCAAGCACAATTACAAGTGCTGATTTTGACCTCTAAAGCCCTGTATGTCTCAGACCCAGGTTAATTGAATGACCATATTTTCCCTTATGAACCAGCCCCGCTAGGAAAGCCCTTCTCTTTATCCCACCACTCTCACAGATACATCTGTTGGGAACATGGGAGAGGGCCTTCTCAGTGGCTGACCCAAGCTCTGGACCTCCCTTTCCAGAGATGTTAATATGGCACTCTCCCTATTTTCTTTTCCTAGACAAAGAGTTTTCTGTTTTGATAGGCATTTGACAAGTAACTATGGGGGGTTGCAGACTGCCAGAAATAGTGCAAATTCAGTCCACTTTTAGGGTTAGGGTTAGGGTTAGGGAATCGTGGAAACTGTAGTTTATTGTGGCACCAGAGCTCTCTGACAGAGAAGGCTCAATGTCTCAGAAAAAAAAAAAACAATTCCCATGATTCCCTAGCACTAACCCTAACCCTAAAAGTGGACTCAATTTGCACTATTTCTGGCAGTCTGCAACCCCCCTATATAAGGCCCATTTCACCTAAACAATGTGTTGGATCCTGCTAATTGTTATGCTAGTGTGTGTGGTATATGTATTAATCTGGTTTTAAAATTTGTGATTGTTTAATCTTGTTTGTTTTATCTTCAGTAGCTTGTGAATTTTTAAAATTATTTTTAACTTGTCATAAGCTTTGAGTCCCAAACTGGGAAAAGGCGGGATAGAAATTAATGCTGAACCTGCTTTGGGGGAAGAACTCAACTCCTTGGATAGCTCCATTAAGGTTCAGACTGCAAGCTTGAGTGGATGTTGTTGTTGTGTGCCTCCACATCATTTTTTATTTATGACAAGAAGATGACCTGATACAAAAATGACAAAGACCAAAGCAAAACAACAACAACAACAAAATCATCCAGCTCTGCTTACAGTGCTGTGAAACAGACTGGATAAGAGATATTGAAAAACAAAAATTAATGAGTTTCATGGATTAACAGTAATTCAGATCCAGGTCTCCACAATCCAGATTCAACATCCTACATATAGTCTTTGGAAAAGTGACTTCATATAATGGAGGACATGAAGGGGGTCTTTTGTTACTGAAAGCCAGTAGTTACTTCATTTTAATTGAAGGGTTCTACAGAAATCCAGACAAGTATGTTCATGGTTGATGATGTTAATCAAAAAGAAAGACTGAATGATTTATTTGTTGGTAATGAGAACTAAGAAGCTGCTTAACTTGTACCTAGTTATAAACATGCATATCACTCCATCCCATAGGGAAAGCAGAACTGCATAGCATTCTTTTCTTCATGTAGTTTCTGCTGCATTGACTGCCCAGAATGATAAAGTAGATCGATGTCCTGATTTTATAGGTCAAGAGCAGTATGAAAAAGTGAACAATGGAAGTGAACCAAGCACAGAAGGAGGAAGAGAAAAAAAGAAAACCAAATTCCAGTGTCAGCTTTGCTGGGGTTTGTTGTTCTTAAGCAGGATGCAGAAAGTAGGATTTAAGATATGTAGGTTTAACATGTCCTCCAGAGCCTTTTACAACATTTCAAAGGATTCTGGATGAATTCCTAACCTTAACTCTAACCCTTTTTCAACTGCTGATTGAGTATTTTTTAAATATTCTTTCCATCCCTACCTAAAACACATACATTAGTAGACACAAAAAGTCAGACAGACACACACACACTGCTTCCAGTATTGTTACCTACATGGAACCTTATATTTACATAGCTTTACATTTTAAATAGTTTTACACAAGAAGAAAATATAAAGATCTGTCTCTACAAAAGAAGGTTTCTCAATGTCTTGTTTCTCTCTCCTTTTCCCCATATCCATAACAGGGATATGGAGGGAGGGATTGGTGGTTTTGAGATTTTTGGCAAAGATTTAAAGACAGTATACCTCTTACCAAGATGAAGGCTTTTTATATATCTTTAAATAATTTCCCTTCACCAAATTAATAATATAATTATAGTCACACAGTGATATATTATCAAGACCACCTACAAATAACAAGGGATATAGCAAAACTATTACAGGTGTATAGCAAAACTACCATTTGTTTTCATGTCTGAATCCATGCTTGCCAATTTATTTGATTGGAGCTAGCACATTAAGATCAGGAAGCACTGTATGAAGCTAATGTGAGATATTCATGGGAGCACGGTGTTTGATTCAGGAGCAAAGACAGTCTAAACAGAGGAAAACTTTGTTATGGGAACTTTGCCTAAAAATAGAAATAAATTGGGGTTGCTACTGGACAACCACATGCTTAGAGAGAAAAGAGAAAGAACAGAGGAGAACATGAAGGCAGTTCTAAGAATATCAGTTGTTTCCAATGTAGAGGGACTTTAGATGATGTTGGACTTTAACTCCCAGATGTTTCAGCCAGAGATTCTACAGGCTGAAGTCCAACATCTGGAGATTACCTGGTTGAGAACCACTAATCAATGTAAGTACAAGGCAGATCAGACAAGATAAACAAGGAAACACCCAGGTGGCCCCAACTATCTGTTTCCATTATTGCCACCCACAGTAATATAGTCCTTGGTGCAAGCATAACACCATGGGCTAATCAGTTAAGCCCTGTGACTGAGGAATTGTAAAGATAGGAGTTCTATCTGCAATTATTTACTTTAGAAAGAGAAAGAGAAAGATGTCAAGAAAAGGAGCTACAAGGGAACGTGAATCAGGGCATTATCACCTTATTTAGGCATGTTATTTCCATTTTTGTGTGATATCCCTATGAAAGAGAGGCAGCATGTGTAGTGATTTGAGTATAAGACTATGATTCCGGACACCAGATTCAAAGCAAGTGAACCCATGGGAGATCCTGGACGTGCCATACTCTCTCAACCGCAGAAGAAGGCAAAGACAACCCCCTCTGAACAAACCTTGCCAAGAAAACCCAGAGATAGAGTCATCATAAATCAGAAATAGCTTGAAAGCACAGGGGGGGGGGGAAATACAACAATCCCTATAATTCCTCATCTTTGTGTCATGTACACAACTTTCTCCTATTCAAGTTCTCAAAAACTCTGTGGTCCTTGAATTTTCCAGTAAAGGCTCTTAGTGGAATTGTTCCCACTTCATAGGGATTAAAGAGTTATTCTGCAAACAACTCTTACAGTGGTGCCTGATTGGATGCATGGAACTATGGGAATATATATCTGTGTAATGTCCAGTTTGGGATATGTTGTATTATCATTACTATTGGATTTTGATTCCTTTTTTTAAAAAAAAATGCAAATCTTTATTCATTTTTAAAAAACTCAAAGAGCCCATGAAATTAGTGCATAAGCACTGTTGCACCTTTCAACAGCTCTTTTGCAAGTCATGGTTTGTACCAACTGAGTTTTGCTGTTATTCTAAATTTACAACCTGTTGACAAACAGCCATTACTCCACCTGAAGTAGCTACTGATCCACTGAAACTGGAGTCAATTTACTTAAAACTACAGTTTTCCAAAAATATGTCTGGAAGTTCAAACCAGCCACCTTTGACCTGATGCATTCCTGATGTACTGGAGTATTATTCCCATCATCACCCAGTAAGGATGAAAAATTTTTATGTTGGTGAGATGGTTATGGGAATGATAACCTAACATATTTAGAAAACCAAATATTTGAGGAAATGAACCCTGCATTTCATTGTCTCCACATTCTTCTGTTGTGCGCATCCCAAACTCATTCAGAACAAGCAATAAGTACCTCAATAAAACAGAGGGAGGTGAAACCCTCAAAAGACAAAATTATCCAGAGTTTGGAAATGTTCTTTTTATGAAATGCAACCCCTCTAAGTCTTTCAAGTAGCAAGGACAGTGGTTATGATGGCTAGGGGAGGGGAGGAGCTGTGTTCCAAAACAGTAACTTTTCCAAGCTTTGGAAAATCTGTAACCATTATAAGGTCCTTATATGCACACATAATATCAGCACAAGCTCCTTTACCAAACTTGCTAAGTGGGGATTCCCTCCCTCCAATTGTGACTCAGCTCACATCTAGTTCCTTTATTATAGACAAAGAAATCTACATGGACTGCTTAAAAGCAGACGGATAAATGACAGCACCTAGGGCTCATTTAGTCTATTTAGGAGTTGTTCTAAAAGTTTCTTTCCAATTAAATGATAAGACAAACATTTGGAGGAATTGATTCTCATTTCCCTGAATTATAGCCTTAATTCACTCATTACACATAATTATTAAATTTGCTCACAATGATTAGATAGTCATTGCTTATAACAGAGAAAAGATGGGCTCTTGGCATGTGTAACTATCTTTCTTCATTAAGTAGGGCTGAAATTTCAGGGAACCATGTGCTCTTCTGCAAGAAATTACTTCTTTTTAAAATACTACATAGAATCAGCCAAAAAGCTAACTCAGTATAGTTCAAAGACATAGGAGTTTATTACACGGGGGAAATCCCATGCAGAAATGGGATTTAAAAGGTGGGGGAAACCCGCAAAAGCGGGCAGATTTTCACACACATTGCTGTTAAAATGGGGTTAACCCAAATGGAAAGTAGTCAAAACTGCTTTCTTTTTACTTTCGGGATTTTCCCCGTGTGATAAACTCCATAGTCGTGTTAGTTTTGATCAGTTTGCAGAGGAATCTTGTAGCCCCTTTGAGATTGAAAGAAAGAAAGGTCTATGAAAGTTTATGCTACCAATTTCTTTCTTTCTCTCAGTTAATCTCAAAGATCCCTCAGCTCTATAGGTTTTGGTCCCTTACAGAAAGATAAATTGTGAGCCTGAAGATTTAATTATTGGACATATGTGTCTTAAGGTACATATCAAAGAAATAAACTCAAGGAATCGTTTTTATCTGTTGTATTTTTAATCTGTTGTATGCCGCCCTCATTGCCGAGCAGAGGGGCGGGTTATAAATAAAACATTATTATTATTATTATTATTATTATTATTATTATTATTATTATTATTAATTTTGCCTAAAAGACAAATTAAAGCATTAACTAGTTTATTAGGACTGGCCAAAAGAAGTAAGGAATTATTCAGATGATGCATTATATCAAGGATGGGGAAAAGGTTGCTCTCCATATGTTGTTGGGCTGCAACTCTCATCACCTTTCAATACTAGTCTGCTGGCCAGGTCTGATGGGAGTTATAGTGTTGCTTCTTCATACCTGTATTATACAAACCTACTGACAGTATGATTATTGCTTTTTTCCTGGTTGATGTTTTCTGGATATCGTTCTTAGAAGATGAAAATAAAGTCATGTATACAATGAAAACTTTATGCTTCCATTCTACTATTTCATATCAATCATGTTCATAATATGATTTTGCTATTTCATCCAAAGGAAAGTGACTAAAGATCAAACCACATGTCATATAAAAAAAATGTAGTATACTGCTTTATATCCATCATGTGCAGGGAGGGGAGGCTTACTCAGTCCCTTTTCAACTGCTTCCCACCTAAAATCCACACACAAACACATTGTAGTTAACAAAATTAAGTCTATGCTGGCACAGAAACATATTACTTTTATTCATTCCTTTTTCCAGTAATGAAGGCATGCATATATTATATTATGGCTGTAATTTAAAGAGGAATAACCTATTTGAAGTATAGTTGTAACCATTTTAATTATTTCTGTAGTTCAGGAGTTTGGCCTTAATAAATGGGGGAGGAGAAATATCAGATGGTTATTTTGGTCTTATAGTGCTGAATTAAAAACTTTCCACTTTAAAAAGAGTACCTTATTTTCCTGAGTATAAGACTACTTTTTAACTGGCAAAATCTGTGGTTAAAGTGGGGGGGTCGTCTTATACACCGGGTATAAGGATAATGAGGATAGAGGTGCTAGAACTCTATATTTTGACTGGGAAAATGGGGGGTCTTATACTCCAGGTCATCTTATACGCCGGAAAATATGGTAAGTGAAATGTGGGGGGGTTTTTTAACCTACAGCACCCAGTATTCCCAGGCAGATTTCCATCCAAGTGCTAACCAGACTTGACTCTGGTTAGCCTCTAAAATCAGATGACACTGGCCATGTTCAGGGTGGTATGGCCATAAGACTGGAAGATATATGTTTTAGTTACCTGAGGCTGCACTCACACTGCAAAAATAATCTAGTTTGATGCCACTTTAACTGCCATCAATGCTATGGAATTCTGGAGACTGTAGTTTTGTGAGACATTTAGCTTTCTCTGCCTGAGACCTCTGGTGCCACAACAAACTACAAATCCCAGAATGCCATAGCAGTGAGCCATTGCAGTTAAAGTGGTGTCAAACTGGATTATATTTGCAGTATGGATGCAGCCTTAGAGATGAAGGAAAAGTAAAGTAAAACATTGCTTTTCAAAAACTGAAGCTAGAAAAATAACTAAATACTTCTGGTGCTTTATAACAATTGTAACAAATTACTTTTTTCTTACATTCCAAACTCTGTTCTAGTCCACAAAAACATATGCCATGATACATGTGTTAAACATAAGGCATCATGGGGATTCTTTGCTATCATTATTGAGTCCTTTTTCTCTCTTTTCCTCTTTTCCTCTGCTACTTAAGTACAATTAGCAGAAGCCTAGTGTCACTGGCTAAATGAATGATGAGTGTTTCTATTCTGGATGACTTGAAAGGTGTGCATGAAATAGATATTCCGCAGTTCACCCATTTTACCATTTCCTGCCTTTGATCCTCTTGTAGAAATCTGTATATTGCAAAGTTCAGACTTCACTGGGTTGTTCCAGTAGTCTTCTTCTGTCCATGACTATGCACATTTCTCATTCTCAAGCAAGCACTGATATTTGTAGAAAAGACATCTGGCACTAATAACATGTGCTGCTGTAGAATAGAAACCTGTAGATGGTAACCTGAAAAACCTGAAAACTTAGCAAGCATTTGGTTATCCTACTCCTAGCAAGGGATGCAACAAATACAGACAAATGTTATTGTCTTCAGTGAGAAAGGGATCTCAACACATCAAGACACATCATTGAGAAAATGATCAGCCCTCAGAAATATAATTCAGGATTTTTTTTCTGTGAAGAATTTATTTATGCAAAAACTATTATTGGGCAAAAATACTCAAATGTTTTTATATCTCTATGCCATTCTATTTCTTGCCCAAACCCTGTTTCCCCCCACACACACAAACATATTTTTCCAAAAGATTGCTGAAATGCAAGAAAATTATCAAAAAACCCTCTCAATCTCATCCAGAAGAGAGAAAATATTTGAACTTATTTTTTCTTGCATGCTACAATATAATAAGGGAAGATTTATAGCGTTATTCCTGTCTCTCTGCTATGATTCATGCATTTTTACCTGTGTTGTGTGTGTTGTGTTCTCTCAAGTCATTTCTAACTTATGATTACCCTAAGGCGAACTATGGAGTTTTCTTGACAAGAGTTGTTCAGAGGAGGTTTGCCATTGTCTTCGCCTGAGGCTGAATGTATATGACTTGCCCAAGGTCACCCAGTGGGTTTCATGGCCAAGTGGGATTTGAACCCTAATCTCCAGAGTCATAGTCCAACACTCAAACCACTACGCCACACTGGTTCTCACATTTTTAGCTATGTAATGCTATATAGTGTATGTAAATTGTGTGAAGCAAACAAAGAGAGGAAGAAAAAATCTTCAGTCACATTCACACTCTGCAACAGCTACATGTTTCTTAAAGCATATATAGAAATACATGGTTTAGAATTATATTATATATAAATAATATACAAAGCACATAAGCCACATATAGAAAGTACATAGAGCAATAGAAAAGCACTTCTGAATGATGGCAATCAAGCTTCTGTTTAAAAATCTCCAAGGAAGGAGCATTCCCCATCTTGCAAGAGAATCTGTTCCACTGTTGAACACTCTTACTCTCATGAAATTCTTTGTACAGTTGGCTCACTCTATCCACGGATTCTTTATCCACAGATTCGGGCATCTATGGCTTGAAAATATTTGTAATAAATATAATTCCAAAAAGTAAACCTTGATTTTACTTTCCTTAACCTGTGACACCTCATTTTAATATTTAATTTAGTTAATTTTATTCATTGAATGTATATTACGATGCTGTGTTAGTTTAAGCTGGGAGGTAAGGGGATCAGGTTATTTTATCATGTTGTTTATAGCTGTATTGTTATATTTTATGATTGTTACCCACCTCGATCCTTCAGGAAGAGGTGGGTTATAAATATGTTGTTGTTGTTGTTGTTGTTGTTGTTGTTGTTGTTGTTGTTATTGCATTTTATATAAGGGAAACAATTTTGCTACCATTGTATTTAATGGGACTTGATCATTCATGGATTTTGCTATCCATGAGGGGTTCTGGAACTAAACCCCAGTAGATACCAAGGACAAACTGTAATGCTTAGGTGAAATCTTTTTTTCTCTTGTCATTTGGATACACTGGTTCATGTGCTAGTCTGTGGATCAGTGTGTGTGTGGAGGGGGGACTTGGTTCCTCATCTACAAGACATCCCTCCAAATACTGATATCATTGCTCAAACATCTCTTCTCCAAGCTAAAGATACCTAGCTCCCTAAGCCATTCCTCATAGCTTTCTATCTTTTCTTTTTCTGGACACATTCCATCCTGTTAATATGCATCTTGGTGCCCAGACCTGGACATATGTATATATCATGAATCTAAAGTCTAAACCTAAAGTCTACAGTATTAGAGTTCAAGCATTAGTAATTTCTCCTTTTAGTTTGTTAAGTTCATGCATGTGTTTTAAAACTATATTGACTTAATTTGCATTTGGGTATTAAAATTAGTATAATTTTATTTTATAGTATTGCAGTTTATTGGGATATTTATTATGTTGTAAGCTACCAATGACAGTTCTGGGGAAAAGGCAGGATAAATATCAAATCAATCAGTCTTCAAGGATTTCATTATTTGTTTGTTTCTTTATTACCTCAGTTTATAACCAGCCTCTCTCTCATGAATGGTAATCAAAATGGGTTGCAATAAGAATAAAAAGTCTGCCTGCCAGTCAAAAAGTTACAAGGGGGGAGCTAGCCAAGCCTCACACACAAGGGAGCTGAGAACTTGGAAGCAGTCACAGAGAAAACTCTTGCAACATCACCAAAACTCCAGAGAGGGGATAGTGGAACTGAGAGAAACATAAGGCACAGAGTTAGATTGAAATAGCACCATTACTCGCTGCTGATAGTCTGAAGATACTGTGTACAGAATTTCATTCTGTCCTACTTAACTCTATAATGCAGGTGTGTGGTTCCCATGTTCCAAACAGAGAAAATTTGACTGATCTACCGTTCCTATGTGTGTGTTGCCACAACACAACACCTTTGCATATGAGGGCTGGGGATTGTCCCCATTTACATGCCCTTTCCTAAAATCAATAGAGAAAACCTTGCTGGGAATGGGATTCGATCCACAAGTATGAGAAATGAAAATATTACTGTTTTATAACAAGACAGAGAGAGAGAGAGAGAGAGAGAGAGATGGCATTCATGCACCCCCATTCCTTTTTACTTATATTGTTTCTTCCAGTTACATTACACTGATGTTTGGAACTGGAAACATATGAAGTTATTTGCCACATGATTTGAATGAATCAACATTTTGAATGATAGCACCTGCAATCCTTAACACTGCATGTTACCTAAGATCTTCCTGCAGAGAAAGTCTCATAGACTGCAACCTCAATGCAGAAATAATCCAGGTTGACATCACTTTGACTGCCATGGCTCAGTGCTATGTAATTCTGGGAATTGTAGTTTTGTAAGACATTTAGTCTTCTCTGTCAGAGAAATCCCGGAATTCCACAGCATGAGAGGAGAAGAGTAATGTATGGTGTTGGAAGCAGATAGAAGAATTATCACAGGCACCCATTGTTATACTAACCAAATATAAAATGTTCTGCATAATATAATATATAATATAATATAATAATATAAAACAACAGTTAATGGATCAATCCATTAGACCAATTACAAAGCCTCATTAACCACTTTTAAGGCAAGTGTTTATAAAAACAGAAAGGTACAAGTTTCTCCAGTCAAGCTGGGAGCATTCCTTTCTTTCTCACACGGAAGAAGAATATTCTTCTAAGAAGATACCTGCTATAGCACACACACACACACACACACACACACACACACACACACACACACACACACATTGTTTGCTGGTCTCAACAGACAGCACAATAAACAGTGAGGGACTCTGGAAGTTGGAGGCCAGTAACATCTGGAGAGCCACATGATCCTCAAACCCGATCTAGTACAAAAAATTCAGCTTGGTTCAGAAATGTCAGTTTACCAATATATGGATGTATTAAGCAGTATATTAGACAATAAACTAAATCTCAGCTAAAGCATCTACAAAAACTAAGCATTTATCAGGTAATTTTTAAAAAAATCTAAAAAGGCCCCAAATTTTACATCAACCCAGGTCTCCTATATCACCTGGTGTGCCATCATTACTTTAGACTAAACTAATGTACGCAAGTATCAGGGATTTAAGATAAAGTGAAGTATATGGAGATCCTATTAAAAAATGAATTCCCCCTAAACCCTACATAACTTTCTCATGATTTTGACCTTTTTATGAATGGTAATTGCCCTAAATAAATCAACCCACGTAAGACACATTGCAAAATGGCTTGGGCCTCTGGACATCAAGATAGCATACCTAATGAGGTACTAAGTTTTAGTGGTTGTTGATGCAATAACTTTACATGGCAGCCTTCTCCTATTCAATGTCGTGATTGCTATTTGTAAATGAGTAAACACTAACAGAGCTATTAGCCTAAAATAACATATGCTGGGAGAGGGAGCAAAGAAAGCTGAAAGAATGACTAGATTGACCAAGGCAATAAAACTTGATATGCTATGTCAGCTCAGAGCATATTTTGGTTGTGGATAAATGAATCAATTTATGAAACTGAAAAGACTTCAAGTACTCTTTTGAAAGTGTTGTACTTAAGCAGAATTCTTTTGGCCTTATCAATCGTAAAAAAAGACACGTGAAGAGTATAATCAATCATATGAAGAATGTACAAGGGTGAAAACTTTTATTTGGAGTTTCCTGTTGAACATAAGGATCATGCCGTGATGTGAAAAATGAAGATCACTCTACATCAGGGGTAGGAAACCTTTCCCCTTTAAAGGCCGAGGGACTTCAACTTCCAGAAGCCTCAGCCATGTTGGCCAATAGTCCCATGTTGGCCAATAGCTCCTGGGATTCTGGGAGCTGAAGTCCCTCAGCCCTTAAAGGGGAAAGGTTGCCTACCCGTGCTCTACATAAAGTATGAATGTATTTTTAAAAAAATTCCAATGCCATCTATTGGATGCTGAAAAAATGGCAATAAAATTATTTTTAAAAAAGGAAAAAAAAAACGTATGAGATAGGGCTTGTTTCCTAAATAGGACTGTGAGAGAATTCAGATTTGGTTTATACTTTGAAGGGAATTGACTTAAATCTTACTTTTCAGATCATAACGTAAAATAGTACATGGTTATCCTTCAGACTGCACATTTTCCTAAATTTTGTACTGCAAGTCTTGACTGAAAACATACAAAAACATGTATCTTCTGAAATGCTGCATATTAAAATGTATATAGTGAGGGGAAGCTGTGTATAAAAATGTGGATATTAGGGAACAATATGTATAAAATATATGTGCATGAATAATCTGTTTATGACAATGTAAATTTTCGCACACTTTATATTTCAATTATTTAAAAAAATCTAACAGGCTGATGTTGAAATTGGACAAAATGTATTTATAAACAATAGACACAGGATATACTTTGAAATGCATATGTCTCTTTCACTATGTATAATACTTTTTTTTCAAGTACAGATTCAGTCCATCATCCTTCTACATTATTGTGCTGTTTTTAAAAAACACACCCATATGAAAATGCATATCTATTCCATATACATGAACATTGTTACTCATTTTTCTATGCACTTTCCCCAAATGTGTTATTTTGTAACAAATTTCCCTCATATATGCCCTCTTATATTCTGTTTTGTTTAATATATAGATTTCTATACACACTTTAATTGGATTTATTTGTTTGTTTCTAATATTACTATGCTGCCTCCCAGCTGACAATGGCTTGGCCAACAAATAAGCACAATCTGAATACAAAGATAAAATATTTTAGAACTATATTAAAATAATATTTTAAAACTTTCAGAACAGTTTTAAAAAACTTCAAAAAATATAGTTTTAAAACAGTGCAATAAATAGCACTGTTTTGGCTGCCTCTCAGAAGCTCAAAAGAGATTGGGCCAGCCTAACTTTCTTGGGTAGAAATGCTGCCACAGAAAAAGCCCTGTTACATATACATACCAACCTAACTTCACAAGATGCTGAGATACACAACTGGGTGTCCTCTGAGGATCTCAGGCAGGCTCATATGGAAGGGGGCATTTTTCAAATGACAAAATCACAAAATTCAGAGGAGTGTAAAAACTAAAGGGACATTGTGTTCTTGTTCAAGTTAGTTAGTTCAGGAAGTGTGGATTAAATTTGTTCCCATTAAAAAATTAAATTTAATCTTATATGATTATGAAAAAGGATCTAACACTATGGTCATATCTCACGTCATAATGAGAAAAGCAACTGGGTGAAAGCAAGGGTTGCAAAAAGTGAAAGCTAGACAAAAGCCTACAGAGAATGACAAGATAGGTATCTTGAGAGTGGCTTGAAACAGGGGAAATTCCTGTGGGACTCCTTGGTTACTTGCTTGTGGGGTCTCCCAGGGTTCTGCTCACCCCTTACTAATAAACACATACAACATACAGAGAGAGAGAGAGATCACTTGAAGAAGCTGTTAGCAGTATGCTGATAATCTCCTATTCTGTCTATCTTTTCCACCTGAATCCAGTGAAGATGTTTCCATTCTGAACTGCTGTCTAATCTAGACATGTAAAAGGCAGATCAAGAAATAAACATTCAGCCTTCACTGGATAGAGCTATGCTAGGGATAGAAATAATAGTTAAGAGAAAAATTGCATGTTGGGAAATCCTGATGAGTAGAATCCTCTATTGACAAGAATCTTCACAGTGCTGCACCAAAAAAAACTCCATGTGGTTGTTTTGAGCATAAAATAGCATTTGCTGTACTTTACATGTCTCCCTGTTGAAATTCATTTTGTTACTTTTGGCCCAACTCTCTAATTTGTTAAGGATATTTTGAATGCTGATCCTGTCCTCTGGGGGTATTAGCTACACCCCTTAATTGCTTGTCATGTGCATATTTCATAAGCATGACATCTATTCCATCATCTAAGTTACAGAGAAAGATGTTGAATAGCACTGGGCCCAGGACAGAACCTTGTAGTGCCCCACTAGTCACAGCTCTCCAGGATGAAGAGGAGCCATTGCTAAGCACTCTTAGAGATTGGTGTACCAACCAACTACAGATACACCTAACAGTAGCATTGTCTAGCTTTCTTGCAAAAATATCCTGGGGGACATTGTCATAGAATATCCTGGGGGACCCTTACTGAAATCAAGATATACTACACCCACAGCATTCTCTTCATCTACCAAGCTTGTGACCTTATCAAAAAAAGATATAAAATTAGTCAGGCATGACTTGTTTTTTTTTTAAGAAACCCATTTTGACTTTCAGCGATCAAAGCATTCCTTTCTAGCTGCCTACAGACTCTCTGTTTAATGATCTGCTATATAATCTTCACAGGTATCCATGTCAGGCTGACTGGGCAGTAATTATTTGTGTCCTCTTTTTCCTTCTCCTTTTTGAAGATGGGGAGCAACATTTGCCTTCCTCCAGTCTGCTGAGACTTTTTCTGTTTTCCAGGAATTCTTACAGATTATTGCCAGTGGCTCTGAGATTACATCTGCTAATTATTTTCAATACCCTTGGATGAAGTTCATCTGGTCTTGGTGACTTGAATTTAGCGTAGCCAGCTATTCCTGTACTACCTCTTTGCCTATTTGGTGCTGCATTTCCCCTACTATATGATCTGCTCCATTCTTCTGTTGTTTGACTTTTAATGGACATGTTGTAAATGTTTTAATTATTTTGTTTTAATTAATTTAATTCTAATTTATGCCTAAATTGCAATTTAGGCATAATTTGTTTTTGTTTTTTATTTAGTTCAGGTATGTACTTTATTAGTATATATAAAATTATAGATGAAAATTGTGTGTGTGTGTATTGTGTGTGTGTCATATGCACATTTATATGCCTAAATATATAATTAGGGGAAAAATTAAATAGAAATGCCTGGTGGGAAGGACTGTGACCTGTGAGTGTTTTTACACTACTGCCCCAGGCATTTGCTGTTGATGCGCAACCTCAAGGTTCTTGTTTTCTCTTCTTCAAGATTTTTTTATCTTTAAACTAGACTTGGAAAACACAGATCATCACAGAGAACATGATTTCAGCTAAAACAGTAATCTTCAGTCTTTGAATCTCAAGATGTTTGGAGAGTCAACTCCTAAAGGGCCAACCAGCAGGGCCAATGATCAGGGATTTGAGGAATTGAAGTTTAAAATATCTGGAAGGTCAAAAGTTGAGAAACCTGAATTACAAAACTATCTTCTAGAAAATATGACCCACAGCCAACCTGCCAGAGTGACCAGAGTAGGGACAAGCATGTCTTAAGCTTTGGAATCCATCCATGCACACCTCACAGTAAAATAATAATAATAAATAATAATAAAATGTATTTTTTATCCCACCCCTCTACGGACGTTTTCACACGGGGCTTAAGGCAGA
>CM034701.1:39050317-39064412 GCA_020142125.1 Phrynosoma platyrhinos
GGAGAAGTGAAAATAGGAGGAAGGAATGTCAACAATCTAAGATATACAAATGACACCATAGTACTAGCAGAAAACCTCACAGCCCTGGAATACCTACTAAGGAAGATCAAATAAGAAATAGTAAAAGAATTCCAATACCTGGGATCAAACATTGATAGAAATAGGGACTGCAGTCAGGAAATGAGAAGAAGATTAAGAAGGGCGAGGGTGGCTATCAAAGAACTAGAAAAGATTCTAAAATGCAAAGATATACAACTCAGCACAAAAGTTAGAATCATACAAGCAATTTTATTCCCTATTATCATGTATGGATGTGAGAGCTTGACAGTTAGAGAAAGGTAGGAAGGAAATCGCATTTGAGATGTGGTGCTGGAGAAGAGTACTGAGAATCCCGTGGACAGCCAAAAGGGCAAACAAGTGGGTCACAGAGCACACCAAGCCAGAATCCTCCCCGGAAGCCAAGATAACCAAAGTGAGGCTGTCATATGTCAGACACATCATAAGAAGAGAGGACTCATTGGAAAAGAGAATAATGCTTGGAAAGGTGGAGAGAAGTAGGAGGAGAGGAAGGTCACATGTGGCTCTATTAAGGAAATCATGGGTATTAAGGGATTGCAGGAATTAGGCAGAAACAGTGGAGGACAGAGGGTCTTGGAGATGTCTCATCCATTGAGTCACCATCAGTTGAGATCAACTCGAGGGTAGTTAACAATAACAAATTTCAATTGCAGAGTTGCTTTTGGTTTCTTCTCCCTTTTCTTACTGTGTTCATTTCTCAGGATAAGAAGAAAGGATAATGCTTGTTTCTGGACTCTTTTCCCTCACACAGCATAGTTCAAGTTTTCAAGCAGATACTTCCGTGATCATGGACACATCAACCCAGCCCAGTACAAAACACACACCTCAGTAGAAGTGAATATACTTCTTCCTACTATGCTTGGGTGGTTGACAATACTCATCATTCTAACTGAGGGAGGCTTAGATTGTAGTCCAAAAATGTAATTTTGCCATGCTCTTGGAGTAGCTGTAGAGTTTCCCGCTTGCTGCTCAAGGCTAGCCAACATCAGAATAACCTGAAAGCCATGACACTTGGTGCACTTTTTGAAAAAAATGAACTTTTCAGTTACTCATAGGACACCTATGTTGGTGTTTAGCAAATACTACAGTTCCACCAGATGAAGAACTTCATTTCTTATCCACATTTACTTATTGATGTTCCCACTACAATAATCTAAGGGATGTGTCCTATCCCCTGATTTCTGGATGTGTACAATTAACTGTGGAAATTTGGATGTGATGTGCAGTACAGCAGAACTCAGGAACCAGCTTCCTTCATCAGCCTCCCATGCAGACACATCTTGTAGATCTAAAGTAGAGCTTTATTGTTCCATAAAGTAAAAAAGAAAAGAAAACATACAATCCATCCTGCAGATGGCAAAAACACTATAGGATCACATCTTGCTGATGTAGTTGTAGAACCACACCAATAGAAAAGTTACAGATCAATGTTTACAGATCCAGGAGTTAAAGTTCCAGTGTAAGTTCCAGTGTTAAGAGTTAGTTCCAGTGTAAGTTACACATGAACACATTGCTTGCATATATAAACAACAGACAAGAAAGGAAATTCTTGGCCTTTCCCATACTCTACCTTCTGGGTGTTAACCTTATGCTGATTGGATGATGCCTGGATGATGTGCTTTAGCCCAGCCACTAGCTGTATGTCATCCCCCATGTGACTTCCTTCCCATGAGCTCATATGTTTATATGTTACCTATCTATTCCCAGGCTCAAACGTGTTTATGTTATTCTGCCCTGTGAGCACATGTTTTGACTTCTAAACCACCTACTTGTCGAGTTCTCTTTGTTTTCAGTAGACACTGTTCCCATAGGAAATTTCCACACATACATCTCTACATTTCTACTTTGACTGTATAACCCATCCATACTCCAACAATAACAATCTCTGTTGAACAATGAAGGGGCCTGTCCCTTAAAGGTAGCATGAGACACTATCTGAGTCATATCTCTACAGCCTGAAACTAGTATTAGTAAGCTCCAACTGCACTTTATCTAGAACCAGAAATTCTGACCTCAGATCTTCTTTGCAAGCAGTTTGTCTTGATTTACCACCACCAGCCCTGATTCAGTTTAACTGCACAAAATCTCTGGACTCTTCTATATATATTAGGAATGGCTTGTTCTCTCATAGCCAAGGACTCAAGAGTAATTAGTTCACCTCAGTCCTGCACATCACAAAGGCAAACAGAACTCTGAAATCCAATTACACCTGAACAAGCAAAGAAGTTTATGAAATTCATGGTGTCAAGATAAAGTAGATGGAAGTTTAGAAAAAAAGATTGCACAGAAAATATAGAAAATGTGGGTTCTTGTGTGAATACAATTCAATGTTACACATGCCATAATGTGGCTTAGGTGTACTCCAGTGAAGGCATCAACTACAAATTCCACAGGATGCCAACTACTGTAGAGATGGAAGAAATCTTGATGGACCTGATAATTGCTATGAAAGTAGCATTTTGTACCATCTGAGTCCTGAGACAAGAAAAGGTTACAGCTTGCCTCAGGCACTGGCACTTTGCAAGCCTTACAAGGCATTTTAGAAAAATAAAATGTACACACAACACTGTGCAAAACACTGTACTGAAAAATTAATAGTATTTAAAATAGTAAACACACCTTTAATTGGGGAAATTATGTAAATTAGGCACATTCACAAATAAATGCCCATATTAGAAAAATGTGTTAAAAGTTTTGTGAGAATTTCATTGCAGGAAGAGAATAGAAAATCTCATGATGTAATATAAAACAAGAACAAGGAGAAAATGCAGGCAGGGTTCAGATACATTCAACAAAATTGATACTGAGAAATTTTCAAATCTCTAGTCTTCTAACAACAGTAACAGAGTCCATCACTTCTCTGAACTCTATAACACCAGTGATATTATTTTCCTCCTGCATAACACATCCCTCCATATATATATATTTTTAAAAAATATATCAGAGACTTAATACATCTTTCCTTTTGTTGAACAGAGAACTTACTTCATACTAGCAGTTTAAATAATAGTGTTTCTTTCCCCAAGGGATGCTACTATGCACTCCTCCTTGTGGGGATACCTATCATAATGAGCTCCTGTAGAGCACCACTTCTGACCTTAAGAAGCATTATAAACTTTATGAAATCAAAGATAAATTTATGTGCTTGAAGCAGATAGCAACTACAGTATATAAAACACTCATAGTGTATTGTGGAATTGGAAATTGCAAGGATTAAGAAAGACAGTAGGATTCATGGAAGCCTATGGGATAGTCTATGTGATGTAATTATCCTAGTAGAATGCATGAAGAATTTGATCTGTTTATATGTGATCCAAACACATTTATTTCTTAGAGGAGGAAAGGGATGGAAAAATCCTCATAACCGGTAATTTCTGGAATCACATTTTTTACTGGAGCATACAGAACATTGTGCATTATCACATGTGTAGGCTTCTGATTTGCGTTGCACTGAACAGATCAGAATTTATCTTAAGTGGGAAATCGTTTAACATGGCTTGCAATGACACTGGTATGAACAAAAGTATTTGCATGAATGTAGTTATACGAGAAAGGACACAGGAATAGTGGAGACAAAAAAGTTGGTATGAAATTGCAAAAAATTGTAATAAAGTGTTAAAAAGGTACTCATGTAAATCAGCTCATGGAGGCCTAGGTCATTTTTGGACTCCTCAATGGAATTTCAACACTGTCTGCATGTGGGAAGGATCTCCACCTCTGTGGGCCTGATGGGGTTCATGTAGGTTCCAGGTCTTCTTTCCTAAAGCCTCATCGTTTCCTGTCTCTGTTCTATCTCCACTCATAGTATACAAAAACTTTGCAGAACTACATGAGAAGAAAATTATGCTTCCTGTGGCTGCAAGCTATTCAGTGACAGGATAAAGCACCTTCTCTTCCTTCTCACTAAAGCTAGTCTCTCCCTTCCTGTCTCTGTGGCTGGTCACTCAGACTGGAGAGAAAAGTGACTATATCTATATCAATGCCAAACAAATCTTCCATATTGACCTTTTCTTCCTACCAGTCTCAGACAGCATTCAGACACCTTCAGTAAACACCCACAGGTATTCATTCATTCCACAGGTATTCATACAATGTTTAAACCTTGGGTGCATACCAGTGCATGGGCTGCCCTGAAGTTCAGTGGCCTGCCCATTGAATCCTATGTTGAAACAATGGTGAGTCAAACTTCTTCCATTATACCAGAGGGCTTCAGGCCAGTAAAAGGGAAGTCAACAAGATGCATGCTGTTGTTCCATAACTCTCTTCTCCAAAAAAGACTCCAAAAAAGTCTTGACAGGGGACTCAGGGGAAGGAAAGGAGAGGCATTTTTCCATCCTGGCTGCAACATCTGCTGCCTGAAGCAGATGCCTCACTCAACTTAATAGTATAGTCATTTCTAAATTAGTCTGTCACAAACAATTGCAATGCTGGAATGCTTTGTTACCACTGGTTTCAGTGGCCAGAGCATAAAAGATCCATAAATTATCCCAGTATTGTAAGATATGACATCAGAGGAGCCTCATTGAGTCCCAATTTTTGGGGAAAAGCACGGTGCAAATAAATAAATAATACTTTTCTAAAAGATGTCCTCAAGGTGTGCTACATTTTCTTTCCCCTTTACTATCCCACCTTGAGTCACTGGCAACTGTTCAAATCTAGCAAAAACAAACAAACAAATAATGCCCTGTATGGCTGGAGCCTGAGGAGGGGATCACAATAGCACAGCTGAGAAAAATTACTTTTGGGTACTACAACTGCAAAACACCCATGGCCATGCTGGGAGGTTCTAGGAGTTGTGGTTCAAAAATGTAACATTTTGAAGATCTGCTCAAAAGGCCATAGGTATAAGAACGTTACTTCACTTGATAATAATGAATCCCTGACATTATCAGACTTCACGAGATCATATCTTTCCCATGCCATTTCCAAGTGAGCCCTACACTATTTTCTGAAGCTTCTCAAGAGCATTGTGTAGCAACCCCATCCTGTTGGGGTTACTAGAACTCCCACAAAAAAAGAATGGGCTCTAAATCCCAACAAGAATAATGATAGTTCTACCCATATACCAAATAAGCATTGGAAATTATCAGCTGTAATCAGTAAAGTTAAAGCTTCCCAGTTTGGGCTAAAAAGAAAAGATGCAAAGATAGCCCTTCTGTAAAGGGGCAAATGCATCTCAAATGTGAGGAGCTCAGACAGCTTGTTTAGGAGACAGAAAGATCAGATAAAAGTACGATACAGCAGATGCTCTAAGAGGATTAGGGCAAGCAGATTAGAGGCCTTGGATGCAACAGAAAAAGAAAAAATAACAATCAGACAGTTTCTGCTTCTAATATAATCAGACTCAAGCATCACAGTCTCTGTCCAAGTATCTCTGTCCCAAGTGCTTCATTCTTCCTCTTGTTTCTACTCCTGTTCTTTGGTTTGCCACCACCTGAGATGATCTGCAGTGATGTAGCAGGATACCCTTCAATCAGAGAATTACAGTGGAAGTTCATATATTTTAACACAAATATTTTGGCACAAGTCTCAAAATCTCTATGTGTCTCTGTGGTTGATATCTGTATAATTGTGTCTCAGGGTGATAAAAGGCATATCCAGGCAAAGATTTCTAAGAGAAGAAATTTTCAGTAGCTAAAATCCATAATCATAACATGCTACTTTTTCCTCACCATGGAGCAACAGACTTCTACAACTGCTAAGCCCTGAATAATGAGAGATCTGTACATTTGTAGTTAGAAATCCTTATAAACATCAGTGAGCAATTTGATCCCAAGAAGAAAACAACTTTAAATTGCTGTTTGTTGAAGTTATGTGCCTTCAAGTTAACTCCAACTTATGGTGACCCTATCATACAATTTTCTTGGCAAGATTTATTCAGATCAAAGAGGAAAGAAAGTGGAGTTAGGAGGATTCCAATGAAATGAAAGAGGAACAGATAGAGAGAGGCAGTGCCAGATGCAGCTTGGACACTGCCTTGATTAATGGGATAAAATTGGGTCAGTTAACGGGAAAAGCAATAATTGATTTTAATTTACCTTATCAAGGGACAGAGGAAACATTCAGAGATAATCTCTCTGCAGCCCTCCCAAGCCATTTGCCTTGGGGAGCCATACTTTACTATTGCCTCCTACCCCCATCACTAAGGAAAGACTACCAGCATCTTTGGGGAAGGCAGTGTTAAGGGTGTGGACAGAGGTCTCCTGCTCTGGCAGGAGTTAGCCCCCTCAGTTTATTTATTTGGCCTCTGGGCAAGAGGTAGTATTACCTGGAATTCTTAGGAATAAGGAATTGGGCACTAACAACTCCACTAGGCTAGTGTAAGCCTCACTCCCATGAAAAGTTGCAGTTGCATTTAAACATACATACACTTGCCTATATCCTATTATTGCTGCTGTTGTTATTACCACTACCATACCAGGAAGGTACATGAGCACTTTACATGGATCCTGTCTATTAATTCCAACAGCAACCCTGTAAGGGTAGATAGATTTGCTGAGAGGTAGTCATGGCCCAAAAGCATATGAATCTATCTCCATGTTCCATGTCCTGCACTTTAAGCATTATTCTATACTTGTTTTCTGACAAGAGTAATTACTAGGAAAACTGGTATGAAGCCAGAAAAATGGTAGTAGGAAAAAATGCAACTATTAATATGCTGACCTGCCATAACTAGAATGCAAATTAACAACTTGCATAAATTAATAATTTGCATAATATGCAAATTAAAAGCACAAATGTGGAAGCCTCAATTATGGCAAGCCAACCACACTCATTATGTTGTGACCCTGCAGTTTCCCAGTTAGAAAAGGAAGGGGTGGAATCTGGAATGAATCGTGTTTCCCATACCTTGTCACAATAAGGTGGTTACTCACACCTTTAACTTGATGTTACCCTGTCCTTACTACTAAGAAAACCTCCTTTTAACTTAAGATGTTACCCAGTGAAAAAATTTTTGAAACTTGTGTTTGTTTATGAGGTTAAAACTATGTTTTTTATAACCAATCCCTCAGATACAACTAGCTTTGGATGTAACACTTTTGGGGATGTAACACTTTTGGCCCTAAAATATTTCCCCAGAAATATCCTTGAGAAGCACACCAAGGCATTTGTGGTGGGCTTTAGAAATGAAATGAAATATTTCTTTAAGACCTGGAGAGTAGAGGTGTTCATGCTCAAGTAAGGCTAGGCCACAAGCTATAGGAAGCAGGAACTGTCTGTTGCTGCAAAGATCAGATATGGGAGCACAGAGTTTACTGGGTCTTTATTTCACTAAAGAGCTTTCTATTGATTGCCTTCCTCTCTGAAGTCTGTTGATATAGAGTGGGTTCAAAATATTTAAATAAATAAGACCTCTGCTTTGATACTGGATTCAGAATGGTCAAAGTGCTGCAATCTGCTGAAACTGAATTTTGGGACATCTCTCCTAATACTAGCAAAGGACTGAAATAATCAGCTGACAGAAAGATGCAGCAGGTATCCATAATTAACATCAACCCCAGTTCACTGTAGGTTAGACATCTGGGATTTACACCAAGGAGAGTTGTAGTTAAGTTTGGGGCTGAAATCTAAGTGAAAAGCTGGAAAATTTAGAAAAGAAAAGAAAAGAAAAGAAAGGAAAAAGGCAACTTTGTCAGGTATAATTGATTCTATCACAGCCTTCAATTAAATTGATGGATAAGATTTGGCCCACAATGACAAAATATACCTCCTGGAACCTTGGTTAGACTTTCAATAGCAAAGCAAACCAATCCATTGGGTTAGCTATAAATCTCAGTAGGACCAACTGACAGCTACTGTGCACAGCTACCAGAAAGGGATTAGCTTCTGTAGCACTCCTACACTTCACAGCTCTTTGTACTGTGTGCTACCTCCACTGTGTGTCCCTTTGCTTGTTTTGGTTTAGTTTGAAGTGCAGGACAGTTTCTCAGTCTGTGGAATCTATCTCTGCTAGCATGGTAAATGGAGAACCCAAGAAACTTCATTTAGCAAAATTAAGAATGTCTTTCTGGCTTTGCAGACCCGCCGTTGTATTTGGTGGGTGCCCCAATGATGTCCTTCCATCGCAGCATCCAGAAACGCTGCAACGGAAAAGGCGCAGAAGAAGCATGCGCTGCCTCTTCCGGCGCCCTTTCCATGGCTTGAGGAAGGAGTGCTGATTTAGTGCTCCTTCCAGGGCTGCTCACAGAGTGGATCAGGGCTGAGGAGTGGGGCAGCCTCAACCCCAATCCACGGTTTCTCGGGGTGGCCCACGGCCACCCGTCTGTAGAGACCCTTTGTGTTAAATCACCTGTCAACCTATGGCAACAACATGAATTTCATAGAGTTTTCTTAGGCAAGCCACTCAGAGGTGTCTTGCCATTGCCCTGCACTAAAATTCTGCTACAGCACCTGGTATTCCTTGGCAGTCTCCAATTCAAGTACTAACCAGGCCTGATCCTGGTTAGCTTCCAAGATCAGGTGGGATTGGGTGCCTTCAGAGTATTTATATCCCTTAAAAATTAGGTCTCCATGAGATACAATACATTTTAAGCACAAAAACTCAAAGTGAACATGCCTTGAGAATCACTTGATTGCTTCACATAAGGCTAGTGCTGGGAAAATGGTTTCTTGTTGACACTTCAACTTTTCTGTCAGACCTTGTCTTAAATATTGGGCTCTATGCCACAACCTACTCTGAAGTGGAGAAGGCAATGTTTTTCCCACTGTCAGCCCAAGATAAACAAATGAAAAAGTCTATTGTGTTTCTGAGGGAAAGGAAGACTATAATATTTTTTCTAAACTAGTGAACAACAGCAGCAGCAGCAATAATAACAAAAGGAGGAGAATAGAGACACCACTACCAGTGGCAACAGAAAATGTGTAAGCACAGTAGTTCTGATAGTGAAAGGATGTTTGTGAATGTATGCACAATTAGATAAAGGTGTGCAATATTCTACCAGTTTCTTATTGCTATGGTTGTGTGGATTTACTGGAGGCTCTTTTTCTCAGTGTTAGCTTTTGTTACTGATAGGGTCTTGCATAATCTTTATCATGTCCAAGCTCACAATTCAAATAAGCCTGAAGCCCCTTGGGACAGAAAACCATGCAGCACCCAGGCCATCTTGATCCCAATAGCCCGAGTTTATTTCTGGCTCTAGTAGCAGTAGCCCTGCCTCTGATCCCTCACTGGCTCTCTCTTCCAATCCTTCATGCTGGCCTGCTGTGGATTCACTGTGACAGGCTGGACACCTGGCCAGGGGGCAGGAGAAATTCTGCCGGTTACAATTAGAGTTCTCCACCAGATACATGCATTGCTCTCAAGTCCGCAGAAAATCTGGGGGAGGGGGGCATGGCCTCTGCTACTGAGGCACCTCATCTGGAGAATGCTCTCAGCTCTTTGTTCGGTCTCTCCAGGGAACATAAAAGAGCAGAGTTACATAAATGAAATCCTTGTATATAGTATAAACTGGTTTGGTGTGTACTCAGGGTTGCTGAACACTAGCAACTACTGCTCTTACTGGTGGTAAAGCAGAGGTCCTTTGAGGATATCAGCAAGCTTCTGGACTGGTGTAGCTCCCAGCTCTCCCTCATCTTTGCATGCTTTTTAGTATTAGACTCTGCAAGATACCTCAGAGTTGCTGCCAGTAGCATCTGTTACACAAACTAAATGCACAGTTCTCCCCACATCCCATCCATTAATGGCAGAGTTTGGGCAGCCAGAGATGTTACTGGCATGGTCCTCCCTGACCCCTCCCATAATCTTGGTCCTGGCACAAGGGCAGGCTTTAGGTAGATCAGAGGCTCAAATATTAAACAGCTTCATCTTTTGGGCTCCTTTCCCTTAGGTGGTGGTCTTCATGTAGTAGAATCATTTGGAGAAGATAGAAACTATTTATTGTTGTTTGGAAAAACTGAGGACCGATGCAGACCGGCACAAAGGGCCAGCCTGGGGGTGGAGTTGGGGCAGGGCAGCTGCATACTGGTCACCCCGACCCCATCCTGAGGCTGCATGCCCATTTGCACAGCACACAGTGTTAAGATGCATCCAGCAGAATCTACAGGACAAGCTGTAGATATACAAGTAAAGGAGAATCTACATTTAATCTTCAATTGCACCAGAGTGAACAGCATCTTCATAGCAGCCTCCTTTATCACCTTTACTTTCAGGCTGTAATTTAATTAGGTCATCAATTCGAAGAATAGTAATTGCAGCCTGGTGGCGCAGTGGTTGAATGCCTGTACTGCAGCCACTCACTCATAAACCACAAGGTTGCGAGTTCAATACCAGCCAGGGCTGAGGCTCGAGTCAGGCTTGCATCCTTCCGAGGTCGCTAAAATGAGGTCGCTAAAATTGGGGGACAATCAGCTCACAGTTGTAAACCGCTTAGACATCCCATAGTGTGATATGAAGCGGTATATAAATGAAGCTCCTTTGCTTTTGCTGCACCAAAAGGACACAAAAAAGCCACCACCACAGCTAGAAGGGCGGGATTTGCTACTCTTTTGGGATTTACAAAAAGGAGGATCAGGGCCATGGCATGCGGTTGCCACGGGCCCAATCCACCGCTCCCACCTCTTTGCCACCTCTTTCGGGCTGTCTGTATCAGCCCTAAGTTGGCATGAGGTAATGTTAAATCACAAAGACTTCGTATATGGTAAAAAAAAATAAATCAAAGACATAGCTGTGTTGGTCTGAAAAATCAGCATGCAAAGGGGTCATGTAGCATCTTTGAGACTAACTGAATGAGAAAAGTTGGTAGCATGAGCTTTCCTAGACTTGAGCCTACTTCCTCAGATGCATGGGTAGAGTGGAAAGTCCAAGGACAGACCTATATAGCAGTCTGTGTTGGAATGTCTATACAAATGCAAAACTTTGTGGATGTGGAGATGAGGTGACAAGTTCAGTTTTAACTATGGTCATTGGGGGACAAGGGGGAAGGGAGGATGCTGCTTAAAGCAAATATGAATGAGTATTGGGATGTAGTATAGGAACCAAAAAAGAAGACATGATGAACTGGCTAAGAGAGCCCCCATTGAAGCTGGGGGAGTGGGAGCAGGTTAGCTAGTGTTATAATTTGTGTAGTGTGCTAGCCATTTGGCTTGTGGTAAAAGTACAAGATTATAAACTGGATTTAATTGAAAGATATTTGCATTACACAGTGAAGCTTTTACCCCTTGCATTTGATGTTGTTTTTAATTGTTGATTCATAGGATTTATGCTTCCATATGATGACCTGTGATTCATTCTCTCTGGAGTAAAAATTCTGCCTTATACCCTCCCCACATACTTTTTTTTAAATATAGTTTAAAGGTTCTTCCTCTGAAAGAAATATATTTCATTGGACTAGCCTTGAACCTATAGTGGAATCCCTTTTGTTAAAGGAAGTTCTATCAGTAACATTACCAATGTGTCCTGATCATTGACATATATGCCTTATTTGCTCTATAGCCTTCTAACCTAACAGTTTAGAAGGGGGATAATGTAATTGAAAGGAGTATCCTACCCATGCACAGCACTGGATGCCAAGAATAGAGTCAAATGGAAATTCTAAATCAAGCTGTGACCTATACTGAGCCAGAAAATTTGTTCTTCTAACCTTGTACTTCTCTTTCGGAAAAAGGCAACAGCACTCTTACGATTTCACAATATATTCCATTTGTAGCTTTCACCATTAGGAGAACTAGGAGGCTACCATTGATAGCAAAGGCTGTTGTTGCTGAAATGTCAGATTCCTCCCCACCCATTTCTCTTGAGTCTTCTGGCTACTTCAGTCTTCCTGAGCTGGCACTACTATAGCAATTCTTGCTTGCTGTTGGTCTCAGCATTCAGCTGTTCTGGCTGGCTGCTTAACCTAGTCAGCTTCCCATCCACCCACCCTCCGCATTAATTAATTAATTAGAATATTAATATTCCGCTTCAGCTGCAAGGGTTCTCAGACCAGCTTACAAATTACTTTCATAGTTCCCTACCACATGTTTACAATCTAAATAAGGCACAATATACAAGTAAAGGAGAATAGCAGTGTGGGAGATGAATAAGTCCAGGAGATAGTGCTGGATCCTCTCTCCCTCTGAGGCCATGGCAGTGTCAGTTGGGATAGGGGAAGGGCCTTTCATCTGCTGCTGCTGGGCCTAGATATGATGAAGCTGTGCCTGCATCTTTTCTTTGGGCCTTTGCAGACTACCAGAAATAGTGCAAACTGAGTCCACTTTAAGGGTTAGGGTTAGTGCTAGGGAATCATGGGAATTGTTTTTTTTCTCCTGAAACATTGAGCCTTCTCTGTCAGAGAGCTCTGGTGCCACAATAAAATACAGTTCCCATGATTCCCTAACCCTAACCCTTAAAGTGGACTCAATTTGCACTATTTCTAGCAGTCTGCAAAGTTATCTTATTTTCAGTTATCTTATTTTCTTTTATATGCATTAATAAACTATACTTTTGGACTTTACAATGTGTCTTCTTGACTGAGGAAGACAGGATCCTGAAGAAGAGAAGCTGAGCTAGTTGATGGTAAGAGATACAAAGTGGCTGTGGATCACAGCAGCCAGCTTGTCCTGTAGATTCTGCTGGATGTCAAAGAGCATCATTGCAACACCCATCATCCACACATTGACATACATATACTGTAGTAATAATACAGTTTGACACCACTTTAGGTGCTGTAGTAAAATTCCATCCTATGGAATCCTGGGATTTGTAGTTTTACAAAGTTTTTAGTCTTCTCTGCCAAAGAGTGCTAATTCCTCACAAAATTACAAATCCCAGGATTGTGTATGGCAGTTAAAGTGGTTCCAAACTGCATTATTTCTACAGTTTAGCTGCACCCCTAGTCCAGCTATCAAATCACTATACCACACTGTCTCAGTTTTACTGATTTAGTTTCTTACGATTCTATGATTCTAAGAGTGAATGTTTTTGTACATGTGTGAGTCTGGTTAATAAAAGTTTAATGACTCAGTGCTATGGAATCATGGGAATTGTATTTTTTTCTGAGACATTGAGACTTCTCTGTCAGAGGACTCTGGTGCCACAATAGACTACAGTTCCCATGATTCCCTAGCACTGAGGGCAGTTAAAGTGGACTCAATTTGCACTATTCTGTCAGTCTGCAAAAGCCCTAAATTTGCACTGCACTAATATGTGAGCCAGATTATTACTCCCCAGTTACTACCTATGCATTGCCTCCCCCCCCATGCTAACCTCTTAGTTTGTTAACAGTTTACACTCAATGCTGATTGCTCTTGAAATAACACATTTCTAAGGTTGTTTGCCTGCCCCCTCAAGCTAAGCAAACTTGCTAAAAGGATTTTCCACAGCATGCCTTATCAATCAAGATAGGAAGAAAAGAAAGTAAGAAAGAGGGATGCTTTATTGACCCTATTAACAATGGAAATCTGTGGCTGTAATTTACTGAATCTCAGCCCATACAAAAAAAAAAAAAAACAAACCAAAAAACAGCAAGTTTCCACCAGTACCATGCCATACAATAATAAATGACTTAGTGTGGCTATCAAGGGAAACAAAAATACATCAGCTCAACATCAGTCAAAATGAGAATGCCGATTACTAAAATCAAGAGCAGCCAAATATTACTTTCTGTGAGCAAAAAAGCCAGATCACCTGACATGCACAAAGATAAATCCATAAAACCTCTGCATACACAGCTACTACTGGGCACAAGCGGTTCAAGGAAATAAAAATCTAAGCCATAATTCTGAAGCAAGAAAGCAAAATATCAATATTGTATTTATACTTAAATAGAAAGGGCCTCAACAGACATGAACCTCTGTACTCACAGCTTTCCTTCTCTGAAAAAAATTATGCAATAGGAATTTATCACACAAGGAACATATATACCTCCATCCCAATAATGATTAAAGTGGCCGCAACCCACCAAAGTGTGCAATGTATGAATGATTTTCACATGCAGAACACAATAACGCATTAGAAGCTCATTACTAAAGCAAGAAAAAGGGTAGAATGTGAATTTGGTTTTCACACAGATGTGTATAAATCCTGATAATGGTTTGGGAA
>CM034701.1:39064512-39087874 GCA_020142125.1 Phrynosoma platyrhinos
CTGCCTTCCCTCAGCAGCTGTTCTTTTAAGAGCCCCAGCTAATGGGGACAAGCGAGGGAGAAGAGACAGCAAGCTTCTTCTTTATATCTCTGCCTTTGCCTCAGCAATTGTTCCTCTAAGAGCCCTGGCTACTTGCCCCAAAGAACTATGGAAAATCTGGCAACAAGTACAGAAATGGGGAGAATCCTGCAAATGGCTTTCACACTAGAGCAACTACACACAAAAAAAGTGAATTTGTGAATGAAATGGAAATTAATTTATGGTATTTTTCCGAAAATGCCTATTTGCTGATTCATGTCACTTTCCTGTCGGATTCCAAATGGTTTGCCCACAATTTCGTGTGAAAACCGTTTGCACAATTGCACCTAATATGCTGGTTAACCATGGGTTCTGACTCATTTAAACTTCCATTTTTCCCCATATGATAAACTCCATATACATGGAATTACTGCATATGGCAAAAACTGGTGACAATTTGTTTTTGTCATGTGGCTCAGCAAGAACAAAAAATAGTAGAGCAACAGTTTCCTAGCAGCACCTTTCATTCTACACACACTGGAAAGATGTGAGGAAGAATCTCCATATATATATATAAATATATGATATAAAGTTGTAAAATGCCTCCATTTAGGAACCCTGATTAAAGTTTCTTATTTGGACTACAACTCTTGAATCTCAGGCAGTGTAACCACTAGTTCTCCATCTTACTCTGCAATCCTTTCCCTTAGGACCCATTTCTTGTATTGAAAGGCCAAAGAGACCTTTCTTCTCCTTTATTTTCCTTTTGATATTTGAGCCTCTAATTGAAGGTTTTCTTTGATGAGAGGAACAAGAATTTACCCACCTAAGTGTAATGTGACAGCAACATTCTTTTAAAAAGAGTTCATTTGGCTGCTGTCTTGAACATGAATGGTGTCTGCAACATGTATTCAATGGTGGCGGTGTGTTTGTATTAATTTTTTAGACATTATCATATCAATTAATGAATGAAATTACTACATCTTTCCCTCCAGTTTCCAAGCATGTTTATGTATAATAAAAGCATGCATCTGTAGTATTTGAAACAGTTTCTGACTTAGGCTCCTAACTGTATGAAAATATTTAGCCAATTACAAGAACATATCCTTTAAATTTCTGTGTCATCAGCAACCTTGAAGTTAAACTTGAGTTAAACTGAGACAATTTTTGTTAGGAGGGAAGAAGAGATATAATAATTGTGATAGGATTTTAAAAATAATTATTATTATAGAAATATCATCATCTTTTTCTTTCGATGAGACCACTGTCATTATGCTGAAGTATGGCTTAGATCCAGACTCAACATGCTTAGTCTTCACTGACTCCCATTGATGTTAGTTGTACTGTTCTACACATGAATGTGTCTGGATCCAATATTACGAACTTTTCCCCATTCTCTTTAAGAACTGAACTTTTGAAACATGACAGCTACCTGATCCAGGGTAGGCCAGTTGTCTCCTAACTTCCTAAATTATACTTTTAAGCTCAAGAAAAGCTAATTTCAGTTCCTAACAAGCACTGAGACTCTTCCTTTACAGATAGGATCAAATGCTGACACATTTTATCTGTTTGCTTGTTAGAAATGGTCAATATCAAACTGGCTAATCTAGGGAAAGTGATGAAGCATTGATCTTCTGGGGCTTATCACAAGAGGAGAATAAAGCTGGCTTTGTGAGAAGGTTTGTTTTTCAAAAATAAGCAACAATGAAGGAGTGAGGTAGAACATCAGATGTTTTGTTTCTTTATTTGCTTTTATTATGCATAGTTTCTATTATACATAATCAGAGAGTACAGAATGCCTACTTAATCATAATATAGGATATGATAAACTCAAGAGATATCTCTGGTTTTCAAAACTTGAGGCTTGTATAGTTGGTGCCTATATTTACCATGTGCCTGTACTCTGTTCAGCCTTGTGGACTGAATGAACTCTTGACAGATATAAAATGTCAATCACCCTAAATACTCTTCATAACTTTTCAGGTAACAATTCCACAGATGTGTCTAAATTTCAGAGTGGGAATTGAGTTAGTTAAATTAGTCAACATTTAAGAGGAAACATTTATACCATGAAGAAAATCCATACAGAGATTTGGACTTACTGAGCTATCTAAAATCAATTTAAAATACCACTTAATTTTCTCATCAAGGAAAGTCCTATGGGATATCATATACCATTGTTGTACATTTCAGATGGCTAAAGAGCCAATACAGTCCAACTAAAGTGCAATTTTAATATAAGAGTCTAAGGCAGGGGTAGGCAACCTTTCCCCTTTAAGGGCCGAGGGACTTCAGCTCCCAGAAGCCTCAGCCATGCTGGCCAATAGTCCCATGTTGGCCAATAGCTCCTGGGATTCTGGGAGCTGAAGTCCCTCGGCCCTTAAAGGGGAAAGGTTGCCAACCCCTGGTCTAAGGAGATTATCACACATTGTAAAAACATGACTGACCTCTCCTGAACTGAAATCTAATTAGGGCTGCATCCAGGTTCTATCATATGGTTTTTGTCACCAAATCTGCCATCCGAGTACAGACAAGTTGCAGCCCGGGTCCACTAACACACTTCGGTGGCCAATTTTCAAAGCCAGAAAGCTCTCAACTTGGAAAAATAGCAGCCAAAGTGTGTTAGGGAACCTGTGCTGCATCCACGCTATACTACGCAGATTTGGTGACAAAAGCCATGTGATAGGATCCAGATGCAGCCTGAATTAGACTTCAGTTTAGGAGAGGCAAGTCACATTTTTAGGATGTGCGATAATCAGAAGATGCCTTTGAATAGCATTTAGTGTACCTTTAAGTATATGTGCATCTCTCTCTCTCTCTCTCTCTCTCTCTGAAAATCACCACTTATTTAAATTGTTATATCCATGACCATGTGAAGTTGCTATTTTAGCTTTATATCATTTGCCCTCATTTTAAATTCAGTTTGATCCAAATACTATGATCATTTCATTCAAGTCAGTTTTCTCTTCATTAAGCACTGGAACTTTATCTACACTGAAACAGAGCTCTGTTCTGCTCACCGCTAATGGATCTTCCCATTTAAATTGGGCATATCTTACACTCTGAGGCAACTTTAAGCATTTATTCCATCATAAAACAGGGAAGGATTTTTTCATAGATTTCATAGATTTCATTTTTGCAAAGCAAAAATGAATAAGTTTACTATTTGTCTCTTTGTTGTGAGACGGTATTGAAAATAGTGTAGTTATCGAACAATATTCAGAATTTATTGTACACAAAAATAATGAATGTGGGTGTTTCATACAGAAAATGGCAGAAATCACGTTTACTTCACAAAAAACAGGCTTCCTGCACAGAAAACATTTTCTGCTCAGAAATCTATTTTGTGTTCAGAAAATGCTGTTTTTCTGTACAGAAAATGTCATTTCTGTACCAAAAAATCTTGTGCATTTTTTGTGTTGAATAATCCTGAACTGAAAAGATTCTCACCCATCTAGGGTTCTACTCATAAAGTTTCTGATTTAAAAAAAAAATCCAACCATTTCTCAAATATTTTCAAATTCTTTTTTATGCTCCTACACTGAAAACTCCTTTCAAAAGTCTCTTTGAACTAAAATGGGGATGTTTAGAAAACATTTTTCTATTCATCACTTTCTAGCGCTACTTTGTCACTCTAGAAATTCTGTGACTTCATAGTGACATTGTCCATGTAGAAGACCAACTCACCCAGAAGTTGTCTGGATGTCTCTTTTCCATGTAGAATTGCCCACATGTGGAAGACTGTGAAGCCCACTGCAGCCACTCAATGAACTGGACTGATACTGTCACTGCTTCCTACTTCTTAGTTTAGGGCTGACAGGAAATTTGTAAGAAAACCATTGTCTGATATTTCTTGGACTGGAGGGAAATAAGCACCACTCCTCCTCAACAGAATAATTTTCACAATGGTTTTCCCATTTTCGTTTCCTTATAGAGCAGGAGGCACATATAACTCATCACTTCAGGGTAATGTACTTCTCCCTCCATCTCAATTCACAAGATGCCACTAGTGATTAATAATAAACTGACTTTTATTATTTTGCTCATTGTTTTAATTTAGATTGTACGCCTCTGGCAGGTTTTATTTTTTATTTTTTATTTGTTTTATTCTTGATTGTCTTTTGTACAGCGCTGAGTACACTGACAGCGCTCTAGAAATAAACTTTAATAATAATAATAATAATAATAATAATAATAATAATAATTAAAATGGGAAATTCCAGGGGCAATTGTAGATCCAGTCTTAATATTTTAAGCACTTTAAGAGTATTAATGGGCTAGCTCCTACTTCTTCCAGTCTCCCTCTCTTGATCCATTACTTTCTTCATCCCTAAGATGAATTTAAAAAGTGTCTAGTTAAACATTCAGTAAGCAAAAATTTCTCAACAGCATTTTTTTATAAACTCTTTCAGTATTGTTACCTTCTGTTCATGAATAACAACAGCATGGGAAATATGGGGAGGGCATTTTTACTCAAGCCTAGCTTAGTAACTACGGTACTTCTGAAAGCAGGCTACATGTTAGCTAAGCAAATGCATATTCCAAAACTGCAGAAGTCTTTTTTGCCCTAAAAGAGTGTTAGTTAAACTGAAGTTTCATGCCTAGTTCTTAAGTGAAAAGACAACCTAATTAACTGAATTTATACAAATATAGGGCAAGCAAGTCCATTTACTAAAATTAAACCATATTAAACTAGGGTGATGGCAGTTCTCCTAAGTAATCAGAACTTAAAACACTAATAAAAAGTGATATTGTGTTAGTATTAGCACTATTTACAAAAAGTTGAATCACTAGATGAACTGTTACTTGCAATTCATAAACAAAACATTATTAGCAATTGTTAAAATGTTATTTTAAATTTCAGTATAAAATGTACATTGATTTAGGTTTTATTATGGGGAGATTTTGGCTGTTATTGTTGCTGCTACTACTACTGTTGTTGTTGTTGTTATTGATGTACACCTCCACCTGAAAGCCACCCAACTTGCTGGCAAATCCACCATCGATTGCCAAAGGTTAACTCCCCCCAATTTATCTTTTTGTCTTCAGAACATTATTCCCATTTTTTATACTCCTTCCTCACCATACAAGCAACTTGGTGGTTCATGTAAAGACTTTTAGAACTCTAAGATGCCTCCCAAAACTGGACATGGTGACAGAAGCTTTTTTAAAAAGCACAAACTAAAACATGGTCTCCCAGTGTGAATGGCTATGGGGATGTATGTGGGGTGACTTTCAGGGTAGGCATGTGCACTATTAAAAATGCAAACAAAATCCTCCAATCTTTACTTCTTATATTACAGACACAGATAAATCCCCCCAAACCTTATACCAAAATTATTTGCTATAATTATTTGGTTATTAATGGTAATAACATCATAAAGATATAAGTGGCCTTATGGGCCATCAAATCCAAGCCCCTGCTCAGTGCAGGGTCTTCAACTAAATCATCCCATCAAGTATTTGTCTAGCCACTTTTTGAAGATGTCCAGAGAAGAATATCCCACCATCTTTCTAGGCAATTGGTTGCATTGCTGAACTACTCTTAATATCAAGAAGTACCTTCTAATGTTCAATCAGAATCTACCCTCCTGTAACTTCAAACTGTTAGCCCTGATCCTACCCTTTGGGGCAAGTGATTGAACCTGCTCCCATCTCTCAGTGACAGCCTGTAAAGTATTTAAAGGTGCAATCATGTCACCTCTCAGTCTCCTCTTCACCAAGCTGAACAAGCCCAGCTTCTTCAACCTTTCCTCATATGTTTTGTTCTCCATATCTCTTATCATTCTTGTCCTTCTCTGAACCCATTCCTATTTGTCTATATTCTTCTTAAGATGAGGCACCCAGAACTGAACACAGTATTCCAGTAGAGCCCTGGCCAGTACAGACTACAGTGGAACTTAAAAACTATGCTTCCACTAATCATTGTTTCTTCATTAAGCCACCAAAAATTGCACCAGTGTTGGTGGTTTTCTAGGTTACAAAGGTAAAAAAGCAAGGGTAATGCATTATAGCATAATGGGTAAATACACACAGGGACCATTTTTGCAGTGACATGGATGTGGCATAATGGTGGTGGGAAGAGCTGTATAACTCATGTTACTGAAGTAAGTTTGCACAGTACTGGCAGCATCTCATCATTTCTACTTAGCCAACTTGTACATTTAGGAAGATTTCTAAGCCTGTCCTTAAGTCATGGCAGCTTCCATCTGGGGAAGAAAACTGGCCAATTAAACAGTTGTGAAACAAAATGCAACTGAGCACTTGAGGGGGTAGTGTGGTGGAAATGTCTTAAACAAATACACTCCCTGCCCTGAAAATGCCTTGGAATTGCAACCAAGCTGTATGTGTGTATGGGGGGGGGGCACTTCCATTAGAACTAGAATGTCCATCTGTCTTCACCCTATTTGATTTCCTGAGGCAATTCCTTACCGCAATTGCTTAAAGAGAACTGAGGCAACTCCTCTTCAGCTCACAACTATGACATTCTCAAATTGTTTGTTTAAAGTTATCTGAAATGCTGTCAAAATACTGAGGAGGGTATGGTTTTGAGCTCTTATCTCATATTTACAATAAATAGGTACAGAAGTCCAATAAAATTCCTCTGCCAAAAAGCTTTTCCTATCCAAGCAAGGCTACTGCCCAGAGGTATTTGTTTTAATGTCTCCAGCTTTAAACAAGTTCTCCTCAGGGATTTCAAAGCCCCCTGGCCTTAAGCTAACAAACTTCTTATTAAACTGTCACTCCTAGAGAGAGGTAAAATACTGTCCTGGGTCCCTTTATCCAGCTTTCTCTGTCCTAGTCAACCAACAGGAACAAAGACAAGATTGCAAGGTAAAAACTCTAGTGAGATATGGCCCAGCTTCTTCTTTAGAAACCTCTGTAGTTTTGTAACCACCAAAAGAGTAGGGACTGTCTTTCAGCAAGTGCTTCATGGATGTGCACTGAGTGACAGCATGCACCCCAGTGGTGCTTTTATTATTGGCCCTCTAGCCCAGGGACCAGCAACCTACGGCCCGGGGGCCGGTTAAGGCCCCGGGCCCCGGACTTACCGGCCCAGGCCGAAGGTTGCCGCTGTCGCCGCCGCCGCCGGGGCGCGTTTTCGGCCGCGATCGCTGAGGCCGCCATTTTGGAAGTAAAAATGGTGGCCACGATGCGTTTGCACATGCGCAGTACTCTTGCACATGCACAAACACATCGCGGCTGCGATTTGGACTACCAAAATGGCGGCCGCAACATGTGCCGTGGCGGCTGTGGCCGCGCACGCTACGGCAGCGGCCATGGTAGCGGCCGTGGTGGCAGCATGCCCAGGGGGGGTCACGCAGCAATGGGGGGGTGCGCGCTCACACGCGCGCCACCATTCTCCCCCCCTTGGCCCAGCCGAGACCTGGGCTACAGGAGACCAGCCATGGTCTCAAAAAGGTTGCCTGTCCCTGCTCTAGCCTATTTTATCACTTCCAGGGGCTATTTCCATGCCTACTTTGCTATTGGACCCATCATGCATCTCACCTCCCCCCTCCCCAAAAGGGTTTTTCTGTATTTTTTTTCCCCCAAAAGGAAAAGTAACTGAAATTTTGGCTTCTGGTGCTATTGCTCTTTGTTTTCCCTGCTTCACATTGTGAGGGCACACAGCATTAGGTGTTGACAGCTATAATGAGGGGAAACACTGTCCAAAAATCCACAAAAGATAAACAATTGTAAATTAACACTGTGCTTCTTATGGACTGTTTATTTTCATTCTAGCCCCAAGAATTGGGTAACTGCTATAGGTATTAATTAAGGCCCATATTCTTATCTGTCATTGCCATAGTGTCTAAAACAGGGAGCTGGACAAAGATTGGGGGAAAGAAGAATTCCCCAAAGGATCTGCAGTCTTGGGGAGACAGCTACAGCCACTGTTCCTTTTTTTCTGCCTACATGTGGTATTGTTCGTTAGATTACATGGCCCAGATATACTTGGCTATTAAACCGAGAGGTATCAAGGGACCTAGTAAAGCCAAATTAATTCCTGATTTAGGAAGAGAAAATGCAATAACCATAAATGGGGAATCAACATATTGCCCTTGTACTAAGTGATCATTTCTCAGAAAGACATAGGAATAATCCAGGGATGAAGATGGGGAGAAAGAGGTGAATTTTAATCCTCAGTAGCACTATTGGGAAAACATTATTAATTCACTCACTTGTGGGAAGAAAAGGCACCTACTTAACACCTAAAGTGAGATTCTTTGAAATATACTGATAGCTGCAGTTCCACACCCTGGTATTCATGTATAAACCCACACTGATTTTTAATCCACACAATTGTTACCATATTTTATTTTTTAAACACTCCAGTGAATAGATCTTTAAAAATATAGACCATGTATTGGTGGTGGTGTGGAAACACCCGAGCAAGTTAAAAAAAGAAAGGCAGGGGAAAACAATTGTGAGCCTTGATCCAAACTGATAGTGGAATGAAACTCAGTCTAAATACCTACATCATGAAGGACTATCAAACCAAACAAATAACAAATAACACTACAAACAGACTAGTAGAAATTAATTGCTTTTGGGGGAGGGACGTAGAATGTTTATTAGACCCCCTAAACTTGCCACTTGTTCTGTATCTCTCCTCCACACCAAGGTCTGTGTGCAGCTGTGTGTGCATGGGCCTTCAAGTCACCTGTTGACTTATGGCAACCCTGTTCATTTCATAGGGTTTTCTTAGGCAAGGAATACTTAAAGGTAGTTTTGCCTGTTCCTTTCTCTGAAATATAGTCTACAGCAGGGGTCGGCAACCTACGGCCCACGGACCGCCACTTACCGGCCCCCGCCAACCCCCACCACCGCCCGCCACCTCCGCCGTGAGTTTTGGCGGCCGCGCAGCCGCAACTCATTTGTGCATGCGCAGAAGTACTGCACATGCGCAAATGAGTTACGGTTGCCATTTTGTTTTCCAAAATGGCGGCCACGACATGCGCAGAGGCAGCGGCGGCGTGTGCAGGGTGTGTGTGCGGCGGTGGTGTGTGCGCGCGCGTGCGAGTGCGCACGCCATCATCCCCCCCCGGCCCGCAAGAAGGGATCACAAGAAGGAACCGGCCCCAGGTAAAAAAAGGTTGCCGACCCCTGGTCTACAGCATCTGGTATTCCCATCCACAGTTTCCAGGATCAGATGGGATCTGTTGCCTTTAGGATATTTAGGTACTCTGTGTGCAGCTATTGATCCATCTGATTCAGCACATAAAAGAACCCCAACAACTTGAAAATGTTCTTTTCACTGCATGATCTCAGCCCATGACAGAGGTTATGTCATGGTTTTTGTCACTGTGTGCCTTTGAATCATTTCTGGTTTACAGAGATCCTATGGTGAATCTACCACAGGGTTTTCTTGGCAAGATTTGTTCAAAAGAAATTTGCCTTTGTCTTCCTCTGAGGCAGAGACAATGTAACTTGCCCAGGGTCAGCCAATGGGTTTCCATGGCTGAGCCCTGGTCTCCAGAGTTCAACGCCCAAACCATTGCACCATGCTGGCTCTATGACAGCATGACACCACATGGCTAATCAAAGTGGGCTTTATGAAGAGGAGAAGACAAAGTAATTCTTTCTGCACTCACACTAAGCTGGGGTGCTGCAAGCTATAGGACGCACACAACTCCCTTGTTCATCCATTTCTAGGCAAAGAGTACAAGCAATACTGAAGCCTTCAAAAAATATCTAGGTAAAAGGCTAAGGCCTTTGAAGACTACAGCCTCATCTACATATTACATTAAACACAAAATCTGACTTTGCCAATTTAATCCATATTTAACATTGGGCTCATTCCCACTTACATTTAACCCGGTTTGCAATTCACTTTCGCTCTGGTTTAGTGAATCGATTCCAGTCCATGCGTCATTCCCATCATGGTAGTGGGTCTTTTCTTTATTCGTTTCATTTTTGGCATGATTGTTGTTCCCACTAGTTTGTGCCCCTTCAAAATGCCTGTCAATCATCTATGTGCCATCAGTGATGCAAACAGTAACACATTCAAGAAAACACAGGAAGAAGTAATGGGTGCCATGGCCAGAATCCCATCCTTCACTAGTATCCCATCCCTAGCTTTTGGGGAAATCCACCATTTCCCCCCCTCTCCTTTCCCAGGATCCATCCTACATTCCAACCTTCTGTCCAGGAGCAATTCCAAAATGCCCTCCATCCTGAGCTTGATGACCATGGGTGTCATATGGAGGACTCTCCCCTGGGATGCATGAGCCACACGTGTCATATGGAGGACTCTCCCCTGGGATGCATGCAGCCATGGGTGTTTTATGGAGGACTCTCCCCCGGGATGCCTCAGCCATGGATGTCATGGAGGACTCTCTCCTGGTGCTACCCTCCCAGCCTTGCAGACTTGGAGGACACGGGGAGTTGAGGTGGTGCCCTCCCAGCCTTGCAGACTTGGGAGACATGCTTCCTAGTCAAGCTCAGAATGGAGGGCATTTTAGCATTCCTCCTGGACAGAAGGTTGGAATGCAGGACGGGTCCTGGGAAAGGGGAGTGGGGAAAATGGCAGATTTCCCCAAAAACTGATGAGGGATGTGCCAACTCTCTGCCACAGTAATCCCTCCCCTTCAGTTTGATGTGATTCATGTCCTTCCTTCGCACTTGCTGAACATGCTTGCTAATTGCTTCTTTTCAAAAGAACCACCAAAAAACTAGTGTCAGGAAAGAGCAGTTCTTTAGTGTTTGCCTCGCTTCATCACAATTGAAACCTAGTGCAGTCAGTTCAGAACCGGTTTCAAGTGGGATTGACAGACATATAACCCAATCAGCAATTAGTTTTAAATCATAGTATGAAAAATGTCTTGAGCCAGGCATGTATATCACAATGGTGTGGCATGCGCCAGAAGTCACTGGTTAAAAAAATAAGAATGAGGTTTCTCAAGGAAATTCCATCTCCCTAGAAGGCATTTTCAGTAAAAAACTGTACTAGTGTTTCAGCTTCAGAGTACTGCAGGACAGGAAGTGACTCGTTGGTTCTTAACCTTTAATTTACTACCATCCACCAAGTATCATCAAATGCTTCCCAAGCCATAAGTTTTAAAAAATAAAGAGCATTTTAAAAAATCCAGCCAATTTATTCTGATATATAGCTATATTTATTAGATACCATTAGAGTTGTGCAAATCAGCAAAGCTCAAGATAGCTGAAGTTCTCCAGTTTCCTTCTTGGAGCTCATTCTGCCTCAGATGTGTATCCACCTGCAAGCTTTTTTTCCAGCCTGAAATTGTGCCTATTGCTATG
Organism: Phrynosoma platyrhinos; assembly: GCA_020142125.1. Lineage (NCBI taxonomy): Eukaryota > Metazoa > Chordata > Lepidosauria > Squamata > Phrynosomatidae > Phrynosoma > Phrynosoma platyrhinos. The sequence goes on from CM034701.1 coordinate 39,075,796, forward strand.
CACATAACTCAATATGTAAGTCTCTTTGTGTATATTTTTCAACTCCACATTTATTTAGTTTTTCTCCCATTGGTGAAAGTAGGTTTTTATGTATTGCGTAATGTGTAATGTATGCATTTTTCAAATGTACTCATTTTTAAATTTTTGTTGCTGGTGTTGTTGCCCAAATCACACCACGAGACAAGATTTCCATCCACATACTGAATTCAAGCTCGTGTTTGGGACTAAAAGGTACAAACTAAATTCTGGTCAAAATCAACACAAAATTGATTTCTCATCCTTATCTAATATAGAACATATCTCAGGCATGCATTCTAATGCTACACCTATCTCAGGAAATCTTTCAGTGAGATCCTTCTACTTGAGAGCCATTAGCCAGCTGCTTGTGTGATATGTTTATTTCAATTAGCATTTTTTCCAGAACCCATTTCTCACTCTTCTTTGTTGCTGTTATTGTGATGCCTCTGCTATTTCTTTGGGAAGCTCATCACATCCTACTTAGTGACATGGGAAATCTGTCATTCTTTTTTTATTGTCGTTTTTTGCCCCAAATAAGGCATCCTATTTGATTCCAGTGAGCAATGTAACATTTTTTTAAAGGACTTCAGCAAGAACTCTAGGATCTGGGATTTTATGCTCAGCAGTATACTTTCCTCCACTTGCTGTCAGAAGCCACAGTGAGATGGGAAAGAGCTGCCTAAACTCCTATAATTTAAAATGCTCTGAATTATCTTCAGAGGTTCTGAATGGCACCCAAGATTTGTAGATCACTACTAGATAGGCATGTGGTCCCAGTTAAATATCAATGAAGTTAAATTATCCCATTTGGGAGAAAAGTGGGATATAAATCAAATAAATAAATAAATTGAATGTGCTCCCATAACCGCAATAGAGTGCAGTATTAAAATCCGACCCACTTTTATTTCACCTTATTGGAATGCAGAAGAGATTTGGTAACATACTTCATACCACTAAGTGTAGAAAAGCACTCCAATAGGAGACAAACAAGTTATTTTGTTTGTATATTGGGAGTTTGTATAATTTTAAAAATTCTATTATGCAATGGGTGCTGAATCGTATAGTCCTGATATGAAAGTCTGCTGATGTTTCAGAAACAGTGCCTTAAAATCAAATTAAATAAATAGAACAAAGCTCTGATTAAGAAATGTAAACCCTACCAATGAAAGTCAAGTTCACTTAGGCCTTGATTCATATTTATCCACGTCCTTTTCCCTCTCCTCTGCCCTTTTGTAAAGATCCTTCTGAAAGGACTGCTGAATGCCTGGGGAAATCCACCTAGGTATCAACTTAACTTGTGCCCTCCTCTCTCCAGGAGCTCCTGATAGCCTGTAATCCCCAGCCAGCCTTGCACAGCTTGTCATCAGACCCTGCTAGCCACACTGAATGCAATTACTATAATTGATGTGCTGCTTTTGTTAAGGCCATGGTATCAATAAATGAGAGTAAAACAAGCTGCTAAGGAAGATGCAGGGAATTTATTAGAATGGATGCATGCAGTGGACGGAATAATAACTGCTGATGGCCAATTCATAAATCACAGCTGGATTCTTTGGGAGACACACAGTTCCCAGGTTTCTGCCCTAATAAAACCAACAGCTTAAAGCAGGAATACATGCAAAGCCAATACAAAACTTTTTGACGAATACAGTCGGGCGTGGGGCAGAGGACCCTCGTGAATCCAAAAGATTTGCAAATAATGGGGGGGACTAGTGTGCACACACATCTCCCTTCCAAAGTCTCAAACAGCTCTAGCAAGCTGTCTGAGATGCTGGAAGGGCAAGGGAGCGTGCACTGTCTGCTTCCTCCTTCAATTCTAGGGTTTCAGTGAGGTCTGGAGACCCATCTCAAACTTTGGGATCAGAGCAAGGAGGGCACCCTGGCTGCTTCCTCCTTCCATTCCAAGGTTTGAGGGGTCCAGAGACCCCTCTCAAACTTTGGCATCAGAGCACAGAAGGCACTCTGGCTGCTTCCTCCTTTGCTCCCAAGCTACAGGGAGCTCAATTATTCCTGAGTCCCTAGGTGTTTGTGCACAGCCTCCAAGCTGTTCCCTCAGTCCTTGGCTTTTCCCTCACTCACAGGGGAAAAACCTGGGAGGGACAGAGAGGGAGGAGTGCATGCGCACACAGCTAGGGACTCACAAATAATCAAATCTGCGAATCCCAAAGTCGTGCATATTGAGGGATGCCTGTAGAATCATAGAATCATAGAATTATAGAGTTGGAAGAGACCACAAGGGCCATCCAGTCCAACCCCCTGCCATGCAGGAACTCCCAATTAAAGCATCCCCGACAGATGGCCATCTAGCCTCTGCTAAAAGACCTCCAAGGAAGGAAACTCCACCACTCTCCGAGGGAGTGTGTTTCACTGTCAAACAGCCCTTACTGTCAGGAAGTTCCTCCTAATGTTGAGGTGGAATCTCTTTTCCTGGAGCTTGCACCCATTGTTCCAGGTCCTAGTCTAGTCTCTGGAGCAGCTGAAAACAACCTGTACTTCCAATGGAAGCTGTACTTCCAATGGAAGGGAGCTTAAAGGAGTAACTTGATGTCACTACATTATATTCACAGCCAAACTTGGAAATGGTTGATGACCATATTATGAATGTATAAAGGCAGGCCATTCCTCGTCATATTTAAGACAGCTGGGAAGCCTATTACTATTTTTCACTGAAATTGCAACTGAGTTTTCCAGACCATAGTCATGTGCTTTTGCCATTCTTGTTAACTGCTTCAACTTTGATTTATGGTGACGGTATACATGAGAAACCTCCAAGTCACCCCATCATCAACAGGTCTTACAGACTGGGGTCATAAATTCTTTGAGTGAGTCTCTCCATTTGGAATATGATATATTAATAATAATAATAATAATAATAATAATAATAATAATAATAATAATAATTTTTATTTGTATACCGCCCTATGGCGAACCAATCCGGGCGGTGAACAACAATGAGCATTTTTCCTACTGCCTTCTACTTTGCTAAGGATTATTGCTTTTTCTACTGCATCATGTCTTCTTATCATATGCCCAAAGTACAACAGACTCAGTATAGTCATCTTGGCTTCTAGGGAGAGTTCAGGTTTGATTTGTTTTAGAACTCTTTCTCTTTTTAGCAGTTCCCAATATAAACACACTTCTTCTCCAGCACTACATTTTGAATGAGTTTTCTTCCTATAATCTTTCTTCACTGTCCAATTTTCACAACCATACATAGAAATTGAACATATAGTGGCATAAACAATCTTAACTTACAAAAAAGTTAACTCCCCCCCCCCAATAAAGACCAGCTGGAACAATATCCATACTGCTTGCAAGCAAGTGGGGTCCCTAACCCCAATTGATGGAAGTCTGTTGGAAACATGTAGCAGCTGTAGGGCATGTACCAACTTATAGCAGCCTTAAGGTGAACCTATCTTGACAAGATTTGTTCAGAGGGGGTTTATCATTCTCTTCCTCTGATGTTGATAAATTGTGAACTGCTGAAAGTCACTCTGTGGGTTTCCATGACTGAGTAGGGATTTGAGTTCTTGTCACTCAAACCACACCATCCTGCCTCTATTACAATAATGATAAGTAGTAATAAAGCCAAAATTAGAGCTGTCCCACATATGCCACAATTTTGATATCTATTTCAGGCTGCCTAAGCATCATGTCCTCTATCAGCTATCATGCTCTGAAGGCCAAAGTCCCAATCCAGTCCTCTGGAATTCCTCAGATAGCCAGGACCCTTCCCCATGACACTACTGTTTGGTAGTTTTACAGATTTTATACAAGGTGTACACACACACACACATTACAAAAGTTTAAAAGGCTTAGCAATTAGCAATGAGAGCTTTCTATATATAAAAACAAACTGGTATTCTTGGTCCAAACATTTTGCCTTTCCCCCCACCCCTGCCCCTGCCTGCACTCCTCGGTCACAGAGAAGTTCTCCAAAAATTGAATTCAGACCTTCAGGTAAAAGAGGTTCCCCACATTACAATAGACTTTGCGTAGGGATGGGGGAGAATCAATATTTGTCCCCAGGCTTTCCCACAGACCACATTAGTATATTTTTGGTGACACAAAAGCGATATCACACCTCTTCTCATTTCAGCCCTTTTGAATAGGTTGAAGTTGTAAGGGATAGGGAAGCTAAACTGTGGTGGTTTGTGGCATTTTTGCACCATTTAGCATGATGTCTGGGCAGGCAAACACACGCATACACTGAAAAAAAGCACTGGGGTGTCTTGGTGGCTGAGGGGCACATAGGTTTGGAAGAGGAAACCTCTAAATTGGGATTCCATGTCTTTGCTATTCCTCCCAAACTGGCTGCTCTCTTAACTGCCATTTGCAAGTGCTAGCTAAGTGTGCTTTTCTCCTCTTCCCCACATGGGAAAGTGGAAGGCAGAACAAAGATGAGCTCCCAACCAACTTCTGGGTTTGGAACTGATATCAATGGATCATGGATCTGGTGTCATATTGCTAATGAAGGGGGGTGGCCTCCCACCTGAAATTAGTTTTGCACCTTTGATATATGTCATAATGTATGCTTTTGTTTGCAAGCATCCATGACATCGTCACATCAGATGTACAAAAGTTACACAGTATACCACAACCAGTTAGATTCTACAGTAATAGGGTCAAAGAGGGTAAGTTCCAAAATGAAGCCACTTTTCACCACATATAAAAATAAATGCAAAACAAGTTCTGGCTCAACATCATTCCTAGCAAAAACTAATTTCAGAATGAGGATTCAAGTCATTCAGAACCACCTTAATGCCACAGTAGCTGGAACAATCACTGTGGCTCTGTTGATATATTTTTCTCAGTTTCCCATTTGAACACAGTTTAGTCCAAATAGCAAAATGTGAATATGGTAAAAAGCAAAACTGACCCATTCTCACAAAGGAGGGATGTGAGTTTTCTTTTGTTTTATTTGGGAACAAAATTTTTAAAATGCATAAAATCTGCATATAGGTAGAAGCAAAACTGTTAGATTTGCCCAGCCCTAAGGGCTCTGGCAAATCAGAACATCAACTCAGTGATTTGCCAGACAATTCCAAATCACGCCTTCCTAAAACAAAAACAGAAAGAGCACAGTCCTTCACTTTAATCAGTTAATATGTATATGGATCCACACAGAGAATGGTGTTACAGGCGAGGGGATGCATTTGATGGCCATGGTCAGAGGCCAGAAGTTACAGAGTGCCAAGAGGAATGTTCATAGGGAGTGAGACAGAAGGTATTTAAGGTCTGGTTGCCCATTTGTATGCCTCTTTGCTCCATGTTTTGGTGTACATCTTGGCACCCTTTTCAAGGGCAAGGTTCTGGATCTGCCTCTTTAGGTCCTTCGACACAGCGGGTGGGAAAGGAAACTCCTCTTGAGATAGAGGTTTTGCTCCCACTTATAAAATCTAGTGATGGGGGGGGGGGGGGGGGGGGGGACTAGGTTTGATTTCCAGTAAATGGCCAGCTAGGGAGCAACTCAGCTATTGGATTGCCTTCAGGGCTCAAGTGTTTCACCCAAGGGAAAATTGAGGAGATAGTCAAGGGGTGACACCTGGCTATGCTGAAACTACATCAGATTGCTCCCTCCTCTTGCTCTTTTCAAGGTTCAATGCAACTTAAATAGGCTCTAGGTCAAATAAAGTAGCCCTTATTTAACCCAATGTTAAATAACAGGCTATCCATTTATATCTTTGAATTCTCCCATATATGGTTTTTCTAGGTCAGAGAGTCTCCACAGTCACAAGTCTTGTTGTATTTTATTTGATGCCTAATTACACCAAATCATTCAATCTGCTAAATAATTTCACTTTTCTGAATGCTAGAAGCCTTAGGACTTCGTGTTAGCCTGAATATCCATATACTGCATTCTGTTAACATGCCTATCATTACAATATCTGGAGTTCAGATTAAAAAAAAGGTGGGGGGAGTGGGGTCGATACAACAAATGTCTCCTATTAATTTTTAATGACAATAAGTGTGCTTTATTTTTATGATGATTTATTAATGTGTTTCATAATAAATGTATACACTGGCCAGAGGCTCCGTCTGGTTGCATTAGAGGGTGTCATTGCTTGCAGCTCAGTGGTGATAGATGGTACCTCTTGTACAGCTGACTAAGGGGACTCCCAGCCATGCAAACCATTTACCCTGTAGGGGTCTTTGTACCTTTAGATTAAAATAGCTCTGTGTAGACCAAATAGCTTTTGCTGTCAAATCTCAACTCAGATTCTTTACTCTTAGAGATTTTTTCAATTGCCTCTTCATTGCTCCATTCTCAAACGCTAGACACAATCTCTATAATAAAAGAGTTGCTCAGATGGCATAGTGCTTATTAGTTGTTCAAAGCCTGCAAATATTACATGTATACTTGCAGAAAAGAGAACACCTAGAATAGTATAAGACCTATAATTTGGTATGTGCATGCAGCAATGTGGGTTTAAGTCCCTGGTTGGTCAAAAACTCATTTTGTCTAACTTAGCTCATATTTCGTGTGAAAGACACATACATATTTCATGTAAAGGCATATATTTCATGGCAAAGATTTTCATGGACTTTGACAATACAGGTGCAGTGATATCCTCACTTGACAGCTAACTGTATTGTACACACATGTTTGCAACATGATCGAGTGAGATAAGGATTAAAAAGGTAAGCCCAAAGGACAAGAAATGAAAAAGGGATGGCATGATGAAGTGGACTTGAATTGACAAACAATCCATATGATGAAATAGAACTAAGTGCAGGACAGCTTTGACCATAGTACATTTGTCAGTATAAAAGTCTCATAAAATTCTGTTTAAAAATATTTGCTATAACAGACCAATATGGATATCTCTAAGGAATTTATCTCACAGCTCTGTGGTAAGGGATACACTACCTTTTCAGCTGTGGGAGGGAATGTGGGATAAAAATGCAGCAACTGTAAAATAACTGAACCACAATGTACTAACATCTGTGTCCAGACTCAAATATTTATGGTACATGTTTGTGTTGCTATCAAAAGGTTTCATAATGATAGCACAAAAAGAGAAAAGCTTGCCTTCTCTAAACTTATATGGAGTGCTGCCACTGATGTCAATTAAGTTAATAATGTGCCATTTAGCTATGACCAATTCATATGACCCCCAGGGCAACAGCCAATTTCTGAGCATGTGTTGAGCTTTCAATGAGCATTGTGCTACAAAGCAGTCATTACCACAAGCTCAAGTCCGTGGGGAGAGTCTTATATACTGTATGTCAAAATTCACACAGCACTGAAACATTGGCCACCATGCCTTTCCTGATTAATCAAACAGATTCTCTTCTATCATACTTTCATTGAATTTTCTTCTTCTTACAGAAAGGTTATGGAATCAAAACCTGCAGGAAATATTTTTTTCTGCATTTAACTCATCACAGTGAGTGTGCTCCAAATAATTTATTTTTAGGAGATTATTGCACCTCTTCCCGAACCCGGCTTACCTCTTGCGAGTTAGAACCCACTTAGAAAAATGGCTGCCAGAGCACATTTCCCAATTCGCATTGGAGAGGGGATGCACCCGGATGGCTCTTTTAGAAGCAACAGCCATGTGATAAGACCTGGCACCAGCCCAAATCAGGCTCTAATTTGCAAAAGGTAAGCAGAATCCAAGAAGAAGTGTGATAATCTTATTCTCACAAAAAGGACTTACTTAACTGAGAATCTATATTACTTCAAACTCCTTCCTGAAGAATATCTTTGCAATTCAGCCTTCAACCAAAAGGGGGGAGAAGAGTCCCTTTTATATGGTACCAATCAGGTTGTTCTACCACTTGAACAGAACTATGCAAAAGGTTTAATTTCAGAACTTTACTAGAAAATGGGGTCAGTTTTACAAACACTGTAGATCATTTTAACATCTGAGGCTTAAACTGTTTTTGCCTTAGATCATTCTTTAACATGAAAGAAAATTCTACTCTCTCTTCAACCTATACATCAATTTATTTTTGTTTTCCTTTTAAAGTGACTTTATTAAATCCCTTCCCACTTCAACATTTCACTACAAGTATTTCTCATAGACACTTTAATAAAGAGATGGACAAGTGCATCCCATAGGATGCATGTGACCCCCAAAGGATCTCTGGAACTCACCAATTTTTGGCAATTTTAAATATTTTTTGAACCAAAAGAAAAACCTTAGGTTAAGGTTAGACACACAAAGAAGGATGTGTTTTGCCTGACAATGCAATAGAACAAAAAAATTAAATATAAGCGGGGTTAATTTGCATCTGCAAACTAAGGATATTTAAAAATCACAAAGGATAAACCCTAGCACATTCATGTAAAAAATAAATAAATGCATGCATCCATCAGCCACCACTGAAAGGATTAGTTGTAAAACACAGATACATAGTCCAGAGTGCTGAAATTATCCTCAGTCTGAGTATGGTCCAATCAAGATCCTCTCTCCAACTAACTCAGGCCTTCCTTGAGCAGTCTTAACCACCATAATCATGCCTAACTTGTAAAGCCACTGATCAATGCTAAACATAAAGTGACTATTTACATATTGCCAAAAGTGGGGGGCGGGGAAAGGATGGAAATCTAGTTTGCATAGAACTTAACAAGATATAACTAAGGATGCAAATTCAGAAATATTTACCATTATTTTAATGGTATAATGTGAGTGTGCTGTGTGCTTTCAAGTCGATTCTGATGTATGGTGACCCTAACATGAACTATCATGGGGTTTGCATAGCAAGATTTGTTTTGTGGAGGTTTACCATTGCCTTCCTCTGAGGCTAAGAGCATGTGACTTGCCTAAGGTTACTCAGTGAATTTCATGGCCGAGCAGGAATTGAACCTTGGTCTCCAGAGCTGTAATTCAACACTCAAACCACTACACCATGCTGGTTTTCATACCACTATTTGAATGGTATAACATAGTTTGTCATACTGGATAACACTCTGATCAGATCGACCCATGTGTCTGCTCAGTCTGCTGTCTGAATACTAACCATGGATGGGCAACTTCAATGTTTCTGTTTTCCCTTCTTACGGTTCATTATCTTTAAACTTGGACAGACAGAGGACACCTTCAAGCAGAAGGCTATCCTTTAACACCTCTTAAGCTAAAGGAATGTCCTCTGAAAATAGAACACATGGCCGATCTCATTAAATAACACCAGGATGTGGAGATTAAAACTGCTTACACTGATTTCATGTTGAGTAAGTCTATGAAGATATATGTTCTAAAAAAAAACATGTATAAGGAAATTCCTACCTTCCAATGTGGATTTCATGTGCATCACTAAATATTCCACATGGTCTTTCAACCTTAAATTCCAAGTTAAATAAAAAATGGGTTCTTTATATCATTCCCAAAATGAGTTGAGCAAATTTTTGTACACAATGTCCTTGAACACGTGCAGTTTTTCCAAATGCTTTCCCCTAATATATGCTTTTGGTACACAATTTTCCTAACATACAACTTTTTTGTGTGTAATTTTCCCTAATACATTTTTATCAGATCAGTGTATTGCAAAACTGTCACGCAAAACTGTCATGAAAAACAAGGATTATTTAAATCCAGTTCATACCTTAGTTAGGGAAGGGCAAAATAGGTTGGTTAATCTCATATTGTAAAAAAGACAAATTTTACCCACATCCCTTATGTAGCTCTGCTCTGCTTGCATTTCTGTCTACTGCTTATTGGGTTAGGCTGAGCTTTCATGCACTATAACAAACTGCTGACTATATGGTTTCCTTTCCTCCACCCGGTATTTCTAAGGTATAAGCCAAAACATAACATTTTCTGCTCATTTTATTTCTGTGGGAGCTGAGTAAACACAATGTACAACACAAACACAAATCCTACTCATTCAAGTTCATTCCAAACTTTATTACTAATATGAGACATTTTGCTTCTCTCGCTTTAGAAATCTGTCCCCAAAGCTCATTTTTCTCTGCAAGGCCATACGTGGTTAAAAGCCCACCCTGAATGCAGCCCACCAAGGGGCCATTCATCCATGACCTGGACAAAGTGAAGTGGCACAGGGAGTTGATTATCAGTCACTTCCTCTGCCAAGCCTTCCATCCTGCTCCCTTGGCTCTATACGATATCAATGAGGTGGAAAATGAAAGGAATAATGCAGGTTTAAGCGACTAATAATCAGGTCACAGCTGATCCCAGTCCAGATCAGCTGACAGCTGGTGCTCCCAATTTCACAAGCCATCCCCTGCTATCCATTGGGGCCAAGGCTAGAAGATAGACTTTCTCCTCGCTCACCATCCTCCAATTTGTCCAGCCCTAGCAAGGCACATGCAGAGGAGGAAACCTACAGTGAAAGCTGCAAATCTACCATGTTGCAGCCTGCTTTCCTAGAGTTCTGTTATGTGCCAGCAACTATCATCTCAGATTGTTCTCTCAGCAGCCCTCCCACCCTCACAATATACCAATACACACTCTTAACTGCTTCCATTTCATCCCCCACCTACTACACCCGAGCAGCCTACGCACCTCCCAAACCTAATCTCAGTGTTTGCTTGTTTTAGCTTTCCTAATCCTGTTGTCTCACAAATCTCTCCACCATAATCCTGCCTTTGTCTGTCAATACAATTTGTTTGCTGTGGGGATCTGGGAAAAGAAGAAAAACATGGCCAAGAAAGCTTGAAACCTCTCAAGCTTGAGACTTTGAAGTAAAGTGCTGTTAAGAGAAGAGCTCTGCAACATTTAAGGCACTGGGGGTTGCAGTTGCATTCATCGGAGGTTTCAAGCCTCCAAGCCTCGTGGTGGATCCCAGAATCAGTTCCTCATCCCAATCACTGTCGTGGACAAAAGCAGATTGGGTCTTTGTTCAGAATGTCTGGAATCAATTTTGGTGAAACTAGAATTCCCAGAATCATAAATTCACATGAGTGCCAGTGAATGGTATCGAATCCAACTACCTGCACACAACCAGTTACTACAGCATTCCTAATGTACACCTAGCCTTTGCAATTTTTTAAAAAACCCTCTAAAAAGAGTTCAGCAAGTTCTGAGGTAGCCTGTTCCACTGACAAACCATTATATCACCAGGAAGTTCCTCCTAATGTTTGACTGAGATTCTCTTTCTCTTCATTGAAACCCAACAGTTCAGTTTTGCTTTCTGGAGCATCAGAAGATAAATTTGCTTCCAAAGAGTATAGTGTTATTCCTCCCCCCCCCCATTTTGTTATATTTTTTTTTCATTGTCATTGTTCCTTTTAAAAAATTGAATAAATATATTTTTTAATGTTAAAAAAAGATAAATTTGTTCTATCAGTAGCATTCTAGGCTCCTGTATGCTAAATAATTTCAGAGAGAACAATTTCTTCAGCTGAAACATTTTCTGGATCCTGGGAAGCTCTTGGGACATTACTACATGAAGTTTTAAAACTGTGATTACACCAGGGAAGCAGCAGCTTTGGCAATACTTATTATATGCAATGTCTCTGACACATAGCTGCTCTGTCCCCAGTCACCCCTTTTCATTGATGAGGGAAAACCATCAATGATCTGGCAAGTGCGCAAGTCCCCAGGTGTGAAACATTGTTTCCAGGGCAGTTGAGCTATTTCCAGTCATGTGGTGTCAGTGTCCCCTTCTCTCCCCTGTCCCTCCTCCCCCACACCATTCATAAGCACCCTGATTACATTTATTTATTTTATTCAATCTTTGTAGGAAAGCTATTGAATTGTGCAAAAAAAGTAAGGATTTTTAAAAATTTTTTAAAAGGCATGCTGCTTAGGGGATAAAGGAGGGAGGTGGGTGTTAATGGAGAATCAAGAAGACAGCATGATGGGCGCAGCATTCCCAATCATATGACTGAGAAGAGGTGTGGCGATGGCTGCTCTGAAAGCAGTATACCATTTATTTATTTATTTTCCAAGCACAACTGCTGGGAGAGCAGGGCTTGTGTGATAAAGTCCTCAGTAAAACAAAACAAAACAATAACCCTGCTCAACTAGGGCATATCCAGCAAAGATCTTTTGTTTTTTGGAGGGTGAGAGTGTCACTGAGTATCACCTAACCTGCGCTGATCTATTGGTTTCAGGATTTTTCTAGTTAGCAGTGTGCATTTGAATGAAGA
>CM034701.1:39100781-39117863 GCA_020142125.1 Phrynosoma platyrhinos
TATGTAAATACATTGAGGTTGTGCCTATGATATTGTAATTTGAAAGTACAGTTTTAATTTTGCTAGTTGTTTATGTCACAATTATTAGCATTACATACAATGGTATATGGGAATTACGATTTACAAGTAAACATTAGCGCAAAAAAAAAAAAAGCAAAAGCATTACTAAGGATTCTGTATTATGTGAAATGGGAGGAGGTCAAGTGGGGTGACACCATGAGTGACTCCACCAAATGACACCAACCCTAGGGATGCCACTGCTCTCAGGCCAGTTCTTTCTTCCAGGGATGAACAACCCATTACAATGCAATGCAATAAGGTAATAAGAAATACTTAGGGCCTTTACAGACTGCCAGAAATAATGCAGCTTGAGAACACTTTAACTGCCCTGTCTCAGTGTTAGGGAATCATGGGAACTGTAGTTTATTGTGGCACCAGAGTTCTCTGACAGAGAAGGCTCAGTGTCTCAGAAAAAAACTACAATTCCCATGATTCTCTAGCACTGAGCCAGGACAGTTGAAGTGGACTCAAGCTGCATTATTTCTGGCAGTCTGTAAAGGCCCTTAGTCACATCAGTCCGATAATCTACAGAAATAACAGTTGTGGGTGATAGATGCAGAATGTGGCTGCTAACATGCATTATTGTTTGGGAGCCAAGTTTTCATTAGTTTAAAAAACAACTGATTGGTTGATATGGAGGTCAGTTTTAATAGCTGATGCTGTGAGTAATATGGCATAGTTGCTTACTTTTTGGAGATGTTTTTGTGTCAGCCTATTATCCTCATGGAAAATTCAGAAGATTTTAGAGTACTCACATATTTGCTTCAGTATCTGGAAAAGGGCACTCGTACGCTTTTATTTAATAGTAATCGATCAATCAATAAGGGCTGCTGATTAAGCAAACATTATTTTTTTTATTTAATCAGTTGTCTACCTTCATAGGTTTTCTTGAAAAGGATACAACTACAATAGGACTGTTGAAATTAGAAAATCTTTTTGAGAGGGCACAGCAAGTGCCACACAATAATGTTTAACAGGTTTCTTTTGTGACAGTGTTTGTCCATTTCCTCGCCTTTCAATTGTGTTGCATTTTCGATCTTTTCTCTTCCCCATCTGCACGCCGCTCTCTGCCTTTCCCCCTTCCACTTACTCCCCCCTTCATTCAGTCTCCCCCTCTTTCAGAAAATGATTGCTCTTGTTTTTCTCCTTTATTTACTTTATGCTGAAAATGGGCAAGCACACTGGCACACATAATGGTAGCAGTGCCTGCACTGTGTGCCATTTCTCATTCTCCTCACTCCATTTTCCTCCCAGCTCAGACATGGCAGTTCTGCTTCAGTGCCACTCTCTAGAGAATCACACAGCAAGGAACAGCCTTGACTTTAGCCTCTTAAACTTTAGTACGTTAAGGAAGATCAAGGGAAAGCAGATACGTGGCTGCAGGCAGTCATTTTGAAAGTCACATCACTGGGGCCTTTTCTTTCCTATCCTGATCAACATGTTAGGGCCACCAAACAGATGTGCAGTGAAAGAGTAAGGGATAATTTTCCATATTCCCTCCAATGGTACTAATTTGCCCAGTTCAGTGACAGCACTAACATCTGCATTTCTACATAAAGAGCTATGTGCAAGACACTAAGCAGTAACCAATTTGGAAGCGCATATGCTCAACATGACAGTCCCACAGCCACAGCCACACCAAGAATCTGAAAACCCACAGGAACTGGCAATTTATATCTCTACAAGGAATAGAATACATAATGTAACTAAATGATCATAATTTTCTACTCTAGAACTAGCAACACCAAAATATACTTAATTAATTAATTAATTAATTAATATAGCCTGCCTTATACCTGAAGATCTCAAAAGGGCTTACAATAAAATTGATTTGAAACAATAAATTTTAACCATAATTTAAAAAGAGTAAAAATATTAAATTATTTATCAATTTAAATACCAGTTAGGCCCATCTGAAATAGTGCAACCACAGCAAAGCTGCAGCCTGGATAAGATCAATTAGGCCTGAATGTTTTAATAAAAAGCCATGTGTTGACTTGTTGGAAAATGATATCTACATTGATGCCAACTGGCCTTCAAGAGGGAGTTATTCCACAACTGGGGGGCTAACACAGAGAAGACTTTTTACCATGTGCTCCCATAATATATTTCCCCTATCACTGGGACATAGAGGAAGGCTCCTCCAATTGACCACAATTCTCAGGGAGGCAGGCAGGCACAATTCTCGGGCAGGTGCTCCCTCAAATATTGAGGTCCTGAGCCATTTAGGGTTGTAAATGTTATCACCAGCACCCAGAATTCAGATATTGGTGAACAGTACAAGCATATTGGTGAACAGTACAACTCCTTCAGAACTTGTGTTATATACTTTCTGAATTAAGTTCCAGTCAGCAGTATAGCTGCTGCATTTTGCAATAGCTGCAGTTTCCAAGTTGTCTTCAGGGGCAGCCCCACATAATGTTCAGCACATGAACATTGTGCCTTGCAATAGTCTAACAAGGAAGTTACCAATGCATGGTCTACTGTGGCTAACTTATCCCTGTCCTGGAAAGTCTATAGCTACCAGACTAATTGAAGCTGGTCTCAAGCAGTCCAAGCAATGGATTCAGACAGAACAGTAATGACATGGGAGACAAGGTAAAACCCCACAGCACAGTGACCATGAGGCAGAACAGAAGGCCAATGACACTCTCTTAGCATTACAACAAGGATAGCTCAAAACAATATAATATTGCTAGGAAGAGCTACTGGATATTTTGAGGATTGCAGCTAGATTCAGAGAGAATGGGGAAACTGGCAGGGTCAGAGTGAGACAGATGACATCACCCTCGCTAGTCAAAAAGTATTAATGCTTCAACTCTGTGAACTTTGGCTCCATTATGCCATTAGTAAAAGGGTACTTACCTTCAAGCTAGTTGCCTTGGAAGCTGATCCTGTGGCACTTTCAATCACAGCTAGTGCAAACAGATGTTATATACCACAAGAATCTACACTAACTCAGTTCTGGGGTCCTGATAATGGCACAGTACTTTATCCTTACGGTTCCATTGGTGGTAAAAAGTAAAATAATGGCATCTGCAGAGGCTTAGACTTTGATCTAATAAGATCTAATTCACATCTCCATAAGTATCACTTGATGCTTTACCTGCAGAATGTGCAAGGGGTATTCATGGGAAACTTCTGTGTTAAAGGTGGCACAAAATGTATGATTTAGAATGAGGTCTACTTGGCAAATAATCACTTCACATTGCACTCATTAACTGATGAAACATGTGTGTCTAAAGTGATAACCGGAGGTAGAACATGTACTTGAGTAAAGAAACTATGCCTAATAAAAATGAACACCATCTGGATAGCCTCTGTCGGAAAAAGAAAAGATGGAATTATGTCTTTTTAAATGAATGCTCTTAAGAGACGGGCCCACTCCTGTCACAAATAGATTTATAATTGATTTGTCTTTAATTTTCTAATGTCAAAAAATGGGATGGAGGAATCAAATGGTTAGAGGTCTGATAACCAATGACACTTATCTTCATTTTTTAAGTATCTCTGGAAATTGACTTGGGCCTTTGTATAAAGACAGTATCACTTTCATTACCCAGGCAATTGCTTAATCCACCTGGTTGCATCATCTTGTTCTGTCCTGCCTGACAAAGGAAGGAACTGTTATTGCCAAGAACATACTGAAGAACAACATAAAAATTCAGATATACAAAGTTATGATCTGAAAAAAGACAGTCCAGGTGACTGCACAGCAACTCACTGCTGTTTGCCAGGGTTGGAACTCACTGTTCTTTCTAGTTCATGCTGACTAGTATAATAGTCTTCTTGAGCTACAATGATAATAATTTTGCACCTTTCAATATACCCTGTCATCAGGAAGGTGGTTTTCAAAGCTATCATGCAAAAAGGACTTGCTCCATCTCTTGCTAATGTTGCTGCTGAAATGCAACTCTACATTAGAGCAGTCAAGTGAAGAGTCACAGACCAAACAGGGAGCTGGCAATGGAATAATCCCTCAGTCTTAGTGGCAGAGCATACTAAATCCTTGGTATTTCCAGAGTACACTAAGTCCTTGGTATTTCTAGTTGAAAACAATTAGACTGCTGATTATGAGAAAGACCTGTTTCTGCTTGAGATCGTAGACAACCTACTGTCAGTCAGAGTTATTTTTTGTGGCTAACGCTCCCAGATTGATACTGCCACATGCCATCAAGTTGGCTTCAACCTATGGCAAATAACAACATCTGTCTCTTCCAACAGCTCCCGGATACCTCAGGTATAACATGGTAGCTCTGGGCAGATAGGGCAATGCTATGTTATATGCAGACAAATAATCTGATATGATATAAGGTAACATTTTCATGTTCTATGACAATGTGGAACTTCATTGACCAAGACTTGCTGCTTGAGGCAAGGCAACGAAGGCCTCCTTGCATCATGGTATACTAACACCAAAGGATGCTTGTGTTAATTTAGCACCTAGAGCAGAATAAAATCACAAGCATAGCTCTTCTTTTGTGGCAGTAAAAATACTATAAGTAAATGCCCCAAATCCTGCTATCCTATCAAGACACATAATTTAATTATATCAAACAGCCAACTCACTCTACTCAATGTAGGGGTGGACAAAAACTAAGAGTTCGAGGGGCACAATGGTACACTGGGATGGTTGCATGTCCCATGTCCCATGCCTCCAGCTGTGATCGTTTTAAAACCAACAGCTTTTCCCCCTCTAGCATCATGGCTGTTGTTACCCTTTAACCCTCCATGCTTTTAAAAAACAATTTTTCTCTCCAGCATACCTCCTCATCTTCCCATTCCCATTCTCTCTGCTTGCCTGCCAATCTACCTGTCTTCGAAATCAAAGGGGGGAAAAAACTCTGCTACTAGTAGCTGGCTGTCTGGGTCTTTAGAGCCAGGTTATGTGAGTTTAACTCTCAGCCCTGCTTCTCCCAGAGAGCCTCCTCTGAAGACCCAGAGAACCAGTCAGTCTGTCAGAAAGGCAGTAGGTAAGTAGAGACTGGGGACAAGATGGGAGGAGGGGGGAAAAGAGTACGTAAGTGAGTAGTGTTGCAGCAGTGGTATCAGTTTTCTTTCAGGAAGTGGGAAGAAGGAGCAGAGCAAGCAAACTGGTTGTTTTAACGTGACTATAGTGATGTGCACAGTGCACTGCTGACAGTCTTCAGCAACTAACCACATTGGACAAAACACAGCACCATGTTTTGGCAGCAGATATTTAAATTTCTTGGAAAATAAGGAAGGCTTGGGGGATTTGAAAAGCCACAGAAAAAAATGTGGGGTCATGTCTTGCCCATGGACCACATCCTCCCCAAACCAGGCCTAATGGTAGGGCTGGATTTTACCAATACGAACTCTTAACAGCTCCAATTTAAACAAGCAAAACCGATGTTACAAAATAGGATTTCTCCTTTGATACACATATTTCTGCTGATATTTAAGAATATTCCAAGAGCAAAGCCATCGCTTGGACGCTAAACTTTAAGAAATGGCTTTGCTTTAACCAATGGCTTTGAAAGTGGACTTGATTTTGTTGTTGTTGTTGTTGTTGCTGCTGCTGCTGCTTACCATTTTTTTTAAAAGAATGCTGAATCACATCAGTCTAATAAAATGCAAAGAAGGAAATAGGTAAGGCTACAGATGGGGAAGAGAGAGTAAGAGAAGATGAATAGAGCATAGGCCAAGCTTGCAAATTACCATACAAAGCATGATCTCAGGCAAAGAGTAATTCAGCCATGTCGAGCACCTTTCCTTCTAATCAGACAAGCACACCCAGCTAGCTAGGGAGAAGGCACACAGCCAGCAGCCAACCTAATGACAGCACAAGGTGAAACACTGACAGTCAAAACAGCTGGACATACTGTGGCCTCTGACTAAGAGTAAGAAAGCTTAATGCTCATACATGAGCATAACGTATGGTACAACACAGTGTGAAACTACCACTCATGCCAGCCTTTTCACAAATTTAGATGCAAACACCAATAATAATATACATTATTAGGTTGATCAGAACCAGACTTTGGGAAAGTTACTTTTTGAACTTCAATACACAGAACCCATATCCAGCATGACTAGTGGCTCTTTTTAGCTCCTGCTGAGCCGGCTGCTTCTACTTCAGAGATTATCACACAGGAAATCTATGCTGGAGTAGACGCGGGTTGTAACTGTCTGGAACAGATCTTATCACATGGCCAGGAGCCCGGGCAGTAGGCAGCCCGTATCCAACCCGAGCTTCTCTGTGAGCTTTTAATGAATGGGATTTTCCTGTTCTTGAAAAGCTGCTGGAGAAGCCTGGGTTGGATACAGGCTCCCGGGCGTGAGATAAGATCCATTCCAGATGGTTACAACATGTGTCTATCCCAGCACAGATTTCTTATGTAATAAACTTCTAGTTCTCTTTTAAGACCTGAAACCAGAATGAAAACTGTTATGCTCCAGTCCCTCTCAGGGTGCATGTACATTGTAGAAATAATGCAGTTTGACATCATTTTAACTGCCATGGTTCCATCCTACAGAATCTTGGGCTCTGTAGTTTTGTGAGCATTCTGGAAGAAAAGGCATAACACCTTATAAAACTACAAATCCCAAGATTGCATAAAATGGAGTGACAGTGTAGATGCACCCTCAGACTCTGCCCCTTCCTACATTATGAGAACTCTTGAGATCCCTGTCCTCAGATGTCAAAGATTCCTTAGCCTGACCCTAAGGCTCTTAAGCCTGGGCCAGCACTGGCAGCCCTTGAATCTCCTTTGAGCACGGAATCAATGCACTCATTCCCAAAAGCAATCCTACAAGTCTTGGAGCAAGTGCATCAGTCAGAGGTGCACCCAATATACATTCTTGCAGAGATGGAAGACCTGCCAAAGGCCTGCCTGTTTCAGGCATCTGACTTTGTAGGACGGAATCTGAGTGGGAGCTTTAAGAATAGGGCATGACAGCTTTCAGTTTGATCTCAGATCTTGTAAGAACACTTCATCACTTAGGGCTCTCCCAGGTGGTACAATATCTGGTCTGCTTTACTATTTGGGACCCAAGCACTCCTGCTTCAGGCGTGGACAGAACAGTTCAATTTCCCTTAGCCCTTTATTTCTGTCCTGCTCATAAGCACTAGTGAGCATTCATGTTCTTAACTGCCATCAACCTTGACTTATGGCAACCCTATGCATAAGAGCCCCAAGATCCATCCTCAACAGCCCCACTCAAAGCTTGCAAACTCAGGGCTGTGACTCCCTTGACTGGGTGAGCACACATCAGT
This sequence comes from Phrynosoma platyrhinos, assembly GCA_020142125.1. NCBI lineage: Eukaryota > Metazoa > Chordata > Lepidosauria > Squamata > Phrynosomatidae > Phrynosoma > Phrynosoma platyrhinos. Next base: position 39,108,079 of record CM034701.1, read on the forward strand.
TATAATCCAAATGAGCCAGACTCATGGACTATATAAGGCAAAATTAAAGATACTTTCCTTTATTAGCTAAGGATTATTTTTCTGACTTGCTGTCTTACTGTTTGTGAGAGAATTATGCTTATTTAAAAAAATTGAAATTAAAAATGTTTCATATACCAATTGTGTACAATGAAACATAAATATATACAATAAAGGGGATACAAATAATTATCAGTAATGTAAAGGCCTGCTCCAAAAGATAGTGAAAAGAATCAGAATGGAAACGCACAATGAAGGAAATAAACTATATTTCACCACATGAAGCCCAGGTGTCTTTTCCATGTCATTTCCTTTTTCGCAACCCATATTTGCCCTTCCCATCGAACCTTTCCCTGTGTATCTCACTTTCCAAATTATTTCTCAATACCAATTGTTTATTATCACTCTCTGCCAATGCCTTTGAATAATTTTTTTAAATGGATTTGAGTAATAAGAATTATGTGGGTGACCTTGGGCAAGTCACACTTTCTCAGCCTCAGAGGAGGGTAAATATTGAACAAGAAAAAACAAATATTGCCAAGAAAACCCAGGGTCACCGTAGAGTCAATAAATCAGAAATTACTTGAAGGTACAGAACAACAACAACAACAACAGATGCACATTCAAGTCTGAAACAATGACAAAAATATTTTGTAGCACCTTTAGGCTAAAAGGTTTTCCTTTGAGGGATAATTTTTTTTGCAGTGGGGTTGCCACATACAGAAGCATCCCATTCCCTAAGATGCCGGAACTAAAAACTTAAAATCTTAGACCAGAGAATGGATCTTATGAAGTCACAGATCATATCATGTCATATTACAGGGCTGAGGCAGGCAAGGGTTAGGAGTGGGGCTGGAATAGCTTTTGAGACAGCTGATTGTTGAAATGGACATGAGTCCATCTAGGAAAATTATCCAGAATCTGGGCAAAACCTGGCTAACCAAGTAAGATGGCATTCCAGCGTAAAGGTGGGAAATACTTCCTATTGGCCAGGCAGGCAACAAAATACCTCCAGCAGTTGCAACCATTCCCACTAGGAGTTAATCCTGTATGGCTGTACCAAAACCACATTAGGCACATGGGAGAGGGCATGGCAACTACCAAGGCTTGAGCAACAAAGACTTTCAAGTTGTGCCACAGTCTTTCTATGCCATGCCTTACTACATATGACCTGATGAGTACAAGTACCATGTCCTGCCCATTCTCCTCCCAGTTCCTTCCCATCATTCCTGGCTTTTTAGCAAGTTGACACTACAAAAACAGAACTCTGAATTCCAAAACCATCAAGTTCAGCCAGCAAGGCTGGCACCAGCCATGGGTGCCAGGCTTTAAAAGCCAATTCACGCACAAATATCCAGTGCCCTCCTCCTCAATGCTGCTTGCTCTGAGATTTGTCTCCCTTCTTGGACACCCAGGAAAGTACAGAAATTCCCTGAGATGTCAGCTGGCAACCTAAAACCTGGCAAATCAGTTTTGTAGGAAAGGATCCACTTCTACAAAAACAAGTAATATGATCACTAGCAGGCATGCACATGAGCACTCACATAGTTTTCTCATATCCATGTGCTGGATATATACTTTGCAGAGAAAAACATATCATGTCAGTCAGTATAGTGTAGTTGGTAGATTTTGGATATGTGTTAAGAATGCTCAGATTTAAATTCCCATTCAGCCATGAAGTTTATTAATGATCTTGCCGTAGTCAACTTAACTCTGCCCTGTGAGGAAAAAATGGGTAGAAATGCACGTATTTTACCAAGAGCTCCTTAGAATTGAAGGTGTGACAGAATGCATATATTACTCATAAATAAATCTATATCCCTGGAAATAAGGGCTCAATTCTCTCCTCATACGTTAATATACTGTTAAAACAGAGTTACATCCAGGTAAAAGTGACAAAAAGAGAGTGACTTTCTGGGGTTTCTATATCACATGGTACCCCAAGATTTGCGATGGAGGAAACACAAGCTCATACAGATAATTTGACCTAAACAAACAATTCCTAGTACATCACAATGGACATCAGTGAAATACATGTGTCTTGGAACACAAAAGGCAAGGAGACAAATTGAAAATTGATCTTGCTGTGCCTGCATAGACTGGAAGAGTGATTTCCTAGCTGTGTTTCTGGAACTCTTTTTCTGCCCATCTGCCTTTTCTTCTCCCAGACTTCCCTGTTCATTTTTTACAGCTATTGTAAACCAGAAACAAAGACGTCCACTAACTACCTCCATCCTCCTGCCAATCTTTATTAGCATTCAGTTAGTGAATCAGACTCTTCATCCAAATCAATTAAGAACAAAGGTAAAGGAGAGAAAAATGTATATCTCTGCAGTATGGGAAGCAAAGGTGATGTTGGTAAAATAATCCTATATGCTGTATCAATTCATTCTTTAGTGTGTATAAGAGCAAGGAAATGTTTATGTTATACATAAACACTGGGGTTGTGGAAATTTGTTTTGTTTGGGAAGGTGGCAAAAAACTTTTTGCACAAAATAATGTTTTTGTACAAATGATTTTTTTCAAATGAAATTTCTCCAGAATGTCCAAAAATTGGGGGGGGGGGGAATTGAAGTGTCAATTTTTTCCCTAATAGTTTCCAGTGAAGATTGAGGTTTGTTCATTTTGCATGTGATGATGAATGCCATGAAGATTTACATCCCTCATACAGAAAAAGACATCTAAAGGGACAGAGCAAGCTGTCTGACACTGAATCAGATTATTGGGCCATATAGCTTCATTGAGTGAAGGCACTTTTCCAAGAAATCCAAACAGAGGTCTTTCCTAGATACACCTAAAGATGCTGAGAATTAATTTGCAACCTTCTTCTTGAATCCATTGTTTTGGTACTTTAAACAAATTACCATGTTCACATGGACAGTTACTTCTATTTCACAGTCTTTAGATTGCGACTCTATATACACAGTCTTTAGATTGCAACTCACCTCAGAATAAATTCTGTTGAATTTTGGCTGTTTCCGCAATGCAGAAATAATCCAGTCTGACACCACTTTAATTGCCATGGTTCAGTGTTATGGAATTATGGGAATTGTAGTTTTGTGATACATTTAGACTTCTCTGTCATAGAGCTCTGGTGCTACAACAAGCTACAAATCCCAGAATTCCATAGCATTGAGCACTGGCAGTTAAAGTGGTATCAAACTAGATTATTTCTACAGTGCTGTGCATATGCAGCCCATGTGGAGTTTATATCTCCATAAATATGCATAGGAGTTTATCACACAGGAGGGATCCCATGCAAAAACGGGATTTAAAACAGGAAAAACCCACAAAAGCGGATGGATTTTCATATGACTTTAAGCATTAACCCAGACAGAAAGTGGACAGAAAGTGGGGAAAATCCACAAAAGTGGATTGATTTTCACATGACATCGGGGTTAATGAGCATTAATGCGACATTAACCTGGACAGCAAATTGACAAAACACAATCCTTTTTACTTTCAGAAATTCTCAAAAGTAAAAAGAAACACATCTTGTCGACTTTCTGTCCGGGTTAATCACTCATTAACCCCGATGTATGTGAAAATCAACCTGCAACCCGTTTCTGCATGGGATTTGGGCACTTTGCCCCGGTGTGATAAACTCCATTAGATTTCAGTCTTCAGTCTTTTAATGTTTTTGAACTTGTGAGCAGTTTGCACATGGAAAGATTTATGCAAGCTTCCTCCATTTTGTCCTGGATAATCCCTAGAGAACTAACTACTGCTATGCTCATGTAGATGCAGACTGAGACATAAATGCTTGCTCTGATTATGCCCAACAGGTCCTTTTTTAATGTGCCAATGTTTTGGGTTACTCTGCTTTGTGGAAAAGGGTCTATTTCTCAGTGCAATCTTAAAACATATGTCAGATGAGAATCTGACATGACAAAGAGATCAAATGTCCATGGGAGACATTTTAATTACAAGGCCATTCTCATTAGAAAGGTCATCAACTTTGAGAGCGCTAGGGCAAAGGAAGATTAATTACACTCCTTTATGTATTCATTTCACTAACAATTCATTTATATGACAACAAAAGTATAACAAAGGGAGGAACTGCACACAGTTTCTACACTTTCATTATTCTTTGGTTTTTAAACAAACAAATGAATCAAGGTACCTAATGAAAGGAAACCAAGATTTTTTTTAAAGGAGATTAGGTGAAAGGCAAGGATTAAGGTGTGCATGTATACATCTTAGAATTGTATATAGCTGTCTTTGTTAATTTTTCAAGCATTTGTATGTTGTTGAACATATTTTCCCTCTTTAATATAAGGCATCACATGTTCAGAAAAATCCATATTTTCAACATCAAATTGTGTGTGGTTCTACATTCAGATCTGAGGGATAGTAATTGGATAATTTAAATAACAAAAACATTGGCAGTGTCAGCTTCTCATGCCTCTCTTACTTTCTCCCACAGTTGCTCTCCTACCTGGCTAGATCTGCTATATATGGAGAAGCAGCAATGGTATCTTTTTCATGTAAAGAGACAGTTTTTAAAGGACGCTCCTTCCTTTTTACTATTGAACAGATTTGTATTTTTGGTAATTCAGCACCCCACTTAAAGACGCAAACTATTTAACTGTTCCACAGAGGTATTTGTGGGTGGGGAGTAGGGAATAAAGGTTAAACTGCACACAAAAAGTGCTGCATCAAGTAATCTGTTCTCTTAACACCTTTAAAAAGCAAAGCATCTGGATTTCTGCTGTGTACAGAAATTGATGTACAGAGAGAATTGTGCATTTCTATTTTTGCTGTGACAGGATTAACTGAGCCCCATACATGGTAGGCTTTTCTACATTTCAGCAGGTCTCCCACAAGACAAATGGACAGACGAAAAGACTTTAAATGCAAGACTGGTAAGACACACAAGGGTAAAATCAGAATGTTGAATTTGGGCCCAGAGTTTCAAGAGACTCTCCAAAATCCCATCAGAGATCAAGAGAAAAAGAACTGGTAACCATGGGAAACCATTTTCATCTTAATCTTGGTTGGGTAAAGGGGAAAGCATCTCCAGATTAATAGCTAAAGTACTTGGGGATTAGGGATTAAGGGGAGAATCCTGTTTGCTAGGATTAAGAGGGCTGGGTTCACATGAAAACCTCGACCAGCAATTGCCTCCAAATAAATGGAGTTTTTCATTTACCGAGGGGTGTGTGTGTAAGGGGATGTCAGTGGGAGGGCATCAAAATTCATCAAAGGTTTGGAAAATGGAATCTAGAAGGAAAGGTTAAAAGGGACAGAATGAAGAGACCAAAGCAGATATAAAATGAAGGAAGCGCACACCCACATTATTAATATTGTTTTATTTTCATGTCCTTTCCCCAGCATGGGGTGCCTCTTTTGAGGCATGATGCTCTATGGCATATAACCTTAATGTGCATAGTTTCTGGTTACAACTGTAAGCTGGCAGGTAGTAGTTCTCCAGTAGCTCCGTTTTGACATGCCAAGGACTGAAACCTGAAACTTTCTTTGCTCAATGTGTGTGAAATAAAGCCCTTCCCACATAACTGATGTCACAAACAAAATACAGCAGTAGTAGGTAAACAATGATCTTCATTACTGGGAGATACCTTAGAACAGGGGTGAGCAATTGTGCAAGGAGAGGGCACATGTTTGCTCCTTGGTGTCCCTCTCACCAGGAGCTACACTGACATGCTAGTGGTACACTGAAAGTAATACAAATAAATAGAAAAAGGCAGAATCTCAGCCACAGATGCCTCAGCCACAAAAGAAGTTGGCAGCATGAGCTTCCTCAAATTCATCTTTCTTTCAGTTAGTCTTAAAGGTGCTACAAGATCTCTCTACATACTGATTCTACAGACTAACACAGCTATATCTTTGAACAAACCACTAAAGATCATCAAAAAAACATAGGCAAAGAATGTAAAGAATATAAGAACAAAATAAATGAGGACCATTAGGGTTATCTTAAATAGCATCCTCATTTATTTTCTTATTGTATGCTTTACATTCTTTGTTTATGTTTTTGTGATCATCTTTTGTGGCTTACACACTGGAAATAAAGTCATATTGCTTTCAGTTCCCATTTCAGGCAGAATGTAGCCAAATGTTTCTGTGTTTTGAGAGGGTGATGGAAGGGGGGAAAGCAAACAACCACATTTGCAAGTATTTGGGGCATATTTGGGGTGACTTACAGGCTGAAAACCACCTGGAAATCGGGGGGGGGGGATTTTAAGGATTGCTAAAGTGCAATTCAAGGACCTCATGCAGCACTTTCTCTACCCTTACAGTGCTCTGACCTTCTTCCCACCCCCATCCCAAAGGTTAGCACAAGAAGTTGGGATATCCTATTTCCAGAAATTGAAAAAATATCACATTTTCAGGGATAACAGATTTTTATGATCCTTAAAATGCAAAATTTTAAAATGCAAGTATTAAAAATTTCCCTAGTTCTTGGAGTTACTATTCTCTAGGGTGCAGTCTCTACAGAGCAGTTCTGCAAATGTCATTGCCATGTTTTGGATAGCATCTGTAATTTCAATCCAATGGCATAACAGAGAGAAGGAATGTAGGGAAGCATAGATTCTGACTTTTTTTCTTTCTTTTTTTCTTTTTTTAAATAGTAGGGAAGTTTAAGGGATGCTTTTAAAACTGTATCTTAGTCCAATGACTTGGTCAGAGAACATCAGAGAGTATGCAGATCTCTTCCTCCCAAGATATGAAAGCCTCCCTGTAAGCTAATATGGTATAGGCCAGTCCTATGGAGATGTTTTTTAACTGAATAGCCGTCGGGCAATCTTAACACTTGAGATACACTTTGGAGTGGAATGCAGAGCAGTGGAATCCCTAGGGTTGGTGTCACCCGGTGCAGTCACTCATGGTGTCACCCCACATTGACCTCCTCCCATTTCACATCATACAGAATCCTTAATAATGCTTTTTTGAACTAATGTTACTCGTAAATCATAATTTCCATATACCAATGAATATAATGTTAACAGTTGTGACATAACTTACAAAATTAAAATTATACCTTCAAATTATAGTATCATATGCACAACCTAAATGTACATATACAGAGTGAAGATTTGGTTAAAATTGGGATGTTATTAAAGAAAATTTAAAAAGAATATTTTTTAAAAAAAAATTCAATGAAAAAATTCAATGAAATTTTACATTTTAATTTTAAATGATTCTGGGGACTCTCCTTTCTCCTCCCACTGAGCTTCACTCCATTCCCACTATCTTTTAAAGCGTTTTAAAGGGAAGCAGGTAAATGCCAGAGCCTGTTTCTGCCAAAAGGTAAGTGTTTGAGGAAAAGTGGTGTCACCCCACTGCACCCCCCTACACACACATACACCCCTAGTGATGCCACTGATGTAGAGCACTATAAGCAAGGAAAAGTCCAAATTGCAAAATATCAGAGCAGGTATCTCCTCTTATTTGCTTTCCTTAAAAAAGAAGCAGCAGCAGTAATAGCAGCAGCAACAACAACCATTTTCAAGCTGCTGAGCTTACTGCAAAGCAAAGAACCCACTAAGGATCCATCCATTTGCCAATTTCATTCTCCCAGAATGCCTGTGGGGTCCCATGGAGAGGTGACAATAGCATGGGGGTCATGGCTGGGCTGGCAAGTCATTTTGCAATATACAATTTGCCCTGTGGATATTTAGAAGGGACGGGAAGGGAGGAAAAGGAAGGGAAGCATGTTGCTGCTTCTTGGTACACTTGGTGAGAGCAGAGAAACAGAGGAGGACAACTTTACTGCTAAATTGTGGGCAGGTTTTCATTTTTACCCCAGCCTTGCAAACTCTCAGGGCCTGGGATGATCCTGAACTGGCAACCCAAAAATAAATTATTGTCTTTATTGATTGAGGCTCAGTCATTATGTAATACTTAGGGATCCCTTACCTATATGGATGATATTTGTGACTTGAAAAGGTTAAACTGAAATAGCCTTATTTCCTTTACTTTAATAGACTTTAAAATAATTAGGACTCTTAACAAAGCCAAAGACTTTCAACATTCACTGAAGGTGCCTTCTACATAATGAAGGTAGAGATCAGAGAAATCTTGAAAGAGGTATATTCTCTATCACCAAACAATTACAGTTTCCCCTAATTTGCTACAACACTTTACATATTCAGCCTCAGAAGCATCTACTTTTGCGATAAGTAAACATACAGATATAACTGGTATAAAGGTTATAGAAAAACTGGAACCAATTATTCACATTAACCTGGAGTCACATAAAAAGCAGCAGGAAGAAAAATCAATCTAAAATATTCATCAAAAAATTAAATGGTGTCTTTCAGGAACTGAAGAAACCAACTGAGTAGTCTCTCTGAAGTTGTCTGGAATATTATATAATACTAATATTGTATTGCTGCCAGATGAATTCTTCACCCATAAGAGAGACACACTAGAAGATCTGAATCAGTTTATCTTATTTTCTGCAGAGAAGCCTGAGGGCATGCAATGTTGATATATTCAGGACATTTCTGAAGATCATTGCTTAAAAAAGAAAAGAAAAGAAAAGATGCATGTCATGGCCATGATCCCCAGTCTGCAGAAATGCTACCTCTTTCTGGTTATAAAATAATATGAGCTCCAATAACAGGGGCAAAAACACTATATTGAACAGGCACACAGACACACAAATATGCTTTTTGCTTTACTGTCTTCATCTCCTGAAAGCTTTTGCCTTAATACCAGAATACTTAGTAATTCTCTTATCTACATTGGACAAGCTGCCAGTATTTCACATAACTCCTCAATGAAGAATAATGTACCAAACAACAACAACAACAACAAACCTGGAAGAACCACTAGGAGTGGTGAATATATATAAATAAAATAAAATATATTTCCCAATCCCTACCAAGAGACACTTAAAGATAATTTCACTCTACCAAATGGCAACTCACGTAAGATTCTAAATAGTTAATCCAGACCTTCTCTGGAGATTTCTGTCTGTGATATCTGAAGATGATAGAGAATTCTGCTTTCCCTGCTGAACACCTTGGGTCAGATTTGGAATCAGGGATGTTAATTATGTCACAATGGAACTATTCATTTATTTATTGTGTGGTGTAGTAGTTTGAGCATTGGACTAGGATTCTGGAGATCAGAGTTTGAATCCTCATTCGATCATGGAAACCCACTAGGTGACCTTGGGCAAGTCACACTCTTTCAGCATTAGAGGGAGGTGAAGGCAAATACCTCTGACCAAATTTTGCAGAGAAAACCCCATTATAGCTTTAGACACCTTAGGGGTGGCTTAAGTCAGAAATTACCTGAAGGTACATAACAATAGAACAGTCTTTCAAGATGGCATTCAAGGCAGCTTAAAATGATTTTTAAAAGATTAAGCTAAAACATTAGTTTCTAAAATTTAACAGTACAGTGGGCCCTTGGTATCCATTGGGATTTGGTTCCAGGAACCCCTGTGGATAACCAAATCTGTGGATGCTCAAGTCCTATTAACTGTGGATATGGAAAGCCAACTGTATTTCTGAAGTCCTCTCCTTTTATTTTAGCAAGCATATCTCATTTTCAGATCACTGATATCAAAGACCCAAAATACAATGCTGATTCAGGACATCATGGCCCATAAGTATTTTATAAGTATTTCATGAATCAATGTATCACATCAAAAATTCCTTTGGAATAGTATGAATGCAGATTTTATGAGGCCTACATAAGAGAAAGTATCATTTTTGAGTGAGCTTGTGGAGATGTCATGGAGGAGGGGTAGGCAACCTTTTTGAGCTGGGAGCCGGGTTGCTGTCCCTCAG
>CM034701.1:39134103-39159421 GCA_020142125.1 Phrynosoma platyrhinos
ATGGACTGGATGAGGAAAAACAGATTGAGACTAAATCCAGAAAAAACAAAGGTGCTTGCAGTAATGGCCCCAAAACTAGGTATTGGGATACAACCTCCAGTCCTAGACAGGGTCACACTCTCTGCTAAGGACTGTTTTCACAGTCTGGGGGTACTCCTGGACCCATCGCTCCAGATGACTAATCAGGTAAATGCGACGGTCAGGAGTGCCTGTTATCAGCTTCGGCTGATACGCCTTTCCTGGAAGTAAGGGACTTGGAAGCTGTGGTGCATGCCCTGGTAACGCCCCATCTTGATTTCTGTAATGTGTTCTACATGGGGCTACTCTCATGCTTGGTCCACAAACTTCAATTAGTACAGAACATGGCAGCCAGATTGGTCTCGGGAATATCTGGGAATATCTAGAAGAAACCACATAACACCTGTCTTGAAGTCTCTTCACTGGCTGCCTATTAGTTTCCAGGCTCAGTACAAATGTTTGTTATTACCTTTAAAGCCCTAAATGGCTTGGGTCCATCCTGTCTTTGGGACTGCCTCCTTCCATACAATCCACCCCACACACTCAGGTCCTCTGGGAGAAATCTACTACAGCCTATAAAAACTAGGCTGTTTGCTACCTCCCAGAGGGCCTTCTCAGCTACCACTCCCAGACTATGGAATGGCCTGCTGGATGAGATCCGTCAAATTACTACTTTGAGCAGCTTCAAAAAAGCTGTTAAGACAGATCTCTACTGGCAGGCCTTTCCTGACTAGATTTCCTGGCCTAATAATAATAATAATAATAATAATAATAATAATTTTTATTTATATCCCGCCCCTCTGCTAGGCAATCGGGGCGGCGTACAGCATTTCGAAACATCAAAACAAACTGGGTGGTCCTGGGCTTAGTTAGTGTCTCTCCCTCAGATGACACTGGATGGAATGGAGGGAGGGCTCTTCTTCTTACACTAGGCCTGAAGGTGCTGGGCCTAGTGTCCTCTCCCTCAGATGACACTGGATGGAATGGAGGGAGGGCTCTTCCTCTTACACTAGACCGGAAGGTGTTGGGCCTAGTGTCTCTCCCTCAGATGACACCGGATGGAATGGAGGGAGGGCTCTTCTTCTTATTCCAGGCCCAATGGTGCTGGGCCTAGTGTCCTCTCCCCAGATGACACTGGATGGAATGGAGGGAGGGCCTTTGCAGACTGCCAGAAATAGTGCACATTAAATTGAGGCACTGCCCTGGCTCAGTGCTAGGGAATCATGGGAACTGTAATTTATTGTGGCACCAGAGCTCTCTCACAGAGAAGGCTCAATGTCCCAGAAAAAAATCAAGTGCCTCAATTTAATGTGCACTATTTCTGGCAGTCTGCTTAGGCCTAGTCTTCCTCTCCTTCCCTACTCTCAGCTGTAATGAGGGTTGGTCCCTTTTAATACATGTATTTTAAATATGTTTTTAAACTTGTGATATTGTTTAATTTTTTTTAGAGGTGGGATGGGTTCTGGGGTTGTTTAGGATGGGATGGGGATTGTATCTATGTAAATTTTAATGTTGTAAGCCACCCCAATTGCTCTGCAGAGGGGTGGGGTAAAAATAAATTTTATTATTATTATTATTATTATTATTATTATTATTATTATTATTATTATGTGTAATTTATGGTGGGATGGATCACTTAATTCTTTTGAATCTGCTACTTATAAAACTTCTACACTATGACTTAGGGTTTGGAAATAAACTTAAGACATTCCAAAGTTTTATTTATTTATTTTTACCACTGGCCTTTGGAGTTCCATTTTGCATAAAATTGCAGATATTTGCTCTAGAATGCTGTTAAGTTCTAATTTTAGATCATTTTACTCTGGCACCTTTCTTTTCCTCATGAAATTTCAAACTGGCAAAATTAAAAGGGTTTATTTAATGCACAAGGTCTGCTTGAAGCCCACTTAACAGCCTCTACTGCTTACTTCAGAGTGCCTGAATTTCATGGCTAGATGAATCAGTTCCTATATCTGGTCTGCATAGTCTATCAAGTGCTTTGGAATAGCTGTACAGCGGAAGCTATGTAAATGTCAGTTATTCATTAGTCATTAATAAAAGCATGATTTAACCACCACACTTCTCTTACTGCCCTTAAAAAAGCAATTACATTTTTAAAATAGAAGAAGAAGCATTCCACATATTTTCATAAAATCCAACAAAATGCTACTTGTTGAGTTTCCCTTATCTGAAATGCTTGGGATCAGGGGTGTTTGGGATTTTGGATTTTAGAATATCAATGCTTTCATATATGTACAACATTAGATAATTTGGAGATAGGACACAGTTCTAAACACAAAATTCATTTATGCTTTATATACACCTTGTACACATAGCCTGAAGATTATTTTATACAACATTTTTACTAATTTTGTGCATGAAACCAAGTTTGTGTACAGTAAACTATCATAAAACAAAGGTGTCAGTATCCCAGCCACCCATGAAAGAAGTATCATTTTTTGAACTATTTTGATTTTGGAATCCCAGATAAGGGAGACTCAACCTGTAGTAAAAATAAATTTACTTGAAACAAGGAAACAAACCTTAAATTATGAAAATGTTTAAAATGATTTATGCACTGTGCATGTATGTAAAAAAACACCTAAATTTTAAAATGGGAAACCCACAGCTGGCAGCAAAACAAAGTGTGATATTACTACCTTATAATCATATTGAAAGATAGGAAGCAACAGATCAAGATAAAAAAAACTGTGGATTTTAAATGCTTCTTGGTATAGAATAATAAAAGCATATAGTTGGAAGGGACTTTGGAGATCACATTAAACAAATCTGCTGCTCAACCCAGAATCTACAATGCAGGATGCAGCTATAGCTTATTTATCATCTGGCTATTAAACTTCTGTTTAAATACCTCCAGTGAAGGAAAGCCTAACATCTCCCAAGATATTCTGTTCCAATATCAAATACCTCTTCTCCATTAAGAAATTTCTCCTAAAGTTTGGACAACAGCAATAACAACAAATGCTTCCCTGCAATTTCCAGCTACTACTTCTAGCCCTACCCACTGGACCAAGAAAGTCCACTCCATTTCCTGTTTAACAGCTCTTCAGATATTTGAAGACCACTATCATATCTCCTTTCATTCCTCATGTAAAATGGGAGCAGTTTTCACTTTGCAGTTATTAATAATTTAATACACCTTGCCAAATGTGCCAAGTGCTTTGTATTGTCTGTCAATCCTCACTACTGCCCTGTGAGATGAGGTATAATTTATATGGTGTATACATATCCATGTTTCAGATATAGAGCCGAGGCTGAGAAAACGTGATCTGCAGAAGGATACCACTAAGCAACATAGGTATGAAATCTGAACTCAAGAGCATTCACCTGCACATACATGTTTTATTCTGTTTCTGCAAAGAATAGATTGTATGACCAGGGCATAAGTGCAGAGGTATCAGTGTGCACAAAGTAGTTTATTGTGGAGGGCTTTGTCCCCTGCCTTAGACATTAGTGTGTGGTGTCATCTGGCTACAAATATTGCACAATGCTTTACAATTTCTTTTCATTTTTTGACGCATAGGAAGATACACATACACATACAAATTTACCACATATATGAAATAATGAATATGTATATAGATATTTGATACTTATTGATACTTATTCAGATGTAAAGAATTTCATTTTTCCCCCTTGCATGCAGATCAGCAACACGAGGCAAACCACCAAAACATACTATAAAACCAAGACTGGAGAATATGTTACCTCCCATAGGCCACTTCCATCAGCACTATCTGTCACAGACCATAGTGAGAGATGATATGAGTTGTGGGCCAACAACATCAAGGGGGCCACACAATATCAGTTCTTATTGTAGATCAACCCCAAACTTCTAGCTGAAATTAGCATAGGTGGTACTGCCCACCAGCTGTTTTTGTTCAGGGATGTTTTTAAGTGACACATGGTTGTTTCCACCAAAAAGCCCAACTATGTATTTTAATATTCCTTAATTATATACATATTGCAGCTTATTTAGTTTAAAAGACTGTTAAAGACCTACATTTAGCAGAATCCAACTTTCCATAAATATGCCATAACCTATTAAAAGTGAAAAAGGAGAACCTAGTCTTCAACAGAGGCAAAGGTTATATTAACTGAGACTCTCCCTTTTATGGTTGTAGCTTTTCCTTTAATGTGACTGATATAATCTCTATTTTGCAGCAGCATCACAGTAAAATGTTGTGATTCTTAGTCTGGGCAAGCTGTTGGTTGAGGTGGATCGCCAAGAAAAAACCCAAAACACCCTTGTAAATAATTGTATGATAGCGCCTATACTTATTCTAATGTGGAACATTTATTTCAGGTTAAGTGTTCCAGAAGCAATATTTGTCTACAAAAAGAGCCAACATGATGTTGTTGTCTGAGTGTTGGACTAGGACTCTGGAGATTAGAGTTCAAATTCCCACTCAACCATATAAACTTATTGGGTGACCTCAAGCATGTCACATACGCTAAGCTCCAGGAGAAGGCAATGGCAAACCTCCTCTGAACAAATCTTGCCTAATATAAATAAATAAATAAAACCAAGATAAGTTCACTTTAGGTTTGCCATAAGTTGGAAATGACTTGAAGTCACACAACAAGAAGAAGAAAGTTCATGATAACTCCATGGCTCTTCCTTCCAGTACCCTGCATGAAGGTGGTTTATAGTGACTAGGGTTTAATCTGCACTGCAGAAATAATGCAATTTGACACCACTTTAACTGTCATGGCTCAATTATATGGAATTTGTAGTTTTGTGAGATACAGTGGGCGTTTGGTATTCACTGCTGTTTGGTTCCAGGACACCCATGAATACCAAAATCTGTGGATACTCAACTTCGATTAAATACAATGGCATAGTAAAATGGTTTGCTTTGTATAATGTATATCTTTTTGGGATATCTTCAAACAATGGATGCTTGAATCCATGGATAAAAAGTTGCAGATATAGAGGACTGACTGTATTTAGCCTTCTCAAAGAGCTCTGGTGCCACAACAAACTACAGATACCATGATTCCATAAGATGGAGCCATGGCATTTAAAGCAGTATCAGACTGCATTATTTCTGCAGTGCAGATTAGACCCTTGTTCTCAGACATCCTAGTAAGGGTCTGGACTTCCATCGCAGTGCTGGCAAATGAGGGCAGAAATTTCAGGTAAGAGCACTGCTTTGAAAATAATAGATTTTTAAAATACGTATTATATATATATATATATATATATTAAACAAAAGAGGCTCCAGAAGGTTATTTCTAGCAAGCTTCCATAACCTTGAGGGGGATCCAATAAGCCACCTCTTTCACTCACTCCTCCTCTTAAAGAGTTTCTTAAATTTTCTTGTCAATTACCACCTATCAGCACCAAGGCTCAGGGGAAGAAATAATCATAAGCACAGGGAAAGGGAAACAATAAGCTTGGAGTTGTTGTGGGGGGGGAAAGGGGTCAGGTCACTTTCTTGTTTTGTGTGCGTAGTGACAGCTGAAACAGCATTAGCCTAGTCACTGGTGCTAGGTGCTGCTTGTGGATTCCCACATTTTCTTCCTTGTCTTGAATTCTTTCTAGTCCTAAGTTATATAGTAGTTTGACGGGAGTGTAAAGTGGACCTTGGAAATGTTTGT
The DNA here is from genome assembly GCA_020142125.1 of Phrynosoma platyrhinos. NCBI lineage: Eukaryota > Metazoa > Chordata > Lepidosauria > Squamata > Phrynosomatidae > Phrynosoma > Phrynosoma platyrhinos. The sequence goes on from CM034701.1 coordinate 39,139,747, forward strand.
TTTCTTGTATAACAACTCTGTTCTACTTTGTAAATCCACCACTTGAGAGGGTTTTGTATCCGTCTCTGTGTGTGAGAGAGAGTAACAGGTGAAAATTCAGAAAGGGGTGCTTTTGGTCTGAAAAATACACCTTGGAAATTTTCTTTTGCTGGATTACAACTTCTATGCCATGTGCTAAAACCACAGTTTGAGAAACTGTATGTGCGCACACACGTACAAATGAGGTGAAGGTTGGGAGAGGATTGCTTTTGGTGTAAAACAAATGTCCTAAGGACACTAGATTCCATTTGATCTTGGAAGCTAAGCAGAGTCCACCCTGGTTAGTATTTGGAGGGAGACCGCAATGCATACCAGGTACTGAAGGCTATATTTCAGATAAAGAAACTGGCATAACCACCGGAGTATTCCTTGCCAAAGAAAACCCTATGAAATTCTTGAGGTCGCCATAAGTGAACAGGCACATATGCACACACAATTTTGGGGAAAGTTCATTTTTTCTTATTATCCCATCCCTCTGTTAAACTGCAGCTTGGGGGTGCATTCAAAGCGGAGTGTTATTTAATATCTATATGAAGCTGCTGGGAGAGCGACTACTTCCCAGAGGGCCTTCTCGATGACCCCTCCTAGACTATGGAACGGCCTGCTGGATGAGATCCGTCATTTGTCAACTCTAGACAGCTTTAAAAAAGGATCAAGAGATCAAGACGGATCTGTTCCGGCAGGCCTTTCCCGACTAGTCTCTCCAGTCACGGAATTGGATTTATGTTTCTTTCTCCATTCTCAGTCGCTCTATTTGCTGCTGCTTTAATTACTTTAATTATTGTTATTATTTAATTATTGTAATTATCGTGATTATTGTATTATTATAATTTTAATCTGTAATTTGGGCATTTGCCTATTTTAATATTGTTAAATTAATGTTGTTCAATAAGTTTTTAAGAGTCGGGAGGGTTAGGGTTGGGTTGATCTTACTGTATCGCATTTTTATGTTGGAATCCGCCCTGATTGCAACACAGAGGGGTGGGGTATAAATATTATTATTATTATTATTATTATTATTATTATTATTATTATTATTATTATTATTATTAGAGATGGTTAATATTCTTGCTGCTAATTTCTCCACTTCTGTCATGTCTTCCAGACAGCTGAGCCAGCAGGTGGTTTTCATGTGTTGAAGCTGTACTATATTACCTCCATATAGGACTAGGTGATCTGGGATCTGCCTGCATTACAGGAAGATATGAAGTGTTACTGTTAATGTGAACTCTTCCTGTGAACTCTTTTAATGTCTTTTAATTTTCTTTTCTGAACAGAGTGAGAATGGTAGATGCTTACTGTATCATGCTTACTGTGGTATCATGAAGGACCAACCAACTTTTGGACTCACTTTTGGACCCTAAGATTTCTGGGATGCCATGAGGTTCCTGGTCTAACAGTTATAGTACAATGGTAGTGGAATTTTACTTGCTAAAAGGGACTTGAGAACTTTTGAAAATATGCTCGCCTAAGTTGGAAATACAACTTGTGAACAAGAGATATCTTTTTCTTCTAGAGCTTTACCAACAAAAACATTTCTTCAACTGACTACCTTACAAACTCATGTATAAGTTGAAGGTAGATTTGGAGCCAAAATGGATTTTGATATGATCCATAGATATGTCAAGGGTAAAACTTAGGGTCATGGAACAAAGAATATAAAGGACAAGGCAAAGGAAATTGATGGCAAAAAATTTTTTAACATTCCAACAGGAATAACTGTTTGTGTTCACGCCTAAAGGCTGGACAGATGAAGATGGAACAATGGTAAATCATGGCTGTGTAGTGTTTGGGGGAGGTGACCAAGCATGTGTGGGGTTAAGAAAACACACATTTCAAAAAAGATGAAAAAGTTAAGAAAGGAAAATGGTGATTACATTAGCAGTGATTATAGCTTTTAACTTTTATGTGACAACTTTGCCTAGTTTTAACCCAGGAAGGCCAGAAGCAATACCATAGCAAAAAGAGTAGATGATGTTGGTGCTTCTTTTAGGTACTCCTAGGATGGATTAAATGCTTACCTTTTGCCACTGTATGAAGAGAATGGTATGGTTCCTTTTTTGATAAGAGTTAAAGTACAGTACTTACATCATGGCTAAGTCAACCCTAGTATTTTGGGTCAATTTTTTAACTAAAATTTCTAGATTTGTATATGAGTATAGGAGTGCAAACCCAAACTCAAATTAGAAAGTCACACAGTCTCCTTTAGGTTGTGTCCACATACTCCTGGCAGCTCTGCTGTTTGTTTAATGCCAGCCAACTTGTGTTGTTTTTTTTAAATACACCTCTTATCCCAGTATTAATATTTAATGTTGGCATTACTAATCTGACTTCCCACAGAGCAGCTTTTAGCCCATAGGTATTCATGGTACTGAAATGGAAAATTTCCAGAGAAAAGGCAGACGGCTTGAGATAATGATCCATATAGTCAAAAAAGAGGAGTCCAAACTGAATGAAATGCTTCTGACACGACATATTGATAATGAACATCTAGCTAGGGAGAAATAAAATCTGCCAATTTCTCTTTCTCTCCCTTTTGATTTTATTCTCTCATCTCAAATTCTTTCCACTCTGCTTATGAAGAAATTGTGAAATTTTCTAAGCTGTTATCAGAAATGAACTAAATGGAATTTTCAACCAGATTTCTTTTGCATATTATTCTCAATCCACTTGCATATGCAGAAATAGCTGCCTACTGAAGTAACTGTACACTCCTGCATCAGATGAATTGGGCTTCAATCCATGAAAGTTTACACTAGAGAAAACATGTTAGTCAAAAGGTGCCATAAAACGCTTTGTTGTTTTTGCTGCAACAGATTAATATAGCTATCTCCATAGACCTAAAGGTAAAAAAGTTCAGGATGGACTGTACCATATGTTATCTGTACATGTTTGAGAAGAAAACTGTCCCTGCTGCTGTTCCCTGACACTGTAGCATTTTTTGAAAAGAAGGATTAAAAGGGACCCATGTCCCCTGTGGATGGCTGATTAGTCCATCTGTTTCGAAATGACAGGGGATAGATATAACTACTCTGGCAGTCCTCAGTTGAGAAGCAATTTCCTAGTTTCTTTGAAGGGACAAGAGACTAAGGAGTGATTCTTTTGAAGAATCAGCTATCAAAGAAAGTTTAATCTCAATTCTTGTGGTCTCATGGTTATCATTCATCACTACTTTCTCATAAAATGTATTATCACCTTATTTCCATATGTAAAAGGACCCAGAAGCATAAGGGAGTTCAAATACAGAGGTGGAAAGATTTCTTTTCTTCATTTGGATGGTATGACCCCTCTCACACACCTACATAGTTTCACACTATCAGCATTTCCAAGGTCTGTCTTTTTTTATTTGTTTTTTTTTAAACACTCTCCATAAATGTCACCTTCATGATAAATTCCATTTTCAGTGTACAGTTTTCCAAATCTGAGCTGGCTAGCAAAACTGCTTGTATACCCAACACAATAAATTCATGGAATAAGGTAGGGCCCACAAGGAGATTGTTAAGCAAATCCTTCTTAATAAAAAAAGTCAATGTCAGAAAAGAGAGAGTATAATTTAAGTACTATATTAAACAACAAAAAAAACTTCCCATTGTTTTATTCCATCATTAATATTCATTCCCAATCTATCAGATAATGGTAAACCAATGCTATAAGATTTCTGAGCTCTTATGAGGAAAAGTGGAGTATAAAGCAAATCAAATTGGGGTATAAAGCAAATCAAAATCAAATCTATCAGGTAATGGTAAGCCAATGCTATAAGAACTATTAGCTCTTATGAGGAAAAGTAAATAAAGTAAATATAAAGTAAATAAAGTAAAAGTAAATAAAGTAAAGCAAATCCAATCAACAATAACAGTAAGCATTGTATTCTCCAGCTGCTCCACTCTCCAGAGCCTGTTTTGGAATATGCATGAAGGCTACAGAATCTGAAATGTAGCAAAACCAAAAAGGAACTTAAAGATATCTAGGTGTGCATTATGATATGGGTTTTGGAAGCATGCTGAGACCAAATGTCTTAGTTTACAGAGAGCAATCCACTATCTGGTGGAACTCTATTCTTCCATACAAACCTGCCTATGCTTTGAGACTTTCTGGAAAAATCATTCTCTCAGTCCCAACAATCTCATGGGTTCATCTGATGGGAACACAGGAAAGTAAGCCTTTTCAGTTGTTGCTCAGTGAAACTCCCTAGAGAGATCAGACTGGCACAATCCTTTCTATTTTTCTCCAGATCTTTTTGTTTCAGCAGCGCTTTGAGGACTGATTGCTTAGTTAGAAACAGGTCTTTCATAATGTGCTAGATTGTCTATTGTTTTCTTTTTAATTGTTTATATTTTAACTGACTTTAATTTTTTGATAGTTTAATTACATTTTTAACTTGTGCATGCTGTGAATTTTTAGCTATGTCTGTTTTAATTGTAAGAAGCCATCAGTCCCAAACTGGGGGGGGGGGCAGGATATAAATAAAAAATAAGGGAGGGGGAGGAAGTCTTAAGTCCAATTTAAAGATAAAGAATCATAAAAAGAAAGAGCAAAGGTCTTGAACTTGAACAGTAAGATTTAGCACCTAGAATTTGGCAATGGCATTCTCAGCATTTTTAGGATGCATTCAGCACCCTGATCTGAAGCATCTTGGAAACCCTTCAGCTGGGGGACTTCCAGGCTGAAAAGGAAGCTTTCAGAGCTCACTTTTGGTTGTTAACAACCATTAACATGAATCCCCAGCAGTTACTGTAAACCCAACTTATGATCTTTTAACTACTGAACAGGATACAAACCCTAGTTTCTGAAGGTACTCTATAAATAAATGGATAATCTAAATAAATTATATACCCTTTCTGTGTGTAAAATACTTTGCTCCTCTCTTTTAACATCTTTTTGTAGTGTGGAGTTGCCTTTTAGTTTACTTCTTCCTTCTAAAACATTATTTATTTATTTTTTGGCCGTTTCTGCATTTTGATATGCTACTGCTATTTTTCCATATTTTAGGTTTGTGTGTTTGTTTTATCACTATAATTTTTTAGAGTGATTTGAATTTGATTTTTATGAAGCTGTTTAGCTGTAAAGAGTCCAGATAGCAGAGGAGTGCAAATAGATAAAATAAATAAATAGTTCCCAATTTTTTTATCACACATCATTTTCTTTCCTGTGACAGCAATTTACCACTATCATTAAGAAAAAAAAACCTAAAAATCCAAGCAGCTTTTGAAAGCAGGAAGACAGGTCTCTTCAAGAACTCAAAATGTCATGACAATGTGAATTACCAAGGGGAAAAACAGATTCATAGCAGGCTCACATGATCTACAGAGAAGAGAAAGCTTATGTAAGTTACAAAAAAGAGTATTTGAGTAAAAAAAAAAAAAGAATGCTACAGCACCCGAACTGGAGCTTATGACATGTGTTAGTTATTACTGGAGGACAGCAATTCGACAATAAAATACAGTGTTGTCACTTTCAATACGTACTAAAAATGATTTAAAAGAGCTTGCTGGAAACAACTTACATTGCTATCTGATTACAATACGCTAGGTAAATCAAACTCATTGGGGGATTATATTATTCCCTCTGACAGCTCCAAATCAATGCCTCCATTCCACTGGATTCAGAGGGATCTCTGACACCCATCCTCACATTCCTAAAGGCTTCATTTCAAAGTGTCCCAGGTGTGAGGACAGTAATTGAGTTGCCTAGCTAAGAGCAGCACAAAGTACTCCACTCAACTTCATGCTGACAAACCCAGGAAGAATGGAATTTGTTGTGGCTGTTGTTAACTGCCCTCAGGTCAATCTCAACCCATGGTGACCCTGTGGATGAAACATCTCCAAAAAGAGAAGTGAGCCTCACACCAGTGCTAGAAGATACTAATTAATTTTGCAGTTATTCTTTGATTATAGGCCATTCTCATTATTCTCTTGAATGAGTTTGGTTTTCTTCCTTCACGTACAATCGGCACTCAAGTTTTATAAGTTTTTCTTTCATGGATTTTATTATTTGTGAGTTTGTAGCTATCTCTGCCATCAACAAGCTTCCCCCCTCCACTTCCTAGGACAACAACATTGCTGCAAAAATATCCTGCATTGTTGTCATCCTCCTCCTTGCCCCCCCTCCTTTCTTGCCCCATACCTCCACCCCCTCCTTGGCACCACAATGTCTCTGCCACCCCACCTCCTTCCCCCACCTCCCCAATCTCCCCCTGCTTCCATTTATCAGCCATCCTCCTCCTCCAAATCCTCCCTGATTTGGAGCTGGACACAGAGTTCTCATGTCGTTGTGGCTTTCCCATGGGCAACATTGATCACAGAAGGACCAGGAGACCTCTGCCCACCCAGGCCAGCCAGAGAGGTATGGAAGGGAGCATGCACAAGAGAGTGGACACCCAGAGAGGAGCCCTCATGGCAGCAGTGGTGGCAGAGGGCTACAAATGGGTCACGGCCACCTACCAGGATTTTTTCAAAATTGAAAGACACTTTCACTCTGCCAATGGCTGGTTTTCTGAGCTGAACTTGGGTACGCAGAGGTTTCCTAGTCCTTCTGTGGTAATCTGGCTTGCCTCCACCAGTGACACCTTTCACAGCCCAGGACCATGGTAGGAACCCCATTCTGTGTTTGGTCCATTGGAAAGGAAAAGAAAGGCAAGGCAAGGCAAGGCAAACATAAGGAAAAAAGGAGGAATGGGGGGGGGGGGGGGCTTGGCAGCACGCCTCCCTTTCACTCCAAGAGACCTTCCTTCTTTTTCCCTCTCCACATCCAGCCAAGGTCTTCTTCTCAGCAACTTCATTTCTCTCCTGAAAGGGAGGGGGAGCAGAAGAATAGTCCAGCAAAGCCAAACTCATCCAGGTGAAGAGTCAGCTGATGCTGACCAAAGACCTGAGCCTGTCTGAGTTCAGCTTTGCTATCCAACATATGGGCTGGGGAAGGAACCAGAGAAAAGGAGAAGGGCAAGGGCGACAATGATATTGCAGGAGATTTTTGCAGCAGTGTCATCATCCTAGGAGGTAGAGGCAATGGAGGTGAGGCAAAGGTAGCCTTGGAGTGAGGCAGAGATTTTTGCGACAGCAGAGTCAGCAAGATGCATGTTTGGGTGGGTTTAAAATAGTCACATTTCCCCCCACTTTTATGGGGATCCTGCCCCCAACTCCCAAGAATGCTAAGGGCTGACTGTAGTAGAATGAAACTGCAAATAAACTGTACTCTTCTAAAAGATCTGCAATTGATAACACAGAACATTGGTTATGAAAGAATGATTATTTACTTCCATTTTGAATATTATTTTATTAAATATCTTTATTATTTTTAAACATTACAATAAAATAAAATTTCTAAAATTTATTCAGACAGTAGAATATTTCTGAAAGTTTGTAGCATCACTAATCCCAAAAGTATTCACTAAATCCTAAAACTATATAGTCATGTTAACAAGGGCCAAACATTGTCCTAAATAGGACTGAGCTTGCATAATGCAGTTAAAATTGTAATAGAAGTGCTATTTTTAGCCTTAGAAATATTATTTAATATTATCATTATTTTTTAATTATTTTTAAGTGAAGCCTGAGGATGTTTTGGAACAAAGGGTCCATAGACCAAACTATACCGCTTAAACTGTAGGAATCCTTTTACAAATACAAATGAGAACTGTAGAGTATTTTAAGGTATATGTAGAGAGGTATAGCTTAAGATATGGAAAAGTGGATGAATTCTTGTAGCTCTTCTGTAGTCATTATTTTCATTTTTTTTTAATGTTCAGCATTAATCCAACTTCAGTGTTTTCCTTCTTGACTCAGTAATTGCTCTAGGTCTTTATTTCTGCTAGTAGTATTGTATCATCTGCGTGCCTTAGGTTGTTAATGTCCCTTCCTCAAATCTTCACTCCTCCTGCCTCTGAGTCCAAGCCCACTCTATATATTATATTTTCTACATATCAATTGAATAAACAGGGTCACAGTATACACTCTTGCCTGACCCCTTTGCCTATTAGGAACCATTCTATTTCTCCATATTCTGCTCTGATGGCAGCCTCTTGTCCTGAATACAGGTTACACTTCAGGACGATTAGATTGGGAAGGGCAGCTATGAAAGAATTGGACGAGATCATAAAATGTAAAGACATAACTCTGAACACTAAAATGAGGATCCAAGCCATTGTATTCCGCATCCCCATGTATGGATGTGAAAGCTGAACTGTAAAAAATAAAGTTATTAGGAGGAAATTAAACTCATTTGAAATGTGCTGGAGAAAAATACTGAGAATACTATGGGAATTCTCAAACAAATGGTTTCTAGAAGAGATCATGCCTGAACTCTCTCTGGAAGCCAAGATAACTAAATTGAGGCTATTGTACTTTGGCCACATCATGTGGGGAAATGAATCATTAGAAAAGACAATAATGCTAGGAAATATAGAGTGGGCAGTAGAAAGAGTGGGATATCACATGCCAGATGGTTAGACTCAACCAGGAGGACATGGGCGTGGGCCAGCAGGACTTGAGCAGAGCACTGGAGGACTGGGAATCCACAGGATTACCATGAGATGAAGTCAACTCTGGACTCAGAACTAACAACAACAATAAGAAAAAGTGGCGTGAGAGTTTAAGCATTTCATTTCTATTACATTCCTGACCCAAAAAAAATATTCTCCTCCAGTTCTTATTTAGCAAGGGAGGGAAGCCTCACTTATTTTATTTTATTTTATTTTTTAAAAGATTCATATAGATCAGAGTGACAAAAATCATGAGGCATTGCTGTTATTCACCACCAGGTTAACATTGACTGTGACTCTATGAATGAGACACTGTCAAGACCCTGGTCACCAAAATACTCAGGTCTTGCACATTCAGAACTGTGTCTTCCTTGATTGAAGTAATCCCTCTGTAATAGCTTCTTGTCCTCCTGCCTTACACGTTACTGAACATTAATGACTGTTCCAATGAGTCACATTGTCTCATGATGTGTCCATAGTATGAAAGTCTCAGTTAGTCATGTTTGGCTTGTAGCAAGAATTCAGGCTTGAGTTGCTCTCAGACCCATTTAGTGGTATTTTCGGCAGTCCATGGTATCCCTAGAACATTCTGCTAGCACCACATTTCTTCCCTGTTAGCTGTGTTCACTTTACATTTTCATCTCCATACAGAGAAGTCAAAAATAATACAGCATGGATGATTTTGACATTTGTTCAATGATATATCTTTACATTTCAGGATCTGATCTAGGCTGCATTTGTACTACAGAAATGATCCAGATTGATACCATTTTAACTGCCTGGCTCAATGCTATGGAATTATGGGGGCTGTGGTTTGTTGTTGCACCATAGCCCTCTAACAGAGAAGGCTAAATATCTCACAAAACTACAATTCCAAGAATTCCATAACATTCAGTCATGGCAGTTAAAGTTTTATTATTATTATTATTATTATTATTATTATTATTATTATTATTATTAATAATAATGTTTATTTATATCCCACCTTCCTCCTAGTACCAGGATTCAAGGCGGCTAACAAATCTATAACAATCCAAGTTAAAACAGTATAAAACATTAAAAATACAAAGTTAAAAAACAATTTAACAATTCAAACAAGTGGTGTCAAACTAGATTATTTCTGCAATATGGATGCAGCCTTAGTTCCTACATAGTTCCTCTTCCAAGTTTTAAATCTTCTTCTGATTTCTTGATGACAGACTCCGTTTTGGAATAAAAGATATACCAAAGGTATAAAAAAAGCCAAGTTAAAAAAATCTTTATCTTGAGATGTTCAGTGTATATGTAAATAATCTGTGGTCAGGATTGACTGATTGGATTTATATCCTGCCTTTCTCCCAAAATGGAATTCACAGGTACTTCGGTCTTCTTATTATACAATTGCTTTTGTTCTTCCCTAGGAAATCATCTTTTATTCAAACAATGACAAAAGTCCGAAAGGCATGAAGATGCCACTTAACAATTGTTTGACGTTTCCTCTACAAGTGGGTTCTTAGAGGATCTAGACTGCACAGTGGTTGCTGAAAATCAGCCCATGAAGGGAAAAATACTGTTTAGTCTACTTGCACTTGTGCATTTCTTGATCTTGAAGAAATCACTTCCTTTCTTTCCTGCCACTGCCACCAAATACAAGAACTAGAAGCATCAAAAACCAACAAGCATTCAATACTTTTGGAAAAGGACAAGTGCATTGAGAGGCACCTAACTAGTAAAACAGGAAATGCAACAAAATAGACATGATCTTGCATATCAAAAAGCCACTTCTACTACCATCATTCCAGAACTAGGAACTCTACAGAGACCACCAAGAGAAGTAGCCTTTCCAACACTAGAGCCACAATCAAAAAAGAAGACACTAATTACAGTTTTGATTAACTTAACACTTATGCATATCTTAAAACTAGTTTCAGGAAGATGTATCTATTTTTGGGAATTCACACATTTTTAAAACTCATGGGTAGTTTTGATGAAATCAAGCATGTTTAAAAATGCCCACATTTTTGAATGATCAAAATAGAAAATACATGCGCAAATACACTTAAAGCAATGTGGGGAAACACATGAGGAAGGTAAAATGTATGGACAAGTGTGCACATTCGAAAAAGTGTATTAAAATGTATAGGATACTAATTTCCATGCTGAAACATTATACAGCCTGATACTAAAAAAAAGTCAGAAAAAAAATATGCAGGTGGAACTTGGGAAAACCACAATGAAACTGAGATTGAGAGATTTTCTCAACCAACCCTCAATATTTATTCTGTTCTCCCACTCGTAGCAACTGCCACTTTATATTAACAGGCAGGCATGAAGTTTCTCCCCTTCCCAGTGGGAGGATTAACATTCATACACTACAAACAACAGCTTGTCCTGCAACTCTAAAGTAAGCACCTTTGAGGAAACTACAGGATGCACATGGCCTCCTTTCCCCAAACTCCCATCAGCTGCCAGGTACATGATGGTGCACTGGAGGGAGAAAGAGGAAAGCTTTCACCTAAAGTAACTGATGTGAACCATGCTTAACAGGACAAGTCCATGGGGAGAGTAGAAGATAAGTGTGTTTGTATATCTAATAGCTCTTCTGTCTGGTCTTCTCTATACAAGTGACTGACCACTTGCAATATTAACAATTTCCTCTATTACTGCCTTGCTCTGACATCTGCTTGAGAGAACGGGTGAGTAAGCAGATGATCCAATTGGACAGCAGCAAGGTGGCAAGCAAATGTATCTCCCATGCAGCTCTGTTAGCCAGGGGCTCTGTGGCATCCTCAGGTGATAGAAACCCAATGCAACAGGACTGAGAGCAAGAACACAGAGATCCATGCCAAGGTTTTCTCTCCCTGCCAAAATAACAAGCTAGTTTGATAGCTGAGATTAGCAATGCAACCCGAGCCCTTACCTAATGTTCATTTTTTGTTTTGTTTTGCTACTCCTGTTCTTATCGTTATATCTTTCTGGTTTAGACTACTGTGTAAAGTAATGTGTTAAGACTACTTAACACAGTAGTCCAAAATAGAAAGATATTTTGTGCTGGTTACTTTTTATCACATTTTTATATCTTTCTTCCAACTGTGAGGATTTTGCTCTTTGCCTCTCATCTTTTACCTCTGAGTCTCCCCATCCCTGCCACCCTCTAGGAGCCAGGACCTTCACAAGTATACATGGGCACATTGAGAAAGCAGGCATACAAGAGAGTTGGAAGGAGGAATTCTGTTACAAATCTCTTTATTCTAAGTAAGAAATTATATCATGTTTAGGAAACATCATGTTCATGCACACCCTCTTCTGTCACAGCATAAAATAAATTACAAATATTATAGCTCAGTATTAAATAAAGTTCAGCCCCATGTAAAAAGAAACATAATATCACAAACATGTCTGACTATGTCGTCTCTGTTCTCTTCATGATACCACTGACAATCTAGCCTCAGATGTCCAAAGGGGGAAGTGGGGAGTCTGGACATTGTTTGTTTAGCATCAACCATGCTTCCCAATTGATAACAGGGTAGGTAACAGCCCTCTTGTCATACAGCAGTTCCAAGAAGCTCTTTTGTGCATCACATATTTTTAAAAACCTCTCGTTTCAAAGGATCAAGAAGTATTTGTACCTTTCCACAAACAAGTTATGCCTTTGGATGAATGTCTGGCTCTCACAATCTTCTGCAGGTCCTACATGTTGCTGTTTATAAATGTAGGGCAGGCACTAACTTTCTCAGTATCTGGAAATGTGCCCACACCCATACAATTGTGTTTTCCTTTAATACCCAAGATAATGGCAGTATGCCATTATCATACCAGCCTTCCCCAATCAGGTACTCTGAAGATGTTTTAAAATATAAATCCCACCATTCCCAAGTACTAGTCATGATGGACAGGAGATGATAAGAACTGTAGCTTGTTAGAGACTAATATTTATTGCATTTCTTTTCTTCTCATTAGCTAACTACAGGTAGGACAAAATGTTTCAAATACCTACATAATATCATCTCCATTTATAGTTTCTTTAAATACTGATTAGATGAAAGGCAGGTCACCCCAGTCACCATATCAAAATGAGCTTTTTATATATCTGTTGTTGTTTACACTTGATTCTCTTTCCTTCTCTTATGCTTTTCTCCTATAGTGAGAAGTAAGATTTCTTTCAGACACTGCCTATATAAAAATTGAAAACTAGTAATCCTCTGCTGCTGCTCCCCCCTTTGGACCCTAGGGTGTTCTGGAACTAGTAACTTCTAGCAAATGTATTAGCTTTACCCCAGAAGAGTGAATATAAGGCTGCCCATGAGTATTTTGAGCTGCCCATAGAATCAACCAAAGGCTCTCATATTCAATATAATCTCTCTCCCTCTCTCACCATGCTGCATTATGCTACACTACATACATCATCACCTCTCCCTATATCAAAAATGCCTATTTTGGATCTTGAAATGATGCTCTTCTCTGAGCTCCTTTTTCATGAGAACTTTATAACATAAGGTCAAAGGAGAAGATCTTCTCAATGGTAGTATATGGAATTCATTCCCATCAGTTAGTGCCAGTGTTAGAATCTTTCAAGTGCCAGTCTATTTGTTTGTTCAGCCACTTCAAGACTTCACATGGCTTCATGCATCACTTTTATTCCTTTTGTTTTTATTGTGATGTTTTACTGCTTTACTGAGTTTTTGTGTGCCATTTTAGTGTTTCCCAGCTTTTTACATTACTTCATGATGGTCTACTGAACTGCCCATTTAGCATGCTTCTAGCGACGTTCCAGTAAATTTTCCTTACCATCGACTTTATATCAGGGAACCCCATACCATAGTACCTTACAAACCATATAACAATCACAGTTCCTCAATCATTTCAAATTTGTTGACCTCCAAGACTGTGATCCCCAAATTTCTGAACATTCCTAAAGCAGACAGGGAGAAATGTATAGCTGCCTATAATGTTTCAACATTCTTTGCTATTGGATGTGCTGGCTAGAGCTGATAGCAGTCACAGTCCTGCTACATTTAGAGGGTCACATATTCCTAACTACAGTCCTAGAGCATCTTTTTCTCTGCCCAGGCTTAGAAGAAGAGAAGACTGAAATTCAACTTTGGTTCCTATCATGAAATGTATGCATACACATAATAACTGAAATATTCCATTGAGGGGAGGGGAGAACACAGATATATAGTTCACTACAAGAATGCACTCATTTCTGGTTAGTTCAAAATAGTATCCAACAAAAGCGAATCATACAAGTGCTGAAAAACTCACAAGAAATAAGCTAAAAAATCTATAGCTGCCTCCCTCAACTTCACTCCCTGTCTGGATGCTTATTGACTTGCACTGTCCATATTGACAATGTGTAGTTGCATGTCTGTCTGCTTCTCCATAAAAGTAACTAAACAAACAGGAGGGAGAAAGGAATTGAGAGAGAGAAGGGGGCAAAGGAAGAGGAGGTAATCACAGTAAAGGTGATAGAACTTAAACATAAGGAAAAGGCAAGCTATAGTTCATGTCTTCCTATATTTGGTGCCAAAGGCAAAAAATGAGATTGATCAGAAAGCAATGAGGTTGATGAAAGTCTCTTTCCTATGTATCTCTCTTTATCAAAAGATGTCCAGAAGCTGGGTGGATCTGGATAAGCCTAGTTCCTATTAGGATCAAAGTTTAAATTTTAATACATTCAACTCTACATACTACTGTTAAGTTATATTATGTTATAGTATGTTAAGTACCTGTATATATTTAATGTGCCTAGTTTTTGTTATGCAAACAGCAACTGTATGTAGCAGAGAAAGGTCAGGATTGAGAACATGCTACATTTGTGATGGTATATAGATCATGAAAATATATGAATCACTCTTAAAGAAATGGGTGTGCCACAACATTTTATTGTCCTGAAGCATAACCTGTACTCAGGACAAGAGGCTGCTGTTAGGAGAGAATATGGAGAAAAAGAATGGTTTCCAATTAGCAAGAGGTTTGGACAAGACTGCATTTTATCACCTTGTGCATTTTAATTTCTATACTGAACATATAATATGTAAAGTAGAATTATATTCAAAGGAAGGAGGCATAAAATTGGAGGAAGGAACATCAACAATGTAGATGTAGATGACACCATAATATTAGTAGAAAAAAGCAAACACCTGGAACAATTAGTGAAGAAAGTCAAGGAAGAAAATGCAAAAGCAGGTTTACAGCTGAACATGAAAACAAAAAGAATGACCACTGATGATTTACACAAATTTAAAGCAGACAATGAAGACATTGAAATAGTTCATGATTTCCCATATTTCAACTCAGTTATTAATCAGAATGGAGACTGCATCCAAGAAATCAGAAGAAGACTAGAACCTTGAAAGGCAACTATGAAGGAAATATATGAGATCTTAAAGTATAAAAGATATATCATTGAATACTAAAAATAGGGATGTCTATGCAATCATATTTCTTACATCTCTCAGTTCAATTGGTTGCCATAAGTCAAAGCTGACTTTTCTGAAATTAGCAACAGCAATACATTTATGAAGGTATGTTGCGATAGCGATGAAACTACCCTCTTTTTCAAGCTGCTGTTTATTCCTAGTGAAAAATATCTAGCATATCTAGCACTCACCTACAACAGATTTGCTACAAAATCTGAAATGTAACACCAAGTGGTGTTCTAGCACTACCATAAAGAAATCCCTGTCAGGATATTATCATATTATCACTGTTGCTGCTCTGTAGCAGCACTAGAAAGAGTGATTGTCAGAATACTAAAAATCATAATCATGATCATGATAAAACAATCATGATTATGATAAAAATCATAATCAAAATCATAATTATTACAAGTATTATTACAGAATATTATTACAAAATATTATTACATGGGATAAAAGTTTGAGTCCTGGACTATGACTCTGGGAGACTAGGGTTCAAATATCCATTCAGCCATGAAAAGCTAGTAGGTCATCTTGAGCAAGTCGCAGTCTCCCAGCTACAGATGAAGGCAAAGCCAAGCCCCCCCCAACCTTGAACAAATGCTGCTAATAAAATGCTTTGATAGGTTCGCCTCATGATCACCATAAAATAGAAGCAATTTAAAGGCACACCATAGCAACTTTATCACAGCCAGTAAGTCCAGAACCAAACAAAGGAGGAGCTACAGCACTCTCATCTTTCTACAAAATTCCTCATAATGTATTTCTCTATTTAAACATTATCAGGAGAAAAACAACTCATTTAAAAACATGTCTAAAGCTTCAGTGCATTGAAATATATGTAGACAAATAATGAGATATGCTTCTCTTCAGCTTTGTCCTCTTCTGACGTAAGATGAGCAGTAACAATAAGTGGCTTTCAGCAAGATATTGCTGGATGCCTTTGTTAAAACTTTGTATAAACATGTTTTTTAAATAAAACTAATTATTTTACAAAAGAGCTACTTTAATACAACCAACATTCAAAAGTAAATACTGTCTATCAGAAATTAATCTTCAGAACTATCATTATATACTTGTGTATAAGTCAACTTCATGTATAAATCGATGGCAAGTTTAGGGGCCAAACTTATGGATTTTGATTTGACCCAAAGATAAGTTGAGGGTAAAACTTTGGGGCTCAACATGTGGCTCCTTGGGTCCTTTCCATGGAGACACAAACACATCAGTGCCACCTCAGTGATCCAGACACTCCTAGTTGGCACTGCTGCTGCTTCCATTTTCCCACCCAAGCATTGCAAAAGGCTGCCACAGAGAGTAGAGGATGTAGGTTCTCCATGGATGGACAAAGTTCTCTAAAAGAAGCCCTGATCCATTTCATTCTTCTCATCTGGGTGGGGAAGTGCCAAAGAGCTGCCACTATGATGGGGAGAGCAGAGGACTGGGGCTTTTTTCAGCTTTGCCAAAAAACAAACAAACAAACAAACAAAAAACCAAAATGGGACGCAAGGCAGCTTCCTTCAGGGTCTCCTAGCACAGGCAAAGCTCTTGGACTCTCAATGCTTAGACCATGCTGAGAGAGCATGAAAGAAGCACCGATGATCCTCCACTGCCACCATTTTTTAAAAGCAGCCATCACAAAACGTCAGAGGTGGCACTATGGCAGATGGGAGTACCACATTAACCCATGTATAAATCAACCCAGATTTTTGAGGCTGATTTTGTGCATACCTTTTTGACTTACATATAAGTGTATAATGACAAAAGTTATAATTTTTGGCTGCTGAAATGAAAGGCAAAGAACTGATTGAGATTCTGAACTGATTTGTGATAACTGTGTAACAAAGATGTACCTTAAAGACTCAGTTCCATTCCACCATTTGTACCACTCTTAACTGTGATACTAGAACATGCACTCTTCATGCCCATTCACTAATTTCTTTCAGCATGAGCTGAGCTGAGCTTCACTACATGAAAACCAGCTACTTCATACTCTCATCATTACTTTCTCTCTTCTACCTCACCAGACATCTGGCACAGGACATCAAAATTATTAGACTGTAGTTCATCATAAATGACACTGTGCATATTGTCGGTTTAGTAAGTGGGGGGAAAGCCCAACACAATTCCAGGAGATGGCAGTGCATATACAGGGAATACACACATACAGAAAGAGAGGGAGGGAGGGAGGGAGAGACAGCAAAGGCCAAAATGAAATGGAAATGTAATGCAACAAAAAAATAGCACTAGTCTGAATTACCTCTTAAACAATCCTGAAAAATCTATATAAAACTGCAGATAGGGAAACCTCTTACATTAAATTTAATGATTGTATTTGATCCACATTTTCCATTGTTTAATCTAAGGGCTTATAGAGCCCTGACCTCAAAGGAATTTTCCCTGGGCAAAAGACAACCTTCTGAGAATCAATTAACACAATCTGTTCCCATTTTCTTATACCTTAAAGTAAAATATCCAGACTTGCCATGCTGTGTATCAAGTGTCATGATATACAGCAAAACCTGAATGACTTGCCTTGTACATCCTCATTTGTTGAAGAACGTTTGGGTACAGAATCTGACAAGAAGAAAAGGTTGATCCCTTGTATGCTGGTTCTCTCTCTCTCTCTCTCTGTCTCTCTCATTCATTCTATAGGTTATGAACTCCCTTATTTGTACATTACATTTAGAATGCTAGTAAAAACAAGTTCAAACAACACCCCCCCCCTCTGAAACCACCATCCAACATGATAACCTATCTGGCCAACTGTAACTCCAACTTGTGGCCAAGCTGGGCAAAGTGTGACCCTATAACAACATGCAGTCCCAATATCTATCTGAACTCCTCTAGACCACCCACTGTCTGGCAAAAACAACTAACTTCATCTCCTAAAAGTCTCCAGGGGTAGTGATTCATTTTTTTAAACAGGCCAAAAAAAAACAACAACTATTCAACATTTAAAAAAAACTAATTTTGAAAAGCCAGTGTGAAATTTTGGCTACTCCCAGTTTTATTTTGTTTTGTTTTGTTTCCATGTTGCTGGTGTTGCTGCAACAGCCCCTGAGTGGTCCCAGGGCAGCAAACTGACATTTGGGCATACACCAAAGTTGCCCTGCCCTGTTATATAGCCTGTGCCCCTACAACAACTTTCATCACTTCCACTCTCCCATATCAGCCCACTTTTCAGACCAAGAACTTTTATAAAACCAGATCTTATATGAATTCAAATGAAACTGAGCACCCAACGCTGAACACTAAATCCCTTAATGCAGAAGTCCTGCATATGACTGAAGGTGAACTAGGAAAGCCCATGCTTAATGAATGTTGGAATTACTGCATAAATCCACAAACCTGAGCTGCACTAGTCTCTTCCATTATTAACTTGTCTGAGGCAGTGTTATTGCTGCTTTTCTTCACAAAGTGTGGGAGACAGAAGTGTCACATAAACTCAGTCTTGACTCAAATTAAGTCAATCTATAGTCAACTGAGTCATATATTCATGCAAAGAAAAATCACACAACCCACTTTCCTGAGCACAACCTTGGTTCCATTCAGACTTGGAACAAATATCAAGAAAAAGCTGAAAATGATAAGGCAAGGAGAGTGGCCTAATGAGCTGAGTTTTTCTCCCATAGGAATCCACTACCCAAACCAACCACATATTTCAGCTAGCCTGTTTTAAAGATAACACCTGTAAACTCCTGTAATTTTCTTGTTATTCAACAGTTGAACTGCCTTCCCTAGTTAAACTAAACAAATTAATGGAGAAGGGGCTATTAGTGGCTATCATTAAGATGGATATATGTTCCCTCCAGCACCAGAAGCAGCATGACAGTATATACAGTATATCAGCATATACAGAAGAGTTTTTGTGTGTGTGTGTGTGCCTCTGTATATCAATGCAAAGAACATGAGTGGGAGGGTGCTGTCGCACTCATGTCCTGATCATGGCCTTCACATTGGTGAGCAACTGGCCACTGTTTAAATCAAATTCTAGATCAGCTTTTGGCCCGATCCTCCACAGACCTTCTTGTGTTCTTTCAAAATATGTACATTTTCAGCTTCACAGTACACAAATCAACTAGATGCTACTTCCACAAATCTGCACAATTTATATATGACTTGAGATCTGAATAATCCATTCTGAATTTTTAAAAAACTAGAATCCTGAAAACTACCAACTACCAGCTGACTGACACAATGTACATATACTTAAAACTAAATAATTCTGAGCCTAGGAATTTGTTATTTGTGATCACAGACCTTTGATACAAAAATCCACTGTGCATTACCCCAAATCTTCTCTATTCCAGCAATGAAATTTAGGCTGAGTGGGGACAGATATTTTGTTGCTACTTTAGTTGAACAACTAACAGTTAGGAATACTTGCTGGTCTCTTTTCCACACCTCAAAACTACTCATATCACCATGGCTTTTACAAATATGGATGCCCAGTAAAGTAGCACTTCACATAAATACAAGGTTGGTCCAACACATTTTGTTGTCTAAGGAGTTTATCACATGGGGATCTATGTGCTTCCATCCCGAAAATGGTTAAAGCATCTGCATCCCAGAAAAGACCATGATTTTCACATGCAGAGCACAACAACATGTTAAAAGTGCATTACTAATGTGAGAAAGTGGGTAGAAAGCACATTTGGTTTTCACACAGATGTGGACAAATCCCGTTGATGGTTTGGAATAACTTTTTTGTGCATGTGAACAGAAGTTGCATTACCAGAAATCACCCAGAGAAATA
>CM034701.1:39163034-39175176 GCA_020142125.1 Phrynosoma platyrhinos
GTGAAAACGTGGGGCACAAATCCAGTTTCTGTTTGGGATTTATGTAGATTAACCATCAGATTTGCCCCTGTGTGATAACGTCCATAGTGTGGGGAGACAACATATACTCAAGGGATTAAGAAATGGCTGGGTCCTGAGGCTGAAGCTAAACCAGCTCCCAAAGCATCATTGCAGGGTCAAACTAGACTTTAGGTGGTGTGCATATTCCCTGCAATTAACACATTTTAACTCTAACATTAGAGTTTCCCAGAGGTATGTGCCACAGTAATCTGCCCTGCAAGTTAAGCTTGTGTTTACCTTCCTATAATTAATCACAAAAATAAAGCATGCTGAAATGCAATCCACATAAGTGAATAAAATCACATCCTATGGCAAACAGATGGCTTTCACCACTTGAGAAAATCACCTCTGCAGAAAACATGAAAATGTATGGTCTAGTTTTACTGTTAATGTGTCTGGCTTTGTTTCCTTTCTCAAGTAGGGAAGGGAAGAGCAAATTATACTCAGCAGGCACTTTGCAAGTGTGCACTACTTTGCTTCTCTCTCACTTTCCCATTGTCTTTCCTCCATTTGTGCAAGATATAAGTTCATACAAAATAAGCATTTTCCCTCCTATTTGTTCTTATTTTTTTATCCAGAGAAGTGAGCAAAATAAATGCTTTCATTTCAACCCACAATCATTGTTGCAAATCTATGTTTCACTACTTTAAAAAAAAAAAGGTAAGGGACAGAGAGACTGAGAAAGAGAGGTAGAGTGACATCATGGACATCATGTTGAAGGAAGACACAAATGGCAGCCATAGTCTGAGAAATCCATAACCAAAATATAAATGTTTGATTATTTTTCTATAGGATAGTGTTTTGTCTGAAAATTGCTTTTCCTTCTCCTTACAGTTCTTAAATTTCTGCTAATTTTAAACAGGTTTAGAATAAGGCAATGATCTATTTGAATGTGCTTTCTGAAAGTTACTTTGAACCACTGATCTAAGACTTCTATAGCTTTAGTCCCGTTACTATGCCAATGGTTGAATCAATGTACATAATCAACACCAACGTGCATAACTGTAGCATTACTTCTCCATTGCTCTACTTGCTGTGAAATATTTAAGATTGTTTTGTAAAATTAAAGTGTTTGATATAATCTTCTATGAGCATTAAACACATGGATTGAGATGCCCATAGACTCAATGGAACTTATCTCTCTCTCGCCACTTAGTTTGTACATAGGTCAGAGCATCAGGAAAAATCAGAGACTCCTGTATGAGCCTTCCATTCCCCAGCTAGCCCTCTTTTTCACCTCAATACAAGCTACTGTACTCCATAGACTATAGCTGAATGGGGACCATCCTTCTCAAATTATTAAAACAATACCTAATAGTTTCTTCATCCTAACTTATACATGGTTTTTCCAAAAGCATGTAGTTGAAACTGTATTTGCACACCCACAAAGGCTTCATAGTAACCTGTTAGGATGCAGAGCTGAGAAACAAATGTAAGTTTTAAAAGATCAGTTCTACAAGGATTGTTATCACTTTAGAATACAAACATAGGCCACGTGTTAGAATTCACTCCTATGACAAAAATATTTACAAGAACATGAAAAACGTTTTCTTATAAAAGGGCACAAGAAAATCCATTGGAGTCTGACACTGATTGTGGGAGGAATCAACTTTGGTGGGTAATGTTTATAGCATTTCAGGAGTACTGAGCTCTTTCAATCTCTATGTTCCACTCCAGATGTTCTCTAATTCTTGCATACAGACAAACCAGGTGTGAGTGTGTGTGTGTGGAGATTACCAGTGAAGTGGTGAAGAGACTCACAACATCTAAGAATCTGATGATGCTGAGTATTCCATAACATCAGGCCAAGAGCTATACAGATACATACAACCACAGGTTCTGGACTCCACTCCTACAGACAGAGTTAATTTACTTAGAAAAAGAATTCTAGGCAAGCCTACACTCTAGTATGCTAGTTTTCTATACACAATTTTTTAACATGAAGTAGCATTCCAATATGTAATTACCCAACTATATGCCATGTACAGTTATCCCTCCTGATTCACAGGGGATCCATTCTAGACCCCCCCCCGAGAATCAGGAAAATTGCAACTATCCAAGCCCCATTGATTTCAATGGCGCACACACCATTTTGTCCCTCCCCACTTGCCATCCGCAAAGAACTGAGACCATGGACTCCAAGTTCATGAACAGGGAGGAACGAGTGTATATCTCTATACATAGTGAATATGTATGTCTAATTCATGCATTATATATATAATTCATACATTGTCATACACACACACACACACACACACACACATTCTGGAGAATCATTACCAGTTAGTGTAGCCAATATAGAAAGTTTCACTGGTGCTTCATGATAGAGTAGGACTCGATATCCATGGGGGATCCGTTTCCCCCCCCCCATGGATACCAAAATCTGCAGTACCTCAAGTCCCATTGCCCCCAATGGCAGCACATGCAGGTGGCCACACTACCATTACAGACAACAGGACAAGGGCTTACCTGAAATCTCATTGTCCCTAATGGCAGTGTGGCTGTGTGCACACACCGCCATTAGGGACAACTGAGGCACTTCCATTTGGGATAATGTGGGCTTACCATCCATGGATGCTTAAATCCGCTGATGGCAAGCCCACAGATAATGAGGCCCCACTGTATAATCTGCAGAGAAAAGAAAGTGAATAACACAACCAATCATTTACATGTTCTTCACCACTATGTCTCCTAATATAGTGTCATCGGGAAAGGCTCCGATGACCACTCTGTCCATCTGTCAATACTGTCCTCATGTGCTCCTTTGTAGTTGGAATGCATATGTTCTGAGACAAAAAAAAAAACAACAACCCAAAAGTGACTGAGCTCCATCCAGCTCAAATTTTGTTCATTCCCAGGAAGGGGAGATGCTCCCATTTGTAGATGGTTGAGATTCACCTCCTCCAGAATAGGTGGCAGGAACAGTATTTGACTGCCTTTTATACTGTATTTTGCCACCACTGGTGACAGTAGCAACTTGCCTCTATGGCTGCTCCATGGTACCTATCATTATGTTTCACCTAGAATGCCCTGGAAGTTCAAAATGCCAAAATACAAGGGACAGAGGATCATTTTTTTCCCCATGACAATTGGATACAATCCAATAACTGGAGTAGTCCACAGGGATCCAATTCTTCATTTTATTCTTGCATGCAAGGATGAATACTTTCTGTAGTTTTCTCCCCAGTGCTGGAGAAATCTTTGTGTAGTTTTCTCCCTATATTTGTATTTTTTGTATATTTTTCAAACTGTTTATAGGCAGTTATACTGCACAGAAATGCATAGGTTTATTTTGTATTGTTTTGCTTTTGTTCTTATTTTTTGTAGTGAACACATTTTCTGTAGAGAAAAGTACACTATTTTCTATTAAGATTTTTTTTTTTTGTGCAAAACAGTTTTGTTTAGGACCTCCATGAAAATCCCTTCTCATGTTTTTGTTTTTGCATGGGGAAAAAACACTCTGGAACCTGCTAGCATTTGCAAATCTCATGAGAAAACCTGCACAACAATCTTTTTTTTTATTTGTTGTTAACTGCTCTTGAGTCAATCTCGACCATTGGTGACCCTATGGATGAGACAGCTCCAAGACTCCCTCTCTTCCACTGCTCTGCTTAGTTCCTGCAAACTCATACCCATGGCCTCTTTAATAGAGTCCATCTATCCAGCATGAGGCCTTCCTCTCTTTCTACTTCCCTCCACCTTTCCCAGCATTATTGTTTTTTCTAATGAGTCCTCCTTTCTCATGATATGTCTGAAGCATGACAGCCTAAGCTACATTATTCTATCGAATTAAGTTTATTGAGTTTTGGGAACCCCTTTTCTGAGCTAGGAAATGAATAACAAATATTCTTTCCATTTCTGGATCAGAGTGGGGGGAGGGAATGCAGCTATCAGAAAAAGTTCTAGAAGCACACAGTAATGAATTTTTAAAGGCAATGCAATTAGCGCCCACCTACGCCAACAGAAATTTGTGAACTAGGGGATCTTGTAGCATCTTTGAGACTAACTATGTAGATGAAGCATTCATATACTTTGTTACTTCCTCAGATGTGACTTCTTCTACACAGTTAGTCTCAAAGGTGCTAAAAGATCTCCTTGCATATTGACATTCCAGATTATAAAACTATGGGGGAATACAGACTGGCCAAAAGGGCTGGCCTAAGGGTGGAGTTGGAGCGTGGTGACCGCACGGTGGCTGCCCCAACTCCACCTTGATGCCGCCATCACACCATGCACCCCACTGCATGGTGGGTGGCATCAGGGTACTTCATCGGCACAGCATTCAGACACATGGCACCAATGGAACACGCAAAAGTCTCCACCACCACGGCAATTGTGGCTTTTTGCCACTCCAAAAAGGAGCAGCATTTGCCAGCTCTTTTTGGAGCTGCAAAGTGCCAGATCAGGGCCGCGGCATGCAGTTGCCACAGCCCCAATCTGGAAAGGAAAGGGGTGGCAGGACACCGCCTCTTAGGGGCTGTCTGTATAGCCCCTAGGTCTCAGAAATTCATAACTCTGTCTCGTCAACCAGGACAACAGAAATATATGGTATCATAACACCACAGAGAAAAATATGGAACTGTGACCAAGAGACCACATATTTAAATTGGAGTGGGGATCCTGTGGGTTGTTGGGCTGCAACTTTTAGTAGTCCTAGCCAATGGTTAAGAAAGCTGGGAGCTGCAGTTCACTAACATCCAGAAGCAAAAGCAAAAAAACAGCTTCATTTATATACCGCTTCATATCGCACTATGGGATATCTAAGTGGTTTACAACTGTAAGCTCATTGCCCCCCAACAGTTGGGTACTCATTTTAGCGACCTCGGCAGGATGCAGGCCTGAGTCTAGCCTGAGCCCTGGCTAGTATTGAACTCACAACCTTGTGGTCTATGAGTGAGTGGCTGCACAACTCCCATTCCTACTTTAGACTATGCTAATATAAAAGAATTGGTTTTGATTCCTATGCGTTCATGCACTGAAAAAGTTCTGCTAACTATATTTCTCTGACAAACAAGAATGCTAAGGCACACCACCTTTCAAATGTATTAAATCAGCATCTGTAGATTTGTTGATCCAAGAGTATCAAAGGTTGGAAGTTTAGACTGTATTCTAAAGGAAGAAGCTGAAATTGGGGAATGTATTTCCTCAAGTTCTGCAGACTGTGGAAATGAAAAGGCACCAGTGTGTCAGTTAGAGCAACACTGAATACAGGTAATATGAAAAACAGCTTAAAAGGGAAAAGTAATGAGTGTCTTTCACTCTCTGTTAACTAATATTTTATTTGGATTTTTTTTCCATTTCTGATCCAGTGTGAGTATTGTGTGGTTAAACAGAATGTTAGGTTATTAAAGCAACACTTGTCAACACAAATGTCAACACTTTGCATCAGATGAAGTAGACTTTGGGTCAGAACAGACAGCCCTGAAGGGGCAGCTTGAAGCCAGTTTTTCTGAAGATGGATTGGACTGCGGCAAACGCACACCGCAGCCCCAATCCACCTTGAACCTAACCAAAAAAAGGAGCGAATAAGATATGCTCCTTTTTCTGCCAGGGAAAAGTCAGCTTTGCCAGCCTTGCCACAGCCCCATGGTGGCTTCATGATGCTCTGGTGGCATGTAAACACTGCGCCTCCTGAGCATCATGAAGCCTCCCACATCTGGGCAGCCAGGCATCTTCAAGCTGGCTTCCCAGCATTATTGTGACGTGTGTTGTCTGATGATTCCTGGAAACAGGCTTTTTTGGGCTATCTGTTCCGGCTCTTAGTCTACAAAAGCTCATGCTACCCAGCTGTTTGTTTTTTTTTTCAGTCTCAAAGTTGTAACAAGAACCCTTTGCATGGCTAACATGGCTATATTTTTGAATTCTTCTTGTTATCACAGTGCAACATAAAACCGAGATCTATATTTTAAAATAGTTGTACTGTGCATATTTGAAAATCTCTATTGAATGTACATCTTTCCAATGAACCAGAACTGATTCTTAAATATATTTTAGTAGGGTAATTTTGGGAGAAAGGACTTTCTTAGGGGCGATGCATCCACTCTCCATAATTTCTTGCTCCAGAATATCTAATTAGTTGTCTCCAGTCCTAACCTGAGAAGATAAGTAAAGATGGTATTGTTTCACACTACATTTGCCAAGATGATATTTGATAGCTCTTATCAGGGTTTTTTCCTAGAGGTGATACCTCTCATGAATATAATCTACTGTTTTTTTTTATTTATAATGAAAAGGTGTACATTTATCACTTATACAGATTCTAATCACTGGGTTATTGTATTTGTCTGTTTCCATCTCTCTCTATGAATTGATGTAGGCTTTCTCCTTCATCATCATCACCATAATCACCATCACCATTGCCACCTTCATAATAATAATAATAATAATAACAATTCGTAATAACATTTGTATACAACCTTTCCATTAATATAGTCACAATCTGAGGAATTATTATTATTATTATTATTATTATTATTATTATTGATTCCTCAATGTGCCTGATGCTTTATAGTGTAAAGATTACAGAGTGCAAAAGGTCAAGTCCTTGCCCCAAGTCTAAAATTTGATTACAGACAAAAACACTGAGGATTGAAAAGGAAGCCAAAGTAGGAAGGAACTTGGGGACAACTCGTGGTTGTTTCAGTTCCATGTGCTTAGGACTGGTTATTAGCTTAGTTGCAATAAAGCATAAGAATCAGAAAGTATCACCAAATCCTTGCAGGGTGGGGAGTGGGTTTGAGACACATTTTGCAAAAGGTAGGAGAGGGATGCATAAGGCAGGACAGTGAAAAGGGGCAGAAAAGAGAAAAACTGGGAGTCACTTAAAAGAGAAGATGCCTTTTTTCAGGTCATAGTCACAAAGGTCTCAATAGCTCTAGAGAACAAGCACTCTTACATCCCATGCTGACAAGAGTTAAATCACACTATCATCACATTCTATTTTATTTAAGAATTGCTTCAGAAACCAAATTTTTCCCTCTAAATCCCATAAACATTGTCCCAGCTCTGCAAGCTGCCAAGCTTGATCTTATCAGCAACAGCAAGCTTGTTTTCTTTAGTTTTTCAGGTAAGTAATTCATAGGAAGCAGGTGGCCTATTCCTTTTCCTTATCATTTGTTATTTATATAGCACTGCTGGGAGGCAGGGCTCCTATCTAGTATAAGATTCCCTTATAGTTCCATCCTGCACCTTTTTGCTGTACTATTTTTTAAAGAAAGAAGATGCTGCTGAAAAGAAAAGAATAGAACTGGATTGGCGTGCAAATGATGTTTATCTATAGAGATCTCCTGAGCCGCCATGCAAGCGCACAATGGAAACTTAGTCCCCCGTTAATGGTCTTTGCTGTTGGGTTCAACATACAAAGAGGTAACCAATCATTATGTCCCCACTTGGAAAGCTTTCCATTGATTGTTGCTGCATTTCAGAATGAACCAAAATGAGTGCGCTAAGGTAGAAGTATTGCTTATCACCCTTAGGAAGAAAAAGCTTCATAACGGATTTTTTTTAAAAAAAAATAAATTACAAGGAACCTACATTCACAGCTATTGCTTGATTTCTATATTCAAGATTCTTTTTTATGCTATAACTTAATATCTTGGCCCACCACACATGCCTCAGAAAAGGATGTGACTACTTCTTTCTCCCCTGCAAAGGTCTGGGGTCAGATTTCTGTAGATTCTGTAACTTCTACACTTTTTATAACTTTGCTATTGCCATTTTATACTTGCTTGGGCGTCCACTTCAGGACAATGCCACCACACTCCATTCGAAGTGAGAGGTGGCACCTTCTCTTTCCTGTAGCTGCTATCTTCAAAGATATACAGTTGGCCCTCCACATTTGCGGCTTTGATTTTTGCAGGTGTGATTATTTGCTGTTTTGATTAATATGTTTTCTCTAGGAATCTCTAAGTCCTCCAGCACAATTCTACTGGAAATTGACCATAGAGTTCTGCTGGAGAACAGAGAAGTTCCTAGAGAAAACACTTCTCTGGGCATTTGTAGGTTCTCCAGCATGACTCTATGATCAACTTCTGGCATAGAGATCAACTTCTGGCAGATCATAGAGCACTGGAGCACATACAGCATCTGGCACTGGAGGACCTGGAGATTCCTAGAGCTGTTCTCTTAGACAGAAAGAATTTTTTTTATTTGCAGTTTTTCCATATTCATGGGGGCCCTTCACCCCTAACCCCAGCAAATGTGGAGGGACAACTGTACAGAGCTAGGGAAAAGGTCAAGAAACCAGCCCTATGAAGAATAATTGAGAGAACAGGAAAACGGAAGATTAAAAAGTGGTATGAAAACGGAAGATTAAAAAGTGATATCTTTAAATATCTGAAAACATGATCACCAATAATGCAGTGGATGTAATTACAACATACACAAACCAGACAGTCCAATGGGGGGCATGAGGTACAGGCAAGTGACGTGGACATGTATGGACGGCCTCCATGATTGTGCTTTTCCAATGTATTGCTGGGCACACCGATGCACTGATGCACTGTACATCGCAGGTGCATCACATGTACAACTGTGTAGCCAATCGTAGGGAAGGGTGTTCAATGAAATGGCATCTGGGTGGGAAAAGGAAGTCAATTGGAGGTTGCAGGTGGTGTATTTGTATGATGGTATGCATGCATGGTGGGGAGATGACCAAAAAAAATAACTACAGCGAAGCTTGATGCCTCATGGTATGGACAGCCTGGGGGTGTTCGACCTGCCTAGGGAGCAGGCAGTGTGAAAAGTAGGCTTTAAGAAAACCCAGGATTGAGTCACTTTTTCTTGCCCATCTGCTCTGGCCCTAGAATGGAGATCTGAGTATATGTTTGGAAGAGTTACTTTTTAAAAAAATAACAGCTTCCAGAATTCTGCAGTCAACTTGGTTAGTCCTAGAATGTGAATGTGGCATCCAAGGGAGATCTTTCCAAGCTTTGGTTCAAATGTACAACGAAAGGAGCAAGGAAGAGAGAAGAAGACAACCTGCTCTTTTCAATATCTTTTCCAGTAGATTGGGTTTGATTAGGATATGGAAAACTGTAACAGAATAAATGATAACAGAGTAAACCAACCAGAGGCTGCAATCCTATGCACATTTAGCTGGGAGCAAACCCATTGAACAAAGCAGGATAACTCACTTCTGAGTGATCATGCACAGGACCGCAGTGTATTGAATCTAATCCAGAACTGGAAACTCACTTGATACAACATATTTTCTCTCTGTTTTCATGCAGTAACATTTTAGTAATTGTACTCAGAGACACAGCTTTAGTTTGGTTTTGTCTCTAATTCTTGATACTTTACTTTCCCAATCCAACAAATGTTACTTAACACAAATATGATGACTGGTGTTATTAAGCCACTGGCAGGGATGATCTTCTTCTGAATCCCGCTTTTATGTTGGCTTCAAAAATGACAATTATATGACAGTCTGTCCTATAATTTCATTAAAGCATACTACCTTTGCTAACAAGGCCTTTAATTCCATTGGAATTATCTTTGCTCTAGTATTACTAGGAAAAGCTAAGCAACTATGGGCAATTTGACATTTATTTTCTTTTTTCGTTATGTTCAACTATTGCAGGAACCACCTCTAACTGAGTCAGAAACTGGCTCCTTCTAGATTTTTTTTTTCTCCCAGGAGATTGGTTCAAGCCTCAGAACCAAACCCAGAGAAAAAGAATGGAAATGTCATTTCAGAGGCTAGTAGTTATTTCATCACATGATATAGCATCACTTCATATGTACCATGCAGTATTTTAAACTGTCTCTTTCTCCTTCTCATTCATCAGCTGCCCAGGAAATTGATGATGGTATTCAGCCATGTTCACATCTTATTTGCACCCAGGTTTTATTTCTCTTCTCTTCTTCTGTCTTTACAGGATAAAATAGGGCCTCTACTATTAATTCAATCTCTGCTTTCTTCTAATCACACGTACCTTTGTTTAGGTTGCTACATACACACACAAAAAAAAAATCCCTCAGGAATTAAGACTGGTTGAATGATTCTGAAGTAACAAAGGTACTGCTTCTCCTCACTCACTCCTTTTCAGGAAAGCTGACAACTTGACCAAAGCCAGTGACTGCAATATATCATAAAATAGGTGGGTGCTGTCTTTGAAAACACTTTGGAAACCTCAGGTAGTTTTAAATGTATTTGCAAGACTACTAAATGGGACTAGTTATTGGTAATGGTATTCAGTCATGCTAACATCTTATTTGCACTCAGGTTCTTGACTCTTTTTCCTCTTCTCTTCTCTTCTGTCCTCTTCTTCTGTCTTTAGAGGATAAAATATTGGGAACATCACATCAGTTTTTACTTTACTGATGATGTGGCTACTGGTCCACTCCTGAATACAATACAAAGTGATGGTGCTTTCATTTAAAGTCCACAAATATCATTAGGCTAGAACAGGGGTAGGCAACCTAAGGTCCGGGGCCTTTCTTGGCAAAATCTCCACAGGGGTTTTGCCATGGCTTTTCTGGGGCTGAGAGAGTGTGCATGCATATTTTTTAATTTTTATTATTTATTTATTTATTTATTTATTTATTTATTTATTTTTGGTGCTTCGGACCCCGGCTCAAAAAGGTTGCCTACCCCTGGGCTAGAAGGTTCCAAAAACAGAGAACGCTAGCTCCTCTTTAATAATCAAGAGTGCACTAAAGTCTCTTTTTGTGAAATCATATTGAAAAGTAACTTGATGACTGATAGCCTATTTTTAGTGTAAGGAGAAATGTGTGTTTCAAATTGATGAAACCTCACTTGGAGGTAATCTTTAGTTATTTATGTGTTTGTAAGTATATTTTAAAAAAAATAATTAAGAACACAATACTAATATACCATTCTAAATAACTAGTAATAGCAGTGGGTTGCATTAAAAATCAATGAGTACCTTGTAAATACTTTTGTAAAACAATATTCCAGTTTTTTCTCCTGAAAGAGAATGTATCCAGTTGTCTATTGATTTTTTCCCCTCTTCTGACGTTCTTCTATTTTGCCTATATTCTGGTGAGCTGTTGGGAAAACAGCCATGCTCAACATTATAAGTAGGGCTGAAGTATATATCTCATAGCAATGTATTACTTTCCACAGTTTTCCACTTTATTTTTTTTTTCTAGCCATACAGGTTTTCATCCAACAATGCACATGGAACTGAGATTTTCACAGAGCTAACCATTGCTACATTTTCAACATCATCTGTGACAGAATATATGAAAAGCAAACAGAAATGGGGAGCATGAATATGAAAAACAAATAGAAATGGGGTGCACTAGAAGAGGAAGGTAATAAAACATATTTAATATAACACAAGCACAGTGGAAAGAACAGAAATAATTTCTTCCACCAGCCTTTCCCCACATATATGTCCCCATGTCAGGATTAACGATCCTGAAAATGTTAATAGTTCTATTTGTAGTTTCTAACAAAGTGCAGGATCTAAAGGTGTAATTCTTCTCTTTGCCACAGCTCCCTGCATCCTCCCTGCAGAACTGAGAAACACAAATGAGATTTTTTGGTGTGTGGCACAAGTAGCTGCAAGGAAGGCAAAGAAAAGTCCCACTGTGTAGTGGATCTTTCTTGGCATGATGTAGGATTTAGATTTGTTTAATTCCTGCAACCCCATACCTGTGACCTCCTTAATAGAGTTCATCCATCTAGCATGTGGCTTTCCTTTCTTCCCACCACCTTTCCCAGCATTATTGTCTTTTCCAATGAGTCTGCCCTTCTCATGATGTGTCCAAAGTACGACAGCCTCATCTTGGTCATCTTGGCTTCCAGGGAGGTTTCTGGCTTGATCTGCTGTAGGACCCACTTATTTGTCCTTTTGGCTGTCCAGAAGATCCTCAGCACTCTTCTCCAGCACCACATCTCAAACAAATTGATTTTCTTCCTATAATCTTAACTGTCCAGCTCTCACATCCATAAATGGTAATAGGGAATACGATGGCTTGTATGATTCTAACTTTTGTGGTGAGTTGCATATCTACATTTTAGGATCTGTTTTAGTTCTTTCATAGCCACCCTCCTCCTCCTCAATCTTCTGATTTCCTGACTGCAGTCCCCATTTCTATCACTGTTTGATCC
>CM034701.1:39175276-39197405 GCA_020142125.1 Phrynosoma platyrhinos
TGATCTATGCAGTCAAAGGCTTTGCTATAGTCTATAAAGCACATTCTGGGTTGGTTTTTTTTAATTTCTTGGTGTGTTCCATTAGCCATTGTATGTTTGCAATGTGGTCCCTGATGCATCTTCCTTTCCTGAACCTTGCTTGAACCTCTAGGATTTCTCTCTCTATGTATGGTTGGAGTCTACGTTGCAGAATTTTGAGCATGATTTTGCTTGTGTGGAAGATCAATGCTATGGTCCTATAGTTGATGCAGTTTCTTTTGTCTCCCTTTTTGTGGATGGGGATGTTTATTGATCGCTTCCAATCTGTTGGCCATCATTTTGCTTTCCATATCTGTTGACATACATTGGTTAGCACTAGAGTTGGTTAGCACATCTGACCATTTTACAGGTGTGGAATTGAGGATCATTTTGTAAGTTTCAAAAGCTAGTGAGAAAGAATTAATGTCGTCATTTCAAGAAAGCCTGCATAGCACAGTAGTTTGTGTACTGGACTAGGACTCCAGAGGTTTGAAACTCCATTCAGCCATGGAAACCTATGGGACAGGTCATACTCTCTTTGCCTCATAGGAAGATAATAGGGAACATACTCTGAATCAGCCTTGCCAAGAAAGCCCTATGATAGGTCACCATATGTCAAAGTGACTTGAAGGCAACAATAGCAGTTGGAAAACCAAAATCATGCACTTTCTTCAATGTTAAGATGTAAATGTGAATGCTGAAGTTGAAGATCTCTCTGCTGGAAAAAGGTACAAATGTTGTTTGGCTCACACATCAGAAGCATGAAAATAATCAGTTTCACATACTCTATAATGTTTGAAACAAAATTGACTTGCCAGCTCTGTGCATGGCTAAGGTGAGATTAGCAATCAGCTTTCCAAAGGGCAATCTAATATTATGTTCTTTGATCAAAATTTGTTTTGATATGCCTTACTCCTAACAAGTAGAAACAGCAGTTGTTAAAAATCTGAGTAGGGCTGTACTTACACTTCAGAATTAATGCAGTTTTGACACTGTTTTAACTGCCATGGCTCAATGGCATGGAATTCAGGGATTTGTAACTTTGTGAGATATTTGGCCTTCTCTCTCAGAGCACTCTGGTGCCACAACAAACTATAAATCCCAGGATTCAATAGGATGGAGCTATGACAGTGAAAGCAGTGTCAAATGGCACAGTGGCATCACTAGGGTTGGCATCTCCCGGTTTGGTAACTCATGGTGTTACACACATCCCTCCACTGATGCCTGGAGTAAACTGCAAGTTGACAGTAAGCTCCTCCATGCCACACCATACAGAATCCTTACTAATGCTTTTTGTAGTAATATTATTTGTAAATTATAATTTCTGTATATCACTGAATGTAATGGCAATAGTTGTGACATAAACTAGCAAAATTAAAATTATACCTTTAAATTCCAATATCATGCATACAGCCTAAATGTATTCACATGTGCATAGTTTCATGTGGTTGAAGTGAAAATTTGGTAATATGTGATTCTTTAAAGAGAAAATTTAAAAAATAGTTTTTTTAAAAAAAAATTAAAAAATAAAATTTTAATTTTTTAAAAAAACCTGGCGCCTCTCCTTTCTCATTCCACTGAGCCTTGCCCCACTCACAACAGTTCTTTGACATTTTAAAGAGATACAGGTGAATGTCACAACCCATATCCGTCAAAAGGCAGATGTTTGGGGACAGTGGGCTCACCCGATGTTATAGTGTCATCTGGTGCAGCCTGCACCCCACCCACTCCCGTGACAGCTCTGAAACTACATTAATCCTGCAGTGTGACAGCAACATTTATTTCCAATTTATATTGACATCAATTCACTCTTGTCTTTTTCTCTCACTAATATAGTTTCATTTGTTTTTACATTACTTTAACTGTGCTTATGCCACTTCTACCATAATTTCTTTGGCAATGTATGCAAAGGGATGCTGTGTAGGAGGCTTATACAACAAAATTACTTGCCAGACCAGCACGGTTGGCCCTTGGGGAATGGCACCACCACCACAGTAACCAATAACCTTAGACACTCCCACCCAGATTCAACTTCATATTTTCCACCAGAGCGGTGTAGTATATTGTTACACAGAAGGACTGCTACACTGCCACACTGCTAAAGGCAGGAAACTGCCCAGACAGCAACACACCTATAGATTTCAGGTAACTCAGACCCACTCTGAATCCACCCGTAGGCAAAAGCTATTTCTTCCTCTTACTGTCAACTTGAAGTTTACTCCAGACATCATGTCAGAACACTTATACAACTTTTTGCATATATCCTCCTATGCCCAGCAGAACACATCTGTTTACCTACCCATACCATCATTCTTTTAGAGATAGGTAGACAGGCAAACAAACGCATAAAACAGATATTCCAAGAGAGTATTTTAATTTAGTAAACATTTTTTTAATTTATTTATCCTCCAGGAAAAACTGTTTACAGGCCTACTATTCACACCAGTCTGTTAAAATAATGTTCCAGCAAACCATTGCCCTGTTAAGCTGATGACTTTTTATATTATGAATTCTCCTTTTAAGATCTTCTATAAATCTACTGAGCCTGTCTCCATTGTTAATGCTTCATGTGTATGCTATTGTTATTCTTTTTAATTGTTGTCAGCCTCCCTGAACAATGCTAATGCATTGAAAGAATGTGATATATGTTTTCTAAAATAAACATTGCCCCTATTTTTACCAACAGTGAACTGATGCCAAAGATGAATTAGGAAAGTTGCAGAATACAGAGGACATTGACAGGTTGAATACAGACTTAGGGGCTTTACAGACTGCCAGAAATAATGCAACTTGAGTCCACTTTAACTGCCCTGGCTCAGTCCTAGGGAATCATGGTAACTATAGTTTATCATGGCAACAGAGCTCTCTGACAAGAGAAGGCTCAATGTCTCAGAAAAAAAACTACAATTCCTATTATTCTCTAGCACTAAGCCAGGGCAGTTAAAGTGGACTCAAGATGCATTATTTCTGGCAGTCTGTAAAGGCCCTTAGTCTATCTTAGTCTTAGGCTACCTGAAGGACCATATCTTTTCATATGAGCTCTTGAGATCTTTGGGAGGGATATTTTTCCTAATCCCATCACCTTCACAGTGTTATATGCCAGAAGAATTTTAGTTGGCAAGACCTCAGCCTGTTTATGTATCTTCAAAAAAGGGAATATAACCTGGTAAAACCTATTGACTGTAGAATATAGAACATAAGATCTGTGACAGAGTCTATCAATTTTCTGTCTTGTAAAAAAATGGGAAAATTGTTTAGGTTTCAGGTCTGGGAGAACTGCCAGTATTCCCTTAAAACATATAAACATAAAGGCTGACTGGAGGTAACCCTGTGAATTGATGTATTAGACAACACCTGATGCATAGGTAGTCTGGAGGATTCTAAAAACATGGTGTACTAGACAAAGAGCTCTAGTATACCAAAAATAAAGATAAGATTTGGGCTTCTGATAGGATACTCTACACATATTGTGGGTGGCAGGAGAGAATAAAAAAGCTAAATCAGAGTCACAAAAACCAGACTGCTTTTTAGCATGCCTCCAATGCTGCCAGAAACACTGTTTGAATAAACAAAGGAAGATAATTCCTGATAACCCTGACAAGCCTAAAATGCTGAATCATGATATTAAGGCTAGGATAGATATATGGTAGTAAAGCCTACATGCTATTAATATAGTTAATATTTGTTCAAGAGTTGCTTAAGGAGATTAATCTCCTGAAGGGAACAGAGGAGTTGGTATTTTGTCACAGTCAGCCCTTCATATCCACAAATGCTTTAGCCACTGATTCATTTTCCTATTTTACTATGCCATTGTATTTAGTGGAACTTGAGCATCCATGGATCTTGGTATCCACAGGAGATCCTGGAACCAAACCACAGCAGATACCAAGGATCCACTGTATGTGTTAAAGATAAAATGTCCTGATAAACATCTAGATGGCTGAATGTAAGATGCCTAACCTACAATATCATGGAATGTAGCAAAGGTGAAGTATCCAATTACTATGTCTATGTTCCTCCCAAAGAGGAATCTATAGGTATCTGTGTATTTATCAATATAAATATTAATAATAGCCTAAAAGGTGACCCCAGGCAGAATCCAGAATTAGCTGGGAAGTGGCAAGGATCCTCAACCTCACAGAATAAGAGATAGGAGTGGGGTCCCATGCCTGTTTCAACAGCATGTTTATTGGGAATGTGTATAAAGCTGTGTATAAAGAATCCACGGATACAGAGGACAGACTGTATTTCATGTAATCAGTTTTCTGTTTTAGTGATCTATGGTTTTTAATCTAAGCTTTTAAATTAATGTTTTATATGTTTAATTCTATAGGCAACTTAATCCTACATAATTTTAACTTTTCATGTTTTAGCTATATGTGGTTTGACTTGTATCTCTTTTTATTCTGTAAGCCACCTTGAGTCTCACTCTTGGGGATGAAATGGAATATAGTTCATTGACAAACTGAAATCAATGGCACTGACTTTAGTCATGATTAACTGAGGTTCTACTGTTTCAACATGTCTAGTTTTAGTATCATTGAATCTCACTCCAATACAGTGTTTATAAATGACTTAGTGAGTTTCATTCGCTAAAGATATATCACCGTCTAAGTAAAAAAAAAGAAAACAGAGTGCTTAAATGCTTAATATCACTACAAATCAGAATTTCAAAAAAATAATATTCTGGACTCCAACACCAGAATCCATAGCCAGCATGACACTGAAATCCCCCCAAATGAACTATACTAAAGCTCTGATAGCTAGAAGAAAGTACACTCTTCAGCAAACACAGTTGATCCGTCAGAAAAATTATGCGAACAAGAACATTCCCATCTATCCAGAATTCATTAAATACAAGACAGAGAAAAAACAGTCGCTCCCCCTAATTTTTTTCCCCACATGAAAAAGTGACTACAAAGACCAAGGAAAAGTAAACAGATCCTTGATGGCAGATAAAGACATAGGCAAACACACTATTTGAACCTCCAAAATTAATTCTTCTTCCAAGAGGACAGCCCTGTAACTGCAAAAGCTGCATGTCAGAAGCCACAGACAATAAACAGTGAACCTCTGGCCAAAGGCAGTTGCTTCCAATTAAGTGTTAACATAAACTTGCTCTTAACGAAAAGAGACAAACCACTATCTAATCAAACAGTCTCTGCTAACCTCCTTTCCCCTGACAACAGTTGGTCAAGAGGAAAATGATGAAAGTTCAGAGGTGGGCTCTTCTCAAGTTCTTCTGCTCTGCTAAGCAGACCCACTCAGTCATGAGTGTGCATAATCAGGCAGCATAAAATAGGCCATAAGCCTCTTGCTCCTGTATATTGACAGCACGGCAAAGGCCAGCAAGACGTTTGATGAGCTTTCACTCTTGGCAACAGTAAATTTCATTTTCCCCAAAAGATCCCTAGGGAGCTATTTGTCTGCACACGAAACAAATGCTGTTTATCCCCACCAGTATTACTCAAGGCAAAGCACACTAGGGGAGAAATGTGTGCAGATCCTTCCACAAGTGAAGCTGAACAATGGAAGCTTCCTGTCTGACAGACCAATTGATCAACTAATTGCTTTTATTTCCTATCTTTCTTAGAGTGGCATACATAGTTATTCCCCTCCTCCCATCAGACAACAAGTTTGACTGGTCCAAGGTGGAAAAGGAAGATTTGTGGCCAAGTGGGTATTTGAAACTTGCAGTCTCCTGTCTTATATACGAAACCATTTCACCAAATCTGCCCTTTTAACAAGAAAAACCCATAATCCTTCTAGCCAAATATGTCTACTCAGACTGGACTGTCCTTGTCAGGTCTGCAGAGTAGGACCTTCTGATAGTTGTTCTTTGCAGATCCTTGCTTTCAGTACAAGACATGCACACATATATGCACACCACCACCACCACCACCACCGTCAACACAACACCTTGACTCTGCAAATAGGGCTTATAGTGTAGATAGAATGCACAGAAAATAAAGCAGCAAAGAGTACTATAGGCCTTTGCAGACTGCCAGAAATAGTGCACATTAAATTGAGGCACTGCCCTGGTTCAGTGCTAGGGAGTCATGGGAATTGTATTTTTTTCTGAGACATTGAGCCTTCTCTGTCAGAGAGCTCTGGTGCCACAATAAATTACAGTTCCCATGATTCCCTAGCACTGAGCCAGGGCAGTGCCTCAATTTAATGTGCACTATTTCTGGCAGTCTGCAAAGGCCATATATCTCCTTATGCTTTATTCACATGAGGGAGTAAATGCTATCATTGGTGCATTGATAAAGTGGTGTGATGAGCTACAGGCTCAACATTTCAGAAAAATTATTGTGTCTGAGTATATCTGATTGTGTGCCAACACAGAACTGATATCTTCAAATATTAACATCTTTCTAAAATCAAATTAAAATATATAAGAATTTCACAGATTACTGCACACACTTCTTCAGTCCCTCTCGTGCTACCACGGAATTTTTAAATAGAGGTTGCAAGGAATCCTGAAAATTCTAGCACTCCCATATCTTTCCCATGCCTTATACAAAGAATCCCCAGTGAAGAGACTAAACTATAAGTACTGTACTATCCATGAGGAAGAGAGAACATATTTATTGGTATCTCTATCCAACCAAGTCTTTCCCATAAAAAGATATGGCCCCTTGATAGCAGAATCTTCCCGCCCACCTTTTTTTCTGCTAAGTGTGTCAAAATGTCTCTGGTTATGAAACTAGTAATCAGAATGAAAGCCAGAAATATCTACATGGTGTGGGCCCTCTTTGAGCATTATGATCAGGCTTTATAGCTCTCCATGTCAAGACCATTTACCCTCAGAAAGGCCAGTCAACTGTTGATGCATCTCAATGAGGTCCTTGCCTGTTGGCTGCAGAGGTTTCCCTGGTAACAGTGTTCCAGCTGAGCAGGATATTGATTGCTCCAAGGAATGATTTGCCACTTGGAAAAAGATTTTGGGAATCTGAAAACTGAAGCAGGGAACCAAGGAAGAGGTTAAGAGGGAAAAGGGAGGAATTCATGTCTGAACCAATGGGAAACAGTTTAAAAACGACATATGCTCTTAAGATTTAGGACCTTTGCAGACTGCCAGAAATAGTGCACATTAAATTGAAGCACTGCCCTGGCTCAGTGCTAGGGAATCATGGGAATTGTAATTTATTGTGGCACCAGAGCTCTCTGACAGAGAAGGCTCAATGTCTCAGAAAAAAATACAGTTCCCATGACTCCCTAGCACTGAGCCAGGGCAGTGCCTCAATTTAATGTGCACTATTTCTGGCAGTCTGCAAAGGCCTTTAGTTCATGTGAAAAATGATGACTTGAAACCAGAGGCTTGAAATTCAAAGCTGAACATTCCTCCTGAAAAAATGTGGGAAGCAATTTATACAGATTTTAGGAAATTGTGGGAAATGCTTTGCACTGGAAAAAATAAACTACGGTAGCTTTGCCTCTCTGTTTTTAAATAAATCAGTAAGAAAGACAATTATTTCCCACTACACCATTACCCAGAAAATTTGCCTACTTAAATACGTATCATATTTGTGTGAAACAGTACTCAATAAAGCCATTCATTTAATGTAGTTTTATACAAAACACAAAAACAAATAGGAATTTGCTGCTTAACAGGGATTCAGAGCCAGTCCTGGTCAGGGAGGGTCTCTGTATGATCTACATGTTTTTAACATTTGTTTGCAAACTCATACATTACATTTTAGGTATGTCCTTAAACATTATATGCCAAAAAATGTACGGTGTGAAGATGTAAAAAGTGCTTGAGTCCAGGTATCCTGGGCCTAAGTCCCACCTTTAGTATTAGAAAGACTTTGTTTATGTCCCCACCAAAAATATTGTTTTCAAAGACAATATTTGATATCTAACTTCCTATAAAGGCAACAAGGTTCTTATATAGTTGACTGCTTCTTCTGCCTAAGCATATAAAGTCCATCTTCTAACATCCCAGTTAACCAGAAATGCAGTTATTTGGATATGCAGTTCATATCCAAATTGCTTGGCAAAGGGTACACCACTGTAGTTAATCTGACCAGTGATGCTAAATCTGGCATCAGGCCTAATAGAATTGTTGGATTTATCTCGGCAAAGCCTGGACCTGAAAATTCCTCTGCTTCACTGGCATTGCCAGATCAGAGTTTCTAGTGTGGCTTGATATCTAACTTAGCTGATTTTTTATTATTATTATTATTAAGCCCAGCACCTGAGCCTTGATGCTCTCAGCTCTAAAAGAGTCTAGCTTCCACATAAATGGAATTTATGACTGAAAAATGCCAAGAAAATCCAAATCACGGTCTCCCCCCTGTTCACTTCAGGATACATTTAATATTTACTTTATTATTATTAACTGTCAAGTGCCTTTACTGATAGAAAGACTATTGTATTCTTAAAGGATATTAGTAGAATATCTGTTTTATCTTCTAAGGAAGCCTGGGTGTTTTGAATATATTCAACATTCTTCGATGGTTAAGCATGACAGAAGAACGTCAGTAATGGTAATCAAGCTGTTTTGCATCTTGGTAAGGACCCACTTTGATAGGGTTCAATGAACTCAGATGGGTTCTAATAAAATTTTGGTTCATGATGAGTAATGCTACAGTTCAGTTTTACAGGTGTGAACTGAAACATGTAATAATAATAATAATGTTTTATTTATACCCCGCCCCTCTAGCCAAACAACATTAAAATCCAACAAATATATTGCAACATTGTATAAAATCTAAGAATCCCAGAACCCACCCACCCCTTATAAAAGTATTAAACACACTGTATATTAAAACATATTAACAAATTAAAACAACTCAAACAACTCAGGCAGCCATAAGCAAACACCAGCGGCGACTCTAACCAAGGTAGGGGAGGAATGGGGCACTCCTAGCCAGGAATAATCAGGAAAGGCCTGCCCAAGGAACTTGTCAATGCCAATCTTCTCCAGTGCACAAGGATCTCCTGCCCTGTATATGTCACTGTGGACAGTATGCTGAGATGGTAGGACATTTGAAATTGCCATGATATGGTGCTGTATAATGGCCAACAATAATAATATAGTTGTCCCTCCATTTTCGCAGGGGATTCCTTCTGGAGCCCCCGCAAAAACAGAGATTCACAAATATTCAAGCCCTATGCAAAACAGCACACCCCATTGATTTTCACGGAGGTCACTACTCCGTGAGTATGCAAATCTGCAGATTTTAAGTCTGTGACAAAGGAGAGGCAACTGTAAATACCATGGTATATCAGTTATCTAAACCAGCAAAATGTGAACAGATGTAACTGGGAAAGCCAAATGCCATTTGGAGTCAAACACAGATATCAAAAAATTAGAGAATATTTAAGGCACAATGGACTGTCTGCATAGTTTCAACAGATAATTCTGCAGGGACATTTTGGGAACATATTTCTTTAAGCTTTAGCATATTCCCTGGCCCATTTTCTAACCCCCATTTACTCATTTAGCAACAAGGATGCAGTATTATTTGCCAACAATCTCTCATCATTCATATAAGGCAGAGTTGGTTGTTCAATCAATATTTGTCAGCAGCCAGAATGATTTCATTTCATGCATGTTCTAATTATATAATAGAGATTATTACAAAACACCTACAATGTTTGTAATCATTTAAAAATAATGAGAATCAATATTAGCTTACAGAGTTGCCATAATAGTGAACCCATCCCTGATATGTAGTTCCCGATTGGCTCTTCATACATCATTATTTATTTATTTAGAATTAACTTGCCCTTGGTTAATTAACTAATTGTTATTCCTCTACTCAGTGGCCACACTTGATATAGCTCTGAACATCAGTGACATGACCAAGTGGAAGATCTTAACTAGATCACTCCCAAAAACAAAGCAAAGGTTTATTCACTTTTGTTTCTTGTTTGCACAGAGTTTAAAGTACGGTACTTTTGGTCTATATATAAGTTCTCATTTTAAATCATCATTTGATGTACAACATCTATAACTGCTGAGAGATACTCTCTTTCACTATGCCCATCCAGAAAACTTAACATTAAGGGCCAGTTTATACAAAGTGCTAGAACAAGTTTTGTGCACTCCTTAGTTGTACTAATTGTTTTTTTTTAAAAAAAAATAATCCCTGCTTCACTATGTGAAAATAAGCAAATAAAGAAGAAAGATAGACTGAAAACATCCACTGTAACATATCACTTTTGCCTATCTGAGCTATTTTAGTGAACAGAACTGACAAACATGAAGTCCATGCCTTGAAGTGGTACATATGAGGAAGACCTTTAACTTGTTCCACAGGTCAGTGGCAAACCATACATGTTCTCCATGCCTCAGGTTCAACCTG
Source organism: Phrynosoma platyrhinos (assembly GCA_020142125.1). Classification (NCBI taxonomy): domain Eukaryota; kingdom Metazoa; phylum Chordata; class Lepidosauria; order Squamata; family Phrynosomatidae; genus Phrynosoma; species Phrynosoma platyrhinos. The sequence goes on from CM034701.1 coordinate 39,185,614, forward strand.
AGACATCTCCAACACAAAAGTTCAAAAGTGGCAGTATGGTAAAAGGTCTCCAGCTGTTCTCAGATGCAGTTATGATCTGGTGTAGTGTGAAGTCATATACCAGTAATCAGATATAAAAATAAAGTTCAACCTTATTTCTAGTACAAAAGAAAGATAAGTGAACTACAGTGGCTAGTGAGACATAGTGAGAAATTCCAAGGTTTGATACTTACATCTCTCAAGAACACACTAGACACCTTTTTAGCATGCTACATCCTTTAGCCTCATTCTCCAGTTTTGAAACTTACCATTTTTAAAGGTTCAATACGTTAGGATCCTAAATGTCCTCTGGAAACAACAAAAAGTATTTTTTTTCATAAGGGCAAGTATTTGGATGCTAAAATTGAACAGTCTCATAAAAATGATTTTTAATAATTTACATAGTTTAGATAGGAGTAAATTATATTGAGAGCCAGTATAATGTAGTGGTTTGAGTTCTAGGCTAGGACTCTGGGAGACTAGGGTCCAAAACCTTGCTTAGCCATCAAAACCCACTAGGTGCCCTTTGGCAAGTCACACTCTTTCATGCTTAGTGGAAGGCAATGGCAAATCTCCCCTGAATAAATCTTGCAAAAAAAAAAAATCCCTTATAATAGGCTCATCATAACTTGGAGTTGACTTGAAGGGACATAAAAGAAGAGACAGTTAAGAGGTGATATGATAGCCCTGTTTAAGTATTTGAAGGGGTGACACATGGAGAATGGAGCAAGCTTGTTTTCTGCTGCTCCAGAGAACAGGACCTGGAACAATGAATCTCCAGGAAAACACCTAAACATTAGTAGGAACTTCCTGACAGTAAGAACTGTTGGACAGTGGAACACACTCCCTTGGATTGTGGTGAAGTCTCCTTCTTTGGAGGTTTTCAAACAGAGGCTGGATGACCATCTGTCGGGGTGCTTTGATTATGTGTTCCTGCATGGCAGAGGGTTGGACTGGATGGCCCTTGTGGTCTCTTCCAACTCTTATGATTCTATGATTCTGAAAACATCAAACTAATTTGTTCAACCTAAATATTTCCAGGATGGAGCAAGCTTAATTTGTAAACATCTAAATAAAAAGCTATTATTACTATTGTGAAGTCGTAGGCTTTCATGGCCGGCATCCATAGTTTTTTGTGGGTTTTTCGGGCTGTGTGGCCATGTTCTAGAAGACTTTCTTTCTGACGTTTCGCCAGCATCTGTGGCTGGCATCTTCAGAGAATACTGAAATGGAAGAGAGTAGGTCTATATATACTGTGAGACCCTGGGTAGGGAGGAGTGATTCCCATGTAAACTGTGTCTTGTTCTGTGTTGAATAGGTATACATAATTGGAATGAAAAGGCCACAACTTTATTGGTTATATCCCTCCAGTGAAAAAATTGACATTGTATAGGGACTGGACCCTGAAAATGCCTCATTGAAACAGGTATGGTTCCCCACCCCCATCTCTTTAGACTGAGGGACTGATGATCTTTTGCCATTTGTCAGCTAATCTGATTTGGTGCCCTGAAAGAGACAGAGAGACAGCATGGTGTAGTGGTTTGCATACAAGACTAACACTCTGGAGACTAGGATTTGAATCCCCATTCAGCCATGAAAACCCATTGGATGACCCTGGGCAAGTCACTCTTTCTCAGCCTCAGAGGAAGACAAGGGCAAACTCCCCTCTGCATAAATCCTGCAAAGAAAACCCTGTGATAGGGTCACAATAATTTTAAAAAAAATGCAGGCATACAACAACATGAGGTAGACTGCATAAGTCTACCTCCCCAATACATGGAGGGCAGGAAGGAAATTCCCAACCCCGCTCTTCTTGTCATTGTGTAAGGAGTATGTTGACTGAAGAAGGATACACATGTACATGAAATACGAGAAAACAAATTATTAAATCAGCAGCTAAAAAGTTCTGAACCTGTATAAATAGAAGCTTTGCATAGGTGGAGAAAAGATTCTTTAGAAGATCTACTTTGGCTCATTTTCAGTGCCTCCTTCAGCAGCTGCTTTAGTGTGTGTGTTTTAATTTAGGTAAGTCTCCTTACTACCTAAATGAGCCAGTTATTCAGGGACCATGTAGGGCTATGACAATGCAGTGTATAACCAACCAGATATGGGCTGTAATGATTTAGAAAGCAAAATCAGAGTGGGGGCAACACTTTCAGCCATCACTCTCTATGGAGACACATTTTCTTTCAATTTCATAGGTTCTCTAAATTATCTGTAAAATGGAAAGCTGATTTATCAAGTGATTTTAAAAATATTATTGAATGCAGCCCCCCACATTCCTAGCATAGAATCTATTAAAAGCAGCAGAACATTAATACTTCTCCCACTATACCTTTGCCAGTCTAAATTGTTCTTGGCACCTCTTCTTATTTAACTCTCTTAAATTTATATTCTTAACAATGCTTGCCAAATGGAAAGTGCTGAGCATGACACGTAAGTAAATTCAAAGTGTTTCCAGGCTCCACCTTCCTTCACATTTAGAAAATACATGGACTGCTGGTTTAAAATATTCTTATAAAATACTGGCTACTGGAGAGGTTATGAGCAGAAATTCTCAGGACACCAGCATTTGTCACCATGATCATAATTCATATGAATTCATAAACTTTCCCCCTAAACGCTATGATTATAACATCAGGGGGTTAATAAAACAGCATTCACTCCTCTCCTTCCTTTAACCAATAACTTATTCAAATTGCAATTGCCTATAATGCACACCCTGTATCACATTACTACTTATGCTACATGCAATCTCCCAGGTCATCAATCAACCCAGCTGCCAGAAAAGATCTTGTTCTTGCCTTACCAGTGTAGCCAGTGTAGTGTGAGCACTTGAGGTATCAGAACCAAATAAAAATGACTGCACCCAGTTGGTCCCAACTTTTTTTTATCATTTAGGAGTTTGGCTGTCCCATATCCATGAACAGCAACAGATCAGTTTCACAACATGCAATCCCAAGAAACCAATGAACAAGTTGCAAAATGAATCTTTTTTATTTCACAACAAAAATTATTGTGTGCATTCCGCAAAAAAAACCCTCAGGGCTGTCTGCTCACTCTAATCTTATGTGATTAAATACCTTGCTTCTTTAACCAATTAATCAATTAGTTCACCAATTAAAATAAATATGACAGAACCTCAATAGAGGTATTATTTTGAGAATGCTTAATGAAGGCTATACTTCTTGTTGTTAATCATTAACATTACATGGATTGTTTGGGAAATACTCTGATCTGATCTGCAAGAATATAAGTACAGATTCACACAAACAATTTAAACATGGTAATGTGTGCTGGATTTTCTGTTTGAGACTTCCCTCATCATACACATAATTACACACATGAAAAAGTGATCATTTCCTATACCTTCTCAACGAAGTGCAGCCAAAACCCTAAAACACATTGCCCTAACTTTTTTCTTAATGAGAGATGAGGACAGAGTACCAAAAAATCATAAATATTAGCATATTTACATATGCTACAAATAGTGGTGAAGATGGTCACCTCTACTCTTGTTTTATTTTTTATTATTAACTTGTAAAAGACTTGTATCGTTTGTGTTTGTCCACAACAAAAACAAAGGGCCAGTTTAGGGGGGAAGCAGACGACTGCTTCCCAGTCGCCGCGGGTCGGAGTGCCGGCGGAGCTCAGCCTCCGCACCGCTGCGCTCCTCCGGCGACTCTAAAAGGAGCTCCAAATTGGCGCTCCTTTTAGATGTCAGGGAAAGTGCGCCCTAAAAGCGGCGGGCGCACTTTCCCTGACTCAAACGCCGCGGCGCGTCCGGTCGCCGCGGTGTGAGGTCATGCCCGGAGCGCCGGCCGTGCGAACGGCCAGCGACTCCGAGGGCGACCTCAGGAAGAGGAAGGGGTGCCACTCGTGCGGCTGCCCCTCCTCTTCCGGGCCTGGAAGACAGCTCAATTAGTCGTCTGCCGAGGCCCTTAGTTAACATAAAGCTTTTCAAGCCATCATAGGTTTAATACCCTTAAAACCTAGAATTCTTAGTACATGAAACTGCAATTAAACTGATGTAAAACAGTTGTAAACTGATAAGGTTTCACCCCTTCTACATACAAAATTACTATTCTTTCACATGGGAGAATTGGGTACCAAAAAAATCTCACCAGTAAATAAATTTGTTTAAGCAAGAAACACAGGATGAGCTTAAAGATTCCATGGTCCTTCTTCCGCAATCTTTCTTCCTTATCAGTGAGGATAGATTAAGCCAGAATGTTTGGTTTCTGGAGTTTAAAAAAAGCACTAAACACTCGCAGTGAAATTCATCAGAGTCATAAGTACTTGTCAGAATGAGTCCAAAGAATCCACAAAAGACCCCACATTTGCTGTCTATTGAGACAGGCAGTAGTTGAAATTGGAGCTCCTTTGCCTCTTGTCACTTAAGACAAATGATTTATCTTCGTAGCAAACATAAAGTGTTGTGAATTTTTCCGGCTTCCATTCCTGGATAGGAGACTTAGCATTCTCAGACAGGACTTCTTCAAAATGAGATTGCTTTTTCTTCTACGATTTACATTACCAGAGTCCGTTATTAGCCTGATATTTTATCTCTGACACTGTGAGAAATATTGCTGCCATAAACCCCAATGCCCTTAGTAAAAGCTAAACTACTTGGCGAAAGCTAATAAAGTGAGGAACAATGAAGGCAATTGCCAATGAATACTTAAGCACCAAACAAGGCAGCTGCCCACACACATGCACACACACTCTTTCCTTTGATTTTGAGAGCAGTGAAATATAATTGCAGCACATAGTTTTTTCCAACCCTATAGTTCTCTACTGCAGGATTTGTGCCACAATGGCAGGGAAACTGACTGCATGCCATCTTTTGCTTTTATTCCTTGACCCCTTTAAAAATTCACCAGTGTGAGAAATAGACTTTAAAAATAAACCTGACCTCTGTTTGACAAAGAAGGTTTTCCAGACTTGTGGTTCTCACCACAGCTATAATATCAGACCTGCCTTGCTATGTGATAGGGATATAATTCCATGCAGCTTTCATTATAATGAATAATTTTAGCAATTTTCTTCCCACTGTATGAAAATCTTCAAAAACTGTACAATGTTTCAAAATTATTTGAAGTCTGTGATTTAGCCTGTATGAAATTTACATATGATGATTTTGTGCAGAAAACAGAAAATGCATAGAAAAATCATGTGCAAATCTGTGCACAATAAGTACCCACTTGCAGCCTTTTCCCTGTACATTCTGTACAAAAATGTTGTTTCCCGTGCAGATGCTGCTTTCTTCAGAACAGAAAATGCTGCTTTAATCACAGAAAATAGCATGCACATATCTGTGCATAGAAATAAATCCTGATCAGCAAAAATTCTCATCAGTCTAGTATCCCTCTTATCAGGATTTGCAGACCTCCATAGCTGCCATATAAACTCAAGATCCACACAACAAACTGTAAGCCACAATGCAAATAAATGGCAGATGGAAACAGCCCCTTCCTGCATTAAAGTTATAGGTAGGCAGGAAGGCAAATCAGAGCTTGAAAAAAATAATAAATTTCTATTTCAAATCCCAGAATCCACAGGAAACTGTAGGCAAAGAAAGCAATTTTTCTAGGCTTTGGTGTAAATACCGGTAATTAAAAGTTACACAGTAACTTGGTCAATCAGTAATACAGTTACTGTAATATGTAGAACACAGAAAAATGTAGAAGAGAAGAGGTATATATTGCAAATAGGAATAGTATTGTGAAAAACTGAGTAGGGCAACTGCTAATTTCAAACAGCCCTGTTCAGTTTCAAATAGTGGAAGGAGATGAAGGGCCTTTGCAGACTGCCAGAAATAGTGCAAATTGAGTCCACTTTAAGGGTTAGGGTTAGGGTTAGGGAATCATGGGAACTGTGTTTTAATGTGGCACCAGAGCTCTCTGACAGAGAAGACTCAATGTTTCAGAAAAAAAACAATTCCCATGATTCCCTAGCACTAAAGTGGACTCAATTTGCACTATTTCTGGCAGTTTGCAAAGGCCTGAAGTTTAGCTAGAGAAAAGCAGTCTGCCTCTCTTTATGTCCATGATAACAGTGAAAGAATAGCAAAAATACTACCCTTTCTGTGCTAGTGTGTCCTGCCTATTTGAGACAATGAGGTAAGCTGCAGGCTCCATTAGTTCCTGGTAAACTAGAAAAAGCATCTTCTAAGATGAAAGAGAAGGTGTAAGCTGAAGCCCCTTGCTTGCTGACTACCCATGCAGGACAGGCCTTCAATGCTCAACATCTTATTTTGTCTCATTGTTCCATTACCTCTGATGTGGGTTAAAACAAAAAGATCCTGCATGGGGAAAACTTCCTAAAAGTCTCCCCTGTACATAATCTATGCGGTTGACTTTGATTCCCACAAACGGATTTCATCCTCACATATTCACTGCTAGCACTAAACTCACACTGACTGCAACCTCTGTTTAATGTTAGCCAGCTAGGACTAGAAGATCCCTCCTAGTTAGCTAGTATAAACAGAATTAAGCCCCTTAAATTGCAGTTTTGAACATTAACTCCCCTTTGCATGGGGTTTCAAAATTCAAGATGGAATCTACAGCCTCTCCTCCTTTTCTTCTCCAGGTAAAGCAGCCTGCTGTCTCACTTTAATGTAGTAAAATAAACCAACCACTGGATAAATGTATGTATCTTTGAAAGCATACATTGAACTAATGAATATGTAATAGTGACAGAATTCAGAGACATAGCCATGGAATATCACTGTGCAAAGGAATCTTGTAGCACCTTTGAGACTAACTGTGTGAAAGAAGTTGTAGCATAAGCTTTCATAAACTGAGGTCTAATTCCTAAATCCATGAAAGCTTATGCTACAGCTTCTTTCACAGTTAATCTCAAAGGTGTCATAAAATCTCTTTGCATGTAATAGTGGGTAACACACCATAGACATCAGGATCTGTAGCACAGTCCCACTATACATTATTATTGTTGCCAGTGTTTCTCTTATCAGTGTTTTCTGCAGCAAATGCATGTGCGGAGGTAAAATATGTATTTCTATACATATAAGGAAAACCTGACAGGATCTAATGATTCTCATAAATTCTAATTCTAAAATGTGTCACTTCATCTTTTCATTCCATACTAATTATATGATATCATTCTCTGTACATTTAAAATACAAGCAGAAATGGACATGAACAAATGAAGAGAAGAAGCAGAATGCATTAAAACCTAGAAAGCACATTTCAAGTGGCACAAGACAAAAGAGAGGAACACTTTTTACAACTGCCCTTACGTTAACCCCATGATTATTGAAGAGCAACTTATTACAACTGAAAACAACTCTGAAGTGTAGATATCCACAGTGTTAATCACAATTCCCTGATAAAGAAACTAACAGCTACAAAAAGCTCAGATGAGAATTAGCACTAAAATCAGATGTCTGCAATTTAAACTTAATTCAAGTAAACACAGATAAGTAACAGTGGTAATTAGACAGCATCTTGCTATACGGAAATAAGAAAAATCAATAGTCCATGCTCACATTATATAAAAATGTTTTAACAATTCAGCTACAGGTCTAACAACTCAGTCACAGAAATTCCATTCCCATGTACTGGCTTGATATTTCATTCATTCATTCAGCCTGAATATGCAGTGCGCCAACTATTACAACGATATTTAGGACAGAGAAGGTATCTGTACTGTCAAAAAATTAACACAAACTGTACTCTAGGACTTTTCCCAATCAGTCTTGGGAATTTTTATGGTCCTCCAAATGTTGCTGAACTTCAACTTCCAAGAGGCCCAGCTAACATAGCCTGTGATGACAGATGATGGGATTTGCACACTAAGGTGGGGTGCAGACGGGCAGCTCTTGGCCACTCCAGGAAGCGGCGGATTGGGCCAAGGCTAGTCCATGCTGTGGCCCCGATCCTCTTTTTTGCCACCCCAAAAAGAGCAGCAAAATGCTGCCCCTTTCAGGGGTGGCAAAAGGGTGCCCTAAGAGCTGGCATGTGGCTCTTCTTCGCCCTTTCCGGCACAGCGCATAAGAACGCTGTGCCAGGAGGGTGTCCTGATACCGTGCGCCATGGGTAATGGCACACGGCATCAGGACGACATCGGCGTGGGGTTGGGGTGTCCGGCGTGTGGCTGCCCCACCTATCTCTGCCTCCAGGCCAGCCCTTTGGGCCTGTCTGCAAAGGCCCTAAGAATATCTGGATGGTTGATAGATCCCATGCTTGTTCTATATGTTACAGTTGTCTATTCTCCAACATCTAACAAAAACCAGGACACATATGGCTGAGCCATATCAGAGTGTGGTCAAAAGTGTGTAGCCAGCAACAGGAAAGCAAAAATTATTAGTGAAGAAGAATACACCAAAACTACTATTTTAAGTAGAAAATCCTGGTATATATGTATAGAGTTTAAGGAAGACCAAACTCTACCCCCTCCTTTCCTTTCCCTCCTGCTATATTTAGTCCAAACTTCATTTACACTTTCAACTCATTTCACAGCAACCCAAGTAAGCCAAGGATGAAAGGGGAAGAGAGAGAAACGGGCAGTTTAAAGGCAGATAAGAAAGTGAGAAATTGGAGGATTAAACAGGATGGTCCCTGCTAAACTGGTACAGTTGGAGGGTATCCAGTTGTGTGTTGGTACTGCATCAAATTATTCCACAACAAATGTAACAAATGCAGAGGTAGCATAAGCATATACAGACATCCACAAACACAGCCATTTGAACCTATCAGGTTTTCCTTATGTGTGCAGAAAAATACGCATATCTTACCCCCACACAAACATTTGTTGCAGAAAAGACTGGTAAAATGATTTTTCCCCACCATGGCAACAATAACAATGTAACACTTTTCCTACAGACTGCATGCAGAGTGAACACAGAGGCCAGTGGGACTGTACTACAGTGACTGGTTTCTGAGATATACTTAATATTAGCAGTTATATATTAATTACTTCAAATCATACTAAGCATCCACAATTAAAAATTGGTTTTCTGTTGACTTACCATAGTTGAATAAAAAGACTATGTGAAAAAGGCAATAGGTGACAATACAACTGATATCATTATGGAAAAGGGAGATAAAAGACGGGGCAAGATCCTTTCATTCCCATGAGATTCATCAATAGCAGCTGGATAAAGAAAAGCCAATTCCAAAACTCTGAGAGATGATCACCCTCAAAGTGACTTTTTGTATTCCAGTATACAAGTTTTGTTAAACTCATTTGTATGCTTCTTCTGCTTCTTATGATTCACCACATCACATCCTTTTAAACAACTATTTTTGTCATGTTTTAGTCACTTTTATTAGTTAATTTTGTTCAGGTTTGTGGTTTGTGACATTACAGTATTGCAAACCACTTCAGATTTTTGAAATGTAAAGCAAAATAGAAATGCCTTAATAAATCTATACTGTATTTGAACTTTCTATATTTCTCTCTTATGCTATACAAATCCCAGTAATCATACTGAGTTGCCAAATTTGACATTTTATCTAATGAGACAAAAAAGGAACATTGCAGTAAGGTTTGGGGCAGATCCATTAATTACTTTTACTATCTCAAAAACAAATATTTATCTGGTGGCTGTTACATATTGATTGTAGTCAAGACTGCCTGTATGCAGCAATTGTTAGATCAATTGTGTCCATGCCTGCTGAGGTCAGATCTGACCATTGTGACCTATGCTTTATTTACATGTGAACTGTATTGCTTAGCAGACACTGTAATTTAAAGACTGACTCAATTTTTAAAATCCTATTTTACTCACTATAATTTAAAGAATATCTTCTATCATAAATTCTACACTACAATAAAAACTGATATAAATTCTCAATGATAATAAATTCTCAAATCAACATCCTCAGAAAAGCCCAGGCAATGTCCAAAAAATTTTCTAGTAAAAAAAAATGTGAAAAACAAATTACTTCAATTTAAAATGGATGATTCTCACTATAAATCACTTTAGATAAAATGGTGATCTGGTTTCTATGTGTCCTATGTCTCCTTGTTGTTGTTATGTATGTTCAAGTTATTTCTGACTTATGGCGATTTTAAAACCAAACTATCATGGGGGTTTGGGGCAAGATTTGTTCAGAGGTTTTGCCTTCCCCTGAGGCTGAGAGCATGTGACTTGCCCAAGATCACCCAGTGAGTTTCATGGCTGAGCAGGGAAATGAACCCACATCTCCAGTGTCAGAGTCCAACACTCAAACCACTATGCCATGCTGGCTCTCCTTATGTCTCCTACTTCGATTTAAAAAAAGTATTAGGAATATTTTTAAAAATACTTTTAGAACACCAGCACCAGTATCTGGTAGCACGTTCTTGGATAAATTTAAAGGGGAAAATATGCAGACATCTAAAGGGCACACAGAGACAGATGACTACTTTCCAGCCCAGTATAATTTTAATGATGTTGTGAGCTAGAATACTAGTACCATAGAATCTCCAACCAAGGATGGATTATTGTAGGAAAACTTTTTGGCAGACGTTTATGTAAATCTGACTGACTCCTTTCAAGCATGCATTACTGTAAATGAGCACAACTTGGGAGGCTTGACTGCAATGGTTTGTCTTTTTATTTATTATTATGTTATTATTTCATTAGGAATAAAAAATATAAAAATATTTTTATAGCACTAGGAATATTTGGAACATTAGTATGTCAAGAAAATGGTATCTTTAAATATAAATATATAGTGGAACTATAAGAGATGCTGACTACTAAATGAGCAAATACACATCATTACAGAATAAGATTGTGCTTCCAGAGCTTAGCTTCTAGCTTTTTTACTCTAGCAAAGCCACCTTACAAGAAGACAAAACAAGACGGAGTCTTATACAGCATTCTCTGTTAACTTTTTCCACATAAAGTGATCCTTCACCCCCATGTTCTTATCTCTTTGTTTCCTGGACAGCATTCATTGGCACTAATGCACACATGGGGCCTTAACTCTCCGGAGAGCAAATCGTCACACTGCCTTTCCTGAATGGCAATTTGACAGCACTTTTCATTTGACTGATTTCTATCTCTTCTTTTTCTCTCAGCAGCTGTGAAATGCCTGCTGATTATCAACTTCATTATGCACGTGGATTTGCAAGTATCTCAACCACACATGCCTTGAAGGTATTTATATAGCTCAAAACTCTCCCATAGGTTCCAGAGCTTAAATAACTCCCTGCTGAACGAACCCACTTCTTCGGTCCAAGAGACAGACAAACCCTATCAGCTTCCAAACTTTCTCAGCACACTGGCACTTGAAATGTCTTAAAATGACTGGGACCTTGATTCATGTATATATTGAAACTATACAGATATGAAACCAAGCGACATTTTAACTCTAAATCAGCAGCCACCTGTCTTCATGATAGCAAAAGTTCTATTCTTCAGTTAGTGGCTGTTGAAATCAGCCTTCCCAACCTACAGCCCTCTAAATGTTATAGGGTTCATTTCCTAGCATTCCTGACCACTTGCCATTTCAGGGTGAGGTCAGGGGTGGTCCAAGATAAGCAAAGGGCAACACAAAGAGATAGCTTTCCAGGCCGACATTAGGTAAACATCAGCTGGGCTTCTAAGGCTCTGCTCATTCTGGCTCCATTTCTCCCATACACACACTTTTAACAGTGGATTTTTGGCACAGTAGTCCCAGTCATTTTAAGACATGTGCTGAATCATTATGCTCTGTCTGAGTCTGGAAAATGAGTTCCAGTGCATCTCAGTTTTTATTTCAACTTGCATGGGTAATAATAATAATAATAATAATAAAATTTATTTATATACCGCCCGG
>CM034701.1:39215374-39233443 GCA_020142125.1 Phrynosoma platyrhinos
GATCACTAGAAAAAACAATAATGCTAGGAAAGGTAGAGGGGACAAGAAGGAGGGGAAGACCACAAACAAAATGGATGGATTCAATCAAGAGAGTCACAGGCATGGGTTTGCAGGGACTGAGCAAAACAGTGGTGGATAAGGAATGTTGGAGGTGTCTCATCCACAAGGTCGCCATACGTCGAGGCCGACTTGAGGGCAGTTAACAACAAACAACAACAACTTTTTCTACATTAATAAAAGGACTGTCCTGTCACTATCTGGATTTCATTATTCTAATGGACCACTGTGGCTGCAAACATTGGACCATGTAACTTTAAAGCTTTAGCTTTCTGAACTTTTCTCCTTACAAAGTGATGAATCCCCCTCCCTTAGTTCATTCCTCTGTCAACTTCCCAACTAGGCAAGTAGGCAGTAGGCAAGATAGCTGTGTGGGTTGATCATTCTTGTGCTTTTGTGGAATGCTCATAGTTTTTTAGTGAGTACTCACTTCCTGAAACATCTTTCACCTTTTGCTACAGTCACTGTAGTGTGCAAAAAAAATTCCAAGGGGTAGATACACTTTACTGAAAATTAATTGCAATGACTCCTTTGAAAGCTCATTTAATAATAAGATGGAAGGTAAGATAAGATAAGTGGAGGTAGTTCATATTCTTTTCCAAAAGCAGAACTCAAGGGTTTTTCCTCCAGATGCAACATGTCACAAGGAAAGTTCTCAGAAAGGTAATTAGAAATGGTTATTTAGAAGCTTCCTCCAGTTCCCAGTATTCTAGATATCTGTCTAACTATAGTAATCAGAGACTACTGACCCAAACAAATTAAGGAAATAAAATGAAAATAAAGGTCTGCATTAAATACACTTCTAACTTTGGGGCTAGAACTAAGCCAATCTCTTTCATAACTGATTTTAAAAAGGAAATTAAAATCAAGAGGAAGAGGAAGGAAGAAAGCACACCCCAGAAGTAATTTTTTTAGTACATCAGGAAATTGTAGGTGAACCTTTCCCTGAATAAACTGTGACTGAAAATCACACAAAATTAAAATTATTCCAGATGAACTGCCTTTGTAAATTCTTAATATCTATAAATGCAATTGGGGAGGGGGGGGGAACCAGGAATATGTGTTTACATGGTGATCAGTTTAAGTACTACACCAGGATCAGGCAGAAGAGATTGGAGATCATTTTTCACTGCTGCATATCTCCTAGGAGCTACACACTGCCACACCCAACAAGATTGGAGGTGACATCATGTTACTTCTTTTTTCATTTTCTGCTAATTTTTTTCAGAGTGTTTTTTAAGGCTTCAAGTTAATGTTGGGGAGTTGGGGGCAAGCTGCTGCATTTTGCAGTGGTTTTGAGCCATTTGAGGATGTTAGGTTTAAAAGTCACACAAGAATGGGGGATCTTTGGGAAATTGTGAAGGGGTTTGTCATGACTTCTGTGGCCACAAATTGGGGGCCCACAGATTGTATATGGCCTGAGGGCTTCAAGTATATTGAGGTTGAAAGCCACTTTCCCCACAAGCTCCTAAATCTTCCCATGAGTGCTCACATTATCTCTTAATATGTCTTGGCTATCATAATAGGATGGATATTTCATGTGAATGTAGATTCACATTTTCCACTGGTTTTTCCAATTACCACTCCAGAACTATAACTAAACTTGAAGCCATAACTAATTAACTGTCACTAGCTGAGGGCACACAAATAAAATATTTGACATTGATGTGGGGAAATCATCTCAGGATCACTATAGCATATCAGAAGCTGACCAAGCCATAGTATTACAGAGAATTAGATCTATAAACTACCCCAGCAAGCTGGTACTTGTTACAAATTAGCTGTGACTTTCCTTCCCCCAATCCTAACCCTTCTTCATTCCTTTCAGGAAAGTATTTCATGTGCAAAGAAGCTGTTCATTGGAGATGCTTTTCAGCTCTTAAACTGAAGCCTGATAAATGTCCACTTCAGAAACCCACCAATGCAACTATAACAACCTTCTCCCCACTAAAACAATAAACATATGCCTTTTTGAATGCATGAAAGAAGGAAACTGACATAATTCTTTCCACCTCTGAGATCAGTCAACAGGGAAAGAAAGAATGAGAAATTGAGACCTGAACTGTATTCAGTTAAATTTTGGAAAAAGGAACCATGGGGGGAAGAGAAGGGAAAGGAAGAGGGGTGCAATGGAAAACTGAGAAAAATCATTACACTCTATAAATTGCTTCAACATTGTATAGCCAGTGACCTTCACAGAACTAACAGTTTAATGGCACTTCCTTCAACAGTAGCTGATTTCACTATTGAACAGGGACATACAACACAAGATTATACAACTAAATCACTCTTGTAAATATTTAATATCATTGCTTTTCTGTTGCACCCGCATCCATCTTTTTTTTTTTAAACAAATCACTATCAAAGGAAAAGCACACAGATGAAAACATATTTATTTATTCTATCCTGGAAAAAGCTCAGTGCTCATGCATTTTATCTATCTAGTTCTCCAAATGACTTTGACACTTGAAAGCCCTTGTGATCAAAACAGTCTGAAGGCAGGCAATTTTGCAGCCATTTAAGAACTGATTTCATGCACTGATCAACATCTACCAAACTTGCCTGATAGAACAGCACAACTTTAAGCTGGTATCTGGATGGCAAAAATACCTGAAGGAGAAAATTAGTAGAAAAGTCATACTGGTTTAAATAAAAAATCTTAGGCAAGAGAAGGAAAGAGAACAAAATAGTATTATTCACTTCCCTAGGACAGAGAAAAATAATATGAAAAGGGATAATTATTTGGGAGAGAATGAAACATTCTTAAATTTAAAAGAAAACTCAAATTCTAATTACCTTTCACTACTGTAACCAAAGCTCAGTGCTACTAGAATCCAAGAGAAGGAAGGAAAACCGACTTGCCCAGCCCTCAAAAAGCTCTCCTTTAGAAACTAGGAGATCTGCCTCAGCCAGGGTCTGTATCCAAAATGCTTGGGACCAGAGATGTTTTGAGATTTTGAGTTTTGTTTTTTGCTGTTTTATTTTTATTTTGGAATGCCTATATTTGAATAATTAGCTAATTTAGACATGGCAACCAAATCTAAACACAAAATTCATTTATGTTTTTCATATATATCTTATACACATAGCTTGATGCCAATCCTATACAATATTTTTAATACTTTTGTGCATGAAACCAAGTTTGCATACATTGAACCATCAGAAAGCAAAAGTATTACTATGCCAGCCACTCATGAAGAAAAGGTTATTGTTTTTGGTTTTCAGTTTTCACAATTCTAGATAAGGGAGATGCAACCTGTACTAGACCAATTACTAATGAGTCTGGGTCCAAAAGAGAATTTAAATGACAACACTGGAGCACAGCGAATGGGATAACATCAGATTGTACCTCGGTGGGAGTGATGAGGCAAAAACCTATTTGTGAATCAAGACCCTTGTGGAGCTCATATCTGGGAGGTGGCAGCTATGAGACAACTGGACCAGTAGCTCAGTCTTGAAGGTCAAGAAAACATGGTGCATGCGGTCATGGTAAGTGTCCTTGATGGATGTGTCACAGAATGAACTCACTCCTTACTGAAACACAACTTGTGGGTTTGTATTTAACTCTCTTATAACTCAACAGTGTCAAATTCCCTCCAAATATATGGCAAACATCTATACTAGTTACAGGCTGTTTCAGGTGACATCGTGCTTGGGCTCCACCCCAACTGTGAAAGAAATATATTCAAAATACAACACTTTCTTCTGTTGTGTTAAACTCTTGTCAGTAAATTTTCAGTCTGGTCTCTTCAAAAACAAATTCAAGAAATGATAGCATTAACTCAAAGGAAATGAACACCTTTTCTTCCTGTTCCTCTTGCAGCTTTGCTGTAATTAGCAATCTTTTACATACAACCTGGACATCTCAAAACAAAGGTTTGTGTGTTAACTATGAACCCGCATGTTGTGTTTGGATACATACATTTGCGTGATGGCACTGAACCTGGGAGTTGTGGCCCTTGTCAGTCCATAAACAGCATGGATTAGCAGCATTGGTTTGGAAAGGATATGAGATTGGAGGGTTTGTAGTAACAGCACACTTTATGAGGTTTCTTTCCTTTAAATATAAACACAGAATAAATTAACACTACAAATAGTACATGAAGTCAATCCAGGTCTTTAGATGAGGTGCATTTCAGGGAGTCTTGATATACATGTTTAACATCTGCATGTTACATGAGAGGGGAAAACTTTAATCAAACAGGGAGGTATCTTGCGCAAGAAACAGAAACGTGTTATATCCATGTCCTGAAGACCAATTAAGCCTGAAAGATGTACAAAAGTTCCCCAAACTTTTTTTTAAAGTTCCATAGAACTGTTCAATTTCTGACCTCAAGGTAGAACACATAGCTAAACCCAGGCCTTGGGATCAAAGGCACTATACAATCTCTGAGCCTGGCTGAAATCATTTGGGGAGCCTCCACACAACCCAATTGCACTAAAGGTTAGTCAGAGTCCCTTTATATGATTCCCTTAAGACCTCCCTCAACCCATGTCCTGCCTTTAATTCCATAAATTGTGGGGATAGAGGCCCTGCACATTAAATGAGTTGTTTCAAAGAAGGAACTGGAACAAGTTTGTGTTATCATCATGCTGGCTGGGGGATTCTGGGAGATGTAGTCCCCAAAAATAACATTTTTTCAAACTCTGTGAAGTTACATATTTTATGCAACTGTTCCAGGTACAGGAATCCTGCTCTCTTTTATTTCTGACCTCCCTATATAAGTCAGGGAGTTTCCTCAAGCTCAGATCAGCTCACAAGCTTAGGGACTGCAGAGCTCCCTTATTCCCTCAGCTTTGCCCTGTGTGTTAGTTGAGGGATTGCACAGTTCCCCTGAGCTTTCAAATTCAGACTTTGAAGCTTCTATACAGCTCTGTCTGAGCAATTATTAGAATACAGTTCATTGCAACACAGACAAAAAGATGAAATTTAAAGAGAGGACTCAAACTAAAATACTTAGATGCTTTTTCAAAAAGAGCAAGAATAGAACTGGAAACAAATCTTAACATATTAGTTGGCACTTCTGTTATTCTAACTGTTCCTGTGAAACTGAAAGCTCAAACATTCAGCTGTTTCGGGAGTAAGGCAGGTATAAACCATCAATCATCATCATCTCCATCATCATCATCTTTTGCTAAACCCTAATAGTCAGAGCTATGATGCTAGGGGTCATAGAAAACTAGAAAGCTGTCTTCTAATGAGTTGGACAGGGGCAGCTAGTGGATCTGCTACCACAGGAGTGGTAAATACACTCTTAGTTTTATTGTCACTTCTCTCACAGCTGATTTGAGCTGTATAAGAGCTCTGCTTGTGCTGGACAAGGGACGTTATCACACGGGGTCTAAAGCAGCCCCATCCCTGCACAATCGCTGCATCATTCCGGATCCTTTGCCCCTGTGATCAGATGACGTCTCAGCAAACCCCGCCCATCCCTGCATCATCCCTGCATCATCACTGCATCATTCCGGATCCTTTGCCCCTGTGATCAGACGACGTCGCAGCAAACCCCGCCCATCCTTGCATCATCCCTGCACCATCGCTGCATCATTCCAATTCTTTGTAATTCCTCTTTCAAAGAGGAATTACGGCTGCCGCGACCAGAATCAATCCAGAACCATTCCGGTATGATGCTGCTTTCTTGTCTGATGACACGGGGTCCATTCCGGTATGGTTCTGGATTGATTCCATGCCGCTTTTCTTGCCGCTTTGAGACCCCTGGTGTGATAACGTCCTTTCTCTTCAGAGGTTTGGCATGAGCAGAGCTCTCATATGATTCACAGCAGTTACAGTTGATCCACTAGCCATCCTTGGAATCAGACCATTGATCTATGGAACCTAGTTTTGCTGGCTCTGAATGGCAGCAGTTCTCTGGGTTTTCAGGCAGGATTCTTTCCTACCTATGTATTTAAGAATCAGGTAGATTTTTATATTGTCCAGACACGTGGAAATTATCACACCGCTAATAAAACTGGCTTACCTGAGCCAGCTTAAAATTTTAAATGGGCAGCATTTAAATGGGCGGCATCAAAAGGATTTAGCCACTGAAATCACCACCTGGGTCCAGCCCGGGTCCAACTCATTTTCTAAGCATGGTTCTTTAATAGCTGGAATGGAAGAGAAGGGAATAGAAAACTGAGAGGAAGAGAATGGAATAGGATGGAGTACCCTGGTAAAACTGGAGCACTCCACACTGCAACATTTTATTGAAGGCCCTACTTGTTTACCATTGTTAGTTCATGAGGAGGAGCCATCTCATACCAAACCCCACCACATCCTCCAAAAGGCGGAAAGAAAAGTTCCTCATTACAAGATGAATATATTCTGAATGCTGGGTTAGGAGTATATTAACATAACTTGATTTATACATATTAAAGAAAAATTCTATATGCCTTTTACTCACTCCCAGAAGCTGGTGGAGTGTCTCAGAAAATATATGTCCTCGACTTTGGGGGGCTATATCACAGTCATTCACTATTAAAACAAAAATGCATATTTATAGAGGGAAGCCTCTCTGCTCTCTCTCTCCATTTCTGATTGCTGTTCTATCCCACTAACAATAGGTTTTAAGTCACAACCTATTGATCCAGCTCCTAGGAGCTATCCATACCTCTGTACCTTTGCTCTCAGAAAGTTTCATGCAGACCGAACCAAGCCTCTGTAATCTCTATTTCATAATCTTACAATGCACCATCAAGTTTTTTTTTTAATTCCTAGACCCATAAAGCAAGCCAAGAGCTATGCAATGTTCTTTTATCTACTTGCACAGGTCTGGAAAATAACTGTTCACAGTTTGATTCCCAACATCATGGAATGAATCAAAAACTTCACAGGTCTGGTTCCTCAAGACACATTTAAAAAGCAAAATATTTTGAGTGACATTAAGGAGCTTATTGCATTGCCAAAAAAGTGTCTTATCTTTTCCCAGCTTCAATCTTCTTCCAGGTTACACCCAGATGTTATTACATGTAAGTTGCCACTGATTCTGCTGCGATGCCACCAGCCCAATAGAGCCTGGGTCAGACGTGGGTCGAAGCTGGCAAATTTTCAAAAATGGCAGCTTCTGACCCAGGCTGCATTTGGCCAGTGGCATCATGGCAGCATCGGCAGTGATTTACATGTGATTACATCTGGTTGTATCCCCAAAGAAGACTGAAGTCGGGAAAAGGTAAGACACATATAGCTCATAGCATATGGTTTATGAAAACTCTAACAATGTCCAAACTAGGTTTACTATGAGACACAAGTTTTAGTAGAACTGCTATGTAGCTCTCTAGATTAAATAGCCAAAGGAGATTTACTGTCCTATTCACTACCATGTGATGCATTTTGACACCATTATTATTTTAGTGAATTTCAGTTGCAATTCTTTCAGCCCAAAAGTACCATTATGCAGTATAGAATGAAACTCTAGGAAATTCACTAGTCCTTGGTTAATAAAAGCCTCAACCTCCATATTAAACAAAAAAGCTGTATCATTTGTAGAGGTCTGTACCTTGAGGAGACACAATAAACTCTTGCCAAATATATTTAAAAATCAGAAATGGCATAGGCGCATTATTAATCCTCTCCTAAAATAAAGAAACTCAGGGTCACCCAACCAAATGGATCGGCTAAAGATTTAAGGCCAACTAAAAGAGGCATTTATTCATGCAATGCATCATTAACCAAAGGATTCATTGCTTTGAGATTTCATGATGATCTCTAACATGAATGGATTTTGTCCAGAGAAATACAACCACCGTGGCAGATTGAGGCTGGCAGCCTGGAACTTTGTGCTGGGACTGCACAAATTAACATCCCATCCTGAAAGTGTGGAATGTTTTTGTAGGATGTGTTAATGAAGCCAAATTCTAGCTTGGGCCCTTGTGTGTTTTCTTCCACACATCAGCACTAGGTTTACAAATGGTGCCTAGGGTAGTGCACATATATTATAAAACAGTGAAGCAGGCTTTGGAAATACACAAAAAGGTTTATTGCATCCATTTTATTTTAAATTTAGCTGTCCCCACATCTTCACATTCCTTGCCACTCACAAGGATACAGAGGTAGTCCCCCAATAAAATTTATGATCAAGTTTTCATCATATAAATGGTTATGAAGAAGTGGAAAGCCTTTCAGAAATGTAGCCCTTCTTCCAATCAACAGCATGCATTCCATGTTGTCCCTAGGACCTGTACAAGGTTCTTCCTCAGAGCAATAAGTGGCATGCTAGCAGCTAAGCGAAAATCAAGAGACTTATCTCTTCTGTCTTTTCTGACTTCCACCTTCTCCCTTCATACTCATCTATTCTTTCCAAAGACCTGTCTTCATCTGTTCCTCCTTTTCCAGGCCTCACACTTCTCTTATTGTCTGTTTCCTATGCCTCTTCCCCACAAAGACTTTTGTATTCTGACAATAGTGTTCAAACCACTTTCTATTTTCCTCCATCTCTTGCTTTTCCTCTAGAGCTTTAGAGACACCACAGAACTTTAGCTAATGTTAAGAAAGGATGAGGCACTGAGAGGCCATCTTGTCCTTACCTCAGAAATGAAAAATAATAAAAGTCAGCACAAAAAAACCACCATAATTGCAAGTATTAAAATGCAGTCGTTCCTCCATTTTCGTGGACTTCAAGTCCACATCTCTCATCTGTTCGTGGGTGGCAAACAGAGGAGGACCAAAGGGGGGTGCCCGCAGGTGCACACTGCCATTCAAGCCTATGGGGTTTGAATATTCATGGTTTTCCATTTTCGTGGGTGAGATCCACAGTGGATCCCTGTGAAAACAGAGGGGCAACTGTAGTAGTAGTTTCAATTGAAATAATTTCCAACCAGCGACTCAATAAACCAATTTAGAAAAAAGCACAGAGACTCTGTAAAAAATCATCCTATAATCCAGTTATGATGGGGACTGATGCACCTTAAGAAGTAATATGTTCCACAAGCCTGTTGTTGTTGCTGAGGAAGCCTCTTCTCAGTGACCATCAAGCTAGCTATTCTCAAAGGCAGGTATAAAGGTAAGGCTCAGAAGAATAAGGGAAGATACGATTGAACAAAACATTAACTGAACATTACTAAAGATGCACACAACTGGTATTGTCAGCAGTTTTGAAAGATATGACAATACCAATCTCTCCTCTTTAAAACAGTGCCTGCTTAGAAGACTGTCCTGCACCTAACCCCAGTTGTGTTATGACCAGAAATACAGCATTTGACCAAACACTGGTTCAGAATTTGGATCATAGCAGAAATCAATTCTTTACCTCCTATTTACTGCATAGCAAGAAGTAATGTAACAGAGAGACTACCTTTAACTCTAGGGTAGTTAAAAAAATCTTTGTGATGGAGTTTTAGCTGTTAGAGAGAATGTTCATGAAATTGCAAATCCTGGCTTACTCTTGAAACTTAGGGGTTAAGTTTATAGCCTCATGCTTAAGATGCTAGTGCCATTCTAAAAATAAAAATAAAATCATTCTTAATGCCTTCAATCCAGCTTACCTGGCATATATAATATTATTTTATATCTCACCTTCCTGGCCAAATGGCACTTTCAAAGCAATTAACAGCAGTGAAAATCAAATAAAAACAGACACTATTGAAACATTAAAAACTGGTGTAAAATACCATTAAAACACATTAGTAGAAAAAAAGTGGGAGCCTCCCTCAACTATAACCCAGCTTGGATGCCAGAGGCATTTTCCGCTGGTGGAAGCACAGAAAAATGGAGGCAGACCTACGCTCCTATGGCAGGAAGTTTGAAAACCAAAGAGCAACAGTCTCCAGACTGTCATGTCCTCATTAAATATGCCCATGAAGGTAGCAGAATGGAGACAAGGGCCTCCCCAAAAGATCTTAAACTTTGGGCTGTCTACTGCTTTTGCATGCATTTAATATCCATCTCTTTTGTGAATGCACTTTTGACTTTAACTGCCTTAAAACATCTTTCATTGGGCTTCATACTTTTGCAGGGCTGTCTGTGACAAGGGGACTATTTCAATTCCTGATGACATTATTGTAATCACTTTGCTGCATTATCATAAAGCCAGGAAATAAGCTATTTACCCACCATCAGTCCTTCCAAATATTCACAGAGCATCACACATTCACAGAACAGCATAAACTGTCAAAATTAGAGTCCATTTAAAACAGCAGCTGTTCCTTCATTTCTAAACAAGCTCTCAATGCAAAACCTCACTCCATACTGGCCTCCTTTTGATTGCAGCTTTTTCAACAATTAAATAGGAACAACCAATCTTTTAAAAATTGATACACTTTAAATGTAAATTTTCCCTTCCCGGATTGCATGCATTTAATAACAATAAAGTAGAAAGAAGCATTCCAATCAAACTAACTTTATATTATAGATGACTTTTCATCCATCCAACATTTAAGAAGGATAATTAATATAAACTATTGACAATTGCTCATAGCCTGTGGCCAGTTAAGGTTAAGCTGCTTTCACAATATGTCATGCCTCTGTTGAATGTAAGCAAAACACCTTCTCTGTTTACAATGTAGTTCTGTTGTAACATACCATAACTTGTGCTTAACCTAAGAATTTGGCACAGATTATTTTCATTATTTTCAGGGGGTGGGATAATGTATAAATATCCCAAACCCATTCTTATATGATAATTTATTTTAGGATTACTGTAATAAAATGGGTTTTATATGCATGTTGTTGTTGTGTGCCTTCAAGTTATTTCCAACTTAAGTGACCCTAAGGCAGACATATCACCGGGCCTGAGAGTGTGTGACCTGCCCAAGGTCACTGAGTGGGTTTCCATGGCCAAGTAGGAAATTGAACTTGATCTCCAGAGTCATAGTCCTGTGCTCTAACACTGCACCAGTCTGGATTTCTTTATATGCATACTGTATAATATAATGGATTCACATTGGTTTGCTTTATCTAACTAAACAAAAAGGAAACTACAAACAAAAGAAAAACAATAGCCCCTGAAGATTGGACTAATCTTAAGAGTGGTGACAATCTATGAACTACCAAGTATGAGATAATCTCATATTCAAAAGAGGGGTGACAGAGAATGTTTTGTTTGTTTTTTGTACAGACCTAAAATGCTGTGCTACTTCAATGGTAGCATGAACAAAGCACCCCCAGGAAAAACAATACATCATGGCACTGCAAAATTCTTTTAGAGAAAATGGCTGCTCCTACTGGACAATGGAAGTGGCCATTTTTTTCCCTACCAAGAACTCCCCTAAGAACAATACTAATTCTTATTGTTCTGATGAGCATTATACCTATTGTCAAGACATCAGACTGTTCTCAAGGAGCATTATATACGTAAACCTACAAAAGTAGCACATTTGGACTGAGGAAGGCTTGTAAGCCACTGTTTACAGAGGTTAGAAAGCTTATTTTTTTTATTAAAGTGGGGGAGAGAGGAAAACAAAATGCTGATGTTCAGCTTAGAAATCCTTCATATATTTAGGACCTGGGACCCAAAAGACTGCCTATTTAACCTGAGCCTGTCCCTATGTAAGTCATCATTTATATGACCCACTGTGGAAAGTGAGTCAAGAGGCAAGAAGGAATACAGCCTGTGAGTGGGATGTCCTTCTGAATAAGGCTTACTTGGTATCAATGTTCAGTGTCATTTTGGCATGAGGGAGAGATTACTGCAGACACAGAAGAAAGCACTGTTTCTGCATCGTCCCACAAAAACATAGCCACACACTTAAATTGGCAATAAAGTGGTCACAACTGTATTGATTACAGTTTGTAGGCATGGCCTAAGCATGGGTCTGGATCCAGCATCAGTCAACCTGACAGTTGATCAACAAATGCCAAAAAAACCAAAACCCAGCATGTGTGCTGGATAGCCCCAGGGCAGTGGCATCATGAGGGGGAGCAGCCTGCACTGGGTGACCAGAAGAGGGGTGATACCCAGTCAGGTCCTCCCCCCTGTGTGCCATTCCCATGTTCCATCCCATCCTTTTCCTCATCAACCCCCTGGAATCCCTGACCCCCACAACAGGTGACACCAAGTACAGGGACACCACTGACCCAGTGGTGAAACATATGGAGATACATGGGTGGAAGCCATTGTGTGTTATACTTACTACTTAGGAACAGGGTGAAGCCATTCCCCACAAGGGGGATATGACATTGTAGCCCCTGCCTCCCAAAGCCCGTTAAAAGCCCAAAACTTATTCTGTCAGGCCACCAGGCCCTGCCTGCACCGGCTAGGATCTGCCTAAAGTTGTCATAAGAGGTACAATCAATGGATTACAACAAAGCTTAAAACAGAGAGTGAGTGGGGTGAAACTCCAAAGCTTACTGACCAGAGGAGACTGGAATATATGGGGAGGAGGCCATTTCACCCCACTGACCCACCTGACTGATTAGCCTTCCGGCACTTTCCACAAGCCCATGAAAACTGCTAGCTTACTGGAAGGAGGAAGGAGAACCAAGCACTGAAGATGGTGGCAACTACATTTTCAGCAGCCATTATGAGCCACATATACCACTGATGGTAAACTGGGAACACTATTCTATTTTCTTAGGCTTTTCAACTGTAGATTAGAAAGTCTTATTAGTGGTTTTGAGTTGCATTTTATTTACTGTTTTTCAAATAATTCTCATTTCAGTTTTATCTTCATACATTGCCTTATTGTTGTAGCTAGCTAGGCTTGGAAAGTTTTTCAGTGGAGTTTTTAGCAGTGGAAGATCATAGCTGGGAGAGACTTCACTTGAAAGCATGGGAGCTGGTACTTCCTATGCCTGGATTTCCCATGAGTCACCCACAATAGTACCTTCAAAGAGGCATTAGTACCTAGAATAAATACTGTAACCTAGAAACAACTTCTGATGCTGTGTGGATTTAGTGATGACTGTTAAGCCCCATCCCAAATGTTTATTCATGATTCTACAATGGAATCATAGGTGTATGCTCTCAACATTTAGGACAGCGGTTGGCAAACTATGGCACGCAGGCCGAACTCAGCCCATCAAGGCCTTGTAACCAGCCCATGGCCGGTCCTGCTCACGCCGCCGTGCAGGGCGCCATTTTGTGTTCCAAAATGGTGCCCGCTGTCATGCGCATGTATGCACGAGTGTGGGCAACATTTTGGAATGTCAAATGGCACCCCGTGCTCGCACACGCATGTGCACAATGGCAAGAGTAGTGTGTGAGCACGAACACAAGCGCACCTCCGATGCCATTTCCCCCCCCCCTTCAGCCCGCCGACAATCAAGGGACAGCGGAACCAGTCCCACCCCCAAAAGGTATGCCGATCCCTGATTTAGGAGTTCATGCATGTTAAGTTGTTTATATGCTTACAAGGAGAAAAAGAAACACATTGATAATAGTCTTTACTGGTGTACCATTCAGAACATCAGCTAGAATTCTTTAAACTGTTGCTTCCCCATCTAAAAACTAGCACAGGATGCATGAAGATGGCAGCTTAGACTTCTGATGACATGTTCACATTTTAAAAAGGAAATGTAATGTTTTATGTGCAAAAATGTTTGTTTGTTTATATCCCATTTTTCTCCCAGTGAAGGATCAACACAGCTAATATGAATTAAAATATATACATGCCACCTCGTCATCAGTCTAGTGAGATAGATAGATAGATAGATAGATAGATAGATAGATAGATAGATAGATAGATAGGTAGATAGATAATCATATTTTCAAATACTGAAATTACTGGACAGTTTAAAAATGCAAAATGAATATTTTTCAGAAAGGGTTTTTTAAACTATATAATTAAATAATATTCTTTCAGGGGGGAGTTTTTTGTGTTTTTTTAGTTTGGGGAGCTATTTTTTCCCCTTGTCCATATTTTATTATTTTAACCTTAATAAAAGTACATCTTTGACAGATATTTACAATATAGTGGTTATACAAATATAATCCCAACAAGAAAATATTCCAATAATATGACTTCCTCCGTCTCCCCAATAATGTGGCTCAGGGAATAATTCTCGTCTCATACACTTATTTTACTAAAACATTTGTCAGTTATTAAATTGGTTACAGCCTAATCAAAACCTTGTATTTTCTTTTCCACCTATCTCCATTGTCTCTAATCCAAGCTCACTTCCATCCTACACCTTACATCCTTGACTTGCAAAATTCCAAAATTGAGAACCATTCTTCCTCTATTTTATTTACATTTTCTGGTTTAAACAACAGGTTAATTTGTCCATTTCTACCATTTCTAGTATTATCATTAACCATTCATCCAGAGTTGGCATCATATGGCTTTTACAATGTCAACCATGGCTTGTCACTCTTGCCACGGTTATTAAGTATGGCATGATGCACCAGTATCTCTTTTCATTCACTGGTGGAATTTTGTTTAACATATTTAGTAAATATATTTCTGGTAGCATGACATGTTTTATATTTAGCATTCTTTCAATTGTCATATGTATCTGTTTCCAGTACATTTTAAGTTTAGGACAGTGCCACCACACATGGGACCAAGAACCAACAGTGGCTTGACAATTCCAACATTCATTTGGACTGGTCTTATATATCTTTGCAATTTTATTGGGGGTCAAATATCATCTCTGTTCCAAGAATTTTCCTTTAGATTTTGAGATTTAGTAAATTTGTTTGCCTTATTTCTAGCATATTTCCAACTTTCTAGATTTATGGTATGGCCACAATCTGATGCCTATTTAATCATTACATCTGATATTAAATCTTCTTCTTGCTCCAAATCATGTAGTCATCTGTATAGTTTAGTTGTTTCTTAGACTCTATATTAAGCAAAATCTTATCTAGTTTTTTTTTTCATTTTAGTTGAATATATAAAAACCAATGCATTTTAGGGTCTAATTGCATCAGTTCTTCTATTGGTATCAGTTCTTATTATTGTTTTTAGATTTATATAGAACGTCCTTATAAGTTAGCCACATATCAAGGGATTTCCACCTATAAATGCCTCTTGTGGCAAAACCCATAATGGGATTTTCCTGTATGTCTTCTTTTTAGTTTTAATTACATTTTTAAACTGCTGAATAATCCAAGTCCTCTGGATGGTGTACTAAAAATACAAAATAAAAAGAAAGGCAACAATATGATAATTCAGTAGGGTGGGGAGACTACAATAAAGCTCTAAAACCACCAATAATAACCACCAATAATAAATTCAAAAGTAAAACCAGTTGAGATTAATCAGTAGAAAAAATCTAAAACCAATAGTAAATAAGTGTTTAAATGCATGTTGATGCATTTTTAAGATGAAAACAATCCGGAAGTACAAATCCAGTAGGTTAATAAAAATTTCAATCTTAACTTTAGCCTGGGATATTTGGTCCATGTCAGCTTATAGTGGAAATTGCAAAAACTGAGTTCTTGAAGCATCCCTAATGGACTCAGCAACATATGCAGGCTAGGCTTCCAATGACAACTGAAAAGTACACAGTTGCAAAGGCAGCACTTATCAACTAAGCTTCTTTCCCTATGTGAAACATTGTGCTCTTCTTGTTGCCCACTGGAAGGCTTCCAACATCAGAAGAGAAAACATACCCAGAAACACATACATAAAAGGCTTTCATGGAATAGCTTTGTGACAGGAAGGAAAAGGAGCAGTGTCCCTTTAAGAGTCAACAGTAAATTAACTTGCCCAAAAGAGTGCAATAATTAGCAGTTAGTAGCTTATTAAAAGGATGGCAAAGGCCAAGCTGCCATCTGGGATCTCCAGTTTCTTCTGATTGTTATTATGTCAAGATCGGCAAGTTGCATTAGCTTTCATGTCACTGGGCTTGCCCTTACTTTGCATGTAAATTTTAATGAAAGATACGGCACTTTAAAAATCAGACATCCATCAGAAGTGCTATTAGCCTAGCTTTTACAAAACATATGGCCTGGTTCTCTACGTCTACATCTCTACACACCACTAAATGCTTCAAATTAAAAACAAGAGGAAAAGGAGAGTGAAAGAGTACATTTCCATCATATCAATTAAATATTCACTTTGTGTGGAGTGAAACCTGAGACCCATCAAAAACAGTACACTACAATAATACATCAGAAGACAATATTTCTGCTTCTGTTTACACACAATGCCGCCATAATGCCTGTGACTCCCAAAGGAATCATTCTTCTTAATGAAAATTAAAATCAAGCTGGAGTCAGATGCTTATTCACATATAAAGAGGAATGGTTCTAACATAAAAGAGAGATATTAGCACCGTGTTCATTCAAATTACTTGTCAGTGTAATCCCTAACATATTGTTCTGTGCTCTTCACTCACACATTATATATAGAAAACAAGCATCTTAACCACACACAGAAGTACTTTTTTATTATGTGGGTTCAAGTGTGCCATTATATTTGACTACCTTAATGAATATCATATGGGAGACTTTGGGATGAAGGGAAACTAAGCCCTCCATTCTAAAAGTATGACTCCACTGTTTTACAGTTTTATGATACTATTATCTAAGAATCCAACAATTATAGAGTGGGCCCTAAGTATCCATTGAGATTTGGTTCCAGGAGCCCTCATGGATAACAAAATCCATAGATGCTCAAGTTTCATTAAATACAATGGTGTACCAAAATTATGTCCCTTATACCAAATAGCAAAATCAATGTTTGCTTTTTGGAATGTATTTCTTTTACAAATATTTTCAAGCTGTGGATGGTTGTATCCATGAATAAAGAATCTATACATATTGTGTGCCAACTGTATAATATAAGACTGGGTTAAGATTCCCCTCCCCCAATTAAATTACTATAAATTATTTATAGAGGAGGAAGAGGAGGGGAATGAGGATGGGGATACATGTTTGGGCTTCCTCTATTCATAGAAGTCAGTAAACCCAGCAGAGGCTCCTGCTCTTCAATTCAAACACATTTATTGGGGGAAGCAATTTTTTTTAACTTATTCATATTATAAAAGAAACATACACAGCTATAAGACAAATACATGACATATAATACACAATACAAAAAAGGAAAAGAAAAAAAAACACAACAAAACTTCCTGAACCCTGTTCTGACATTTCAATAAGTAAATTCATTATTGTCCAAAGCAATTTTCACTCATTTTTTATCCTTTTCTGCATTCAACTAT
Organism: Phrynosoma platyrhinos; assembly: GCA_020142125.1. Taxonomy (NCBI): domain Eukaryota; kingdom Metazoa; phylum Chordata; class Lepidosauria; order Squamata; family Phrynosomatidae; genus Phrynosoma; species Phrynosoma platyrhinos. Next base: position 39,232,473 of record CM034701.1, read on the forward strand.
GCCCAGACCAAATAAAATGAGGACAAATCAATAGCCAAGTCCACCACATCCCAACCAATCAGATCTTGCTTTTGGATAACCAATAATCTTTAAAATGTTAGGGTATTGTTATGTGCCTTCAAGTCATTTCTATCTTATGGTAACCCTAAGGTGAACCAATCACTATGTTTTCTTGTCAGAATTTGTTCAGAGAGAGTTTACCTTTGCCTTTCAATGTGGCTGAGAGAACATGACTTGCCCAAGGTCACTCAATGAGTTTCCATGGCTGTGCAGATATTAAGACCCTGGTTCCCAGAGTCATAGTCCAACACACAAACCATTACACTACACTGGCCTTTTACTATCTATATGACCATTGCAACTAAAATCCTATCCTGAGAGTTGTCAAACAATATATCTGAACACAAGGGTAGTGAATGTGGCTGCACTGTGAAGCCTCGCCTTTCAATGTCATATACAGTGGCCCTCCACATTTGCTGGAGCTAAGGGTACATGGCCCCCATGAAATTTGGAAAACACAAATACAGTCAACTCTTCGTATCGGTAGGGGTTCCATTCCGGACCCTTCTGTGGATGCCAAATATTGCTTTACCTCAAGTACCATTCTCCTCAATAGTGGTGCAACATGTGTGCAACAGCATTGGTTCAGCCATGTGGACACACCACCATTGGGGAGAACAGCTCATAGATAAAAAGAGCCAACTGCAAAATTAAAAAAAAAATGAATTTTACCTATGAGAACATATCTCTATGAATCTTTAAGACCTCTAGCATGACTCTTATGGTCAGTATCTAGGAGGATCACGCTGGAGGACCTAGAGATTCCTAGAGACAACATATTAATCAAATCCGCAAATAATCAAATCCTACAAGCTGCAGTCCAAGGAAATAACGATACCAGGATTTGGTGATTCCACCTGTGAAGAACCCATTACTTAACCCTACAACAGCCTGCTGTGATGCGTTTAACA
>CM034701.1:39240273-39250737 GCA_020142125.1 Phrynosoma platyrhinos
AGAACTAAAACCTAATCTAACTGGAGTTAATATAGCAGGAAGAAAGTAATAACCTCACTCAGAGGACTGTTGCTGACTGCAGTTACTGACAGTTTAGAACAGGGGTAGGCAACCTTTCCCCTTTAAGGGCTGAGGGACTTCAGCTCCCAGAATCCCAGGAGCTATTGGCCAACATTGGACTATTGGCCAACATGGCTGAGGCTTCTGGGAGCTGAAGTCCCTCGGCCCTTAAAGGGGAAAGGTTGCCTACCCCTGGTTTAGAATGTTCAGAGAGTCAGTTAAACTGCTACTTAAGATTGACAATTAGAATGAGAGAGTGGAAAGAGAATGCAATATATCAATGTTCCAACATGATCTTATTCACAAGGCTTTTAAATCCTAGTGGTGTTGCTGGCAAAGAAAAATGGAAAATTATTTTGCACATATCTTAATCAAATGTCACTAATTATTTAAGCATGCAAAAGGAGGCCAGTATTTCCCCCCTTGTCACCTGCCATTCAGCAGTTTTCACCTTGCTTCCCTACTTGGACATAAGGAAATTATTTAAATTGAACTTATTTCCAATAAATTGTGCTCAGAGTCACTGAAATCGCAAAGCAGTATTTGAAGACACACACTATGCCACATTGAGCATGTCACAAGTCTCTGTTCTGTTTGAACACTTCAGTATTTCTGTTACCCCACATGAACATTTATATACATTTTTAGAGATCACAGGACACTGGGCAAATGCAAATGCACACAGAACGTCTACATGATTTGTAGTTATTCTAGCATATGTAGCAGGAATCTGCCACCTAAACACTCACAGAACTTTCACACATCATATTGCAGATGGCTTCACATGACATCCAATATTTCAAAATTTACAAATAAATCAGATTGTAAAAATTTACAAATAAATCAGGGTTGTTTTATAATCCTGGCTTGCTTGTGAACACTAACTTTTGATCACATACAGACAGGCATGCTCAGAGTTGTGGGGGGAGATTCTAGACTGTTGCAGTGGGGGAAGACTTTAACCTGACCCCTGTTCCAGAAACTCTGTTGATTTAACCTCTTCTTACTCTCATCCCATGGCACAATTTGCCTATTTTATTCTTTCTGTGGTGCCACTTGCAATATGAAACTGTTCATCCTTGGTGCTTCAAGTTGTGAGGAAAGAAGAAAGATTAACTATGATCCCACACACTTCTGGCTTATGTCAACCGTAAGGTGAACCACTTCATATGACCCTGATTGACATCACTATTTCTACAGTGTCATTAGCAATACAGAAGCAGTGGTGTTACTGGCTGTTTCAAGGTTGCAATCCTGATCTGGACTTTCCACACTTTCATCAGTAGGATGGAAACAAAGGCCCTGATAGAGAGAAATGTAACTGTGGATGGGAAGGGCAATTTTGAAGCTGCATGGATCCTGCCTCCAGGATCCAGCCATATCTTCTTTGTCTGAAGAAGAAGCTGATACCCCAGGGGACATGCCAGGACTGAAACTACTCCAGAAGCCCCTGGAAATGAGCCTGCAGCCGGTATCAGGACCAAGTTCCCAAGAGCAAAGTTTCCCTGCACCTGAGCTAGACTTGCCAGTGCCTACTGTCACAGAGAGATTCCAGGAAAAAGAGAGGCAACAGCATTCTCTGCAGTTAATAGGAAGCAAGCTGCTGCTAATAGAGAGTACTGCAAAGCCCACATGTGCAATAAATATCCCAGCGCCACCTTCAGTCCAGTGTGGTTGACAACCATCCATCATTCTTGGGAGACACCTTGCTGTTGCCTTGTACCTTGACTGACTGCCTGTTGCCTGGAACTCTGCCTGGACTTGGACTATGCTTTCAGATTCTCCCTTTGAACCTGCTATACTGGACTGACTGTTTCCTCATGATGAACCTGGGCTAGATTAAATGACCACTGTTTTCACATTGGTGAGATAAGCTCCCTTTCTCTCTCTCTCTCTCTCTCTCAATGCATGAGACACTGTAACGCTGGACTGAGGGTTTGGCTAGCCTCCCAAGGGCAAAACAGGACAGGTCCCATGGGGCATGCACCTCAATTTACATGTCGACATGAAAGGAAGAACTGGTGAGTTGCAAATGTGGCCTGTGCATAACATTATTTGGAATCCATTCCTGATTTTTTTTTTTTTGTACCATATGCTGGCCATTCAAAGGTACGTTAGCCTGCAATATTCATTATGCTATTCTTCAAGCTCTCTGCACTTCTAGAAAAAGAACCTAACCCAGAAAAATTTGAATACTCTTCAATAAAATCAGTGAGATATTTAAGTCCCAATTGATTTTGAGTTCTAATGTTCCTATTAATTTGTCTTTATATTAATTTGTCTTTGTATTAATTTCTCTTTATATTTCACTTACAGCCCTTCAGAACACTACATGAATAAAAGCAGTATAATAATAAATTAGTTCAGATTTCCATATTGTTTTAGGATGGTTCAGAAGTACATTATAGTGATATTTCTAATATCCAACTCCAAAAGCCAACTGTTGAGGGTTGGGACCACTGCTGAATAGCAGATCATAGGCTTTACAAGCAGACAGTCCAAGAGTCAATCACCTGCATGTTGACTTAGATGGATATGGTTTTTTATCATACGAAAGTAATGGGCAGTTAGACAATGGCCTTTGGGGGCAAACAGATTAGCCGGGCTTTATAAGTGTCTGTTCATAGTTTAGAAATGTTACTTTTCTATGCTGGCTGGTAGATTTTGGGAGGTATAGTCTTAAAAAGTTACTTTACCAGCTCTGCTTTTATTATCCTCAGTCCAGCTGAGTGAGATAAAGCTGGGAGCACTATGGTTATCTCTTGAGTTTAGGGCTGAGGTGAAAATTTACATGTGGATTTTTGAGCCAACAGCTCACATACTTTTTAACCACTCTGTACCAGCTCTTTGTGTGTGTGCTGTGTGTCTTCAAGTTGTTTCCAACTTATGGTGACCCTAAGGTAAACTTATCATGGGTGTTTTCTTGGCAAGTTTTGTTCAGAGGGGGGTTGCATTTGCCTTCCCCTGAGGCTGAGAGAGTGTGACTTGCTCAAAGCCTCACAATGGGTTTCCATGGCCAAGAGACGATTCGAACCATGGTCTCCAGCATCCTAATCCAACATGCAAACCACTAAACTATGCTCACCATAGGAGCTTCATGTCTTTTCATAATCAAAGGGAAGAAATGGAAGGATGGCTTATCAATGAAATTTCCTCAAGAGAAACAATGACATTTCCTTAAGGGAAAACAAGGCCCTGTTGTCATTTGAGTCATCCTACATTTTATTGGAGCTTAAAGTTCACAATTTATAGCAGACTTAAACAAAAAGTTCAATTACAGTTTCCTTAAATAAGAGTTATCAAGAGAACAAACAATATGACAGAACATGACTGCATTAACTTATGCTCAAAAGCAAATTAGAAGTCAGTTATTATCTGTTTTGCCACTACTTATTCAGCAGGTTTAAGAATTCTACTCCACAAAAGTTACTTGGTTCTCATTTTCCTTTGTATTTCTCAGTAAAAACTGAAACCTCAATGCAAACCCGTTATTAAGTTATTACTGAAATTTTGCTTCTCATTCATTTCCAAAAGTACTGTGTAGTTTGAACACCTTGCACAACTCAAAATAAAACAACCAAATACAGTTGCCCTTCCATTTTCATGGAGGATCCATTGTGGACCCCTCTGCAGAAATAGAAACCCACACATATTCAAGCCCCATAGGCTTGAATTGAGGCACGGGGGGAGTGTCATGGGTGCACATCCCATTGTATGCCCCTCTGTTTGTCCCTTGCACATAAACAAGGGATGTGGATCAGAGGTCTGTGAAAATAGAGGGGCAACTGTAGATCATACCATTAAATCAAATGCTCTCTTTTCTTATTTTTAGTTTCAAACCATTGGTAACTATATTTAGCGTTCTTTTTCTTCCAGTGTGCAATGCTATACTCCTTACACTTTGCAGAACATCATTTTCTTCCAGAACTCAAGCAATTAAGCCCTAAGACACCATACAAAGAGGGACTAACAACATATATCTTTGCAAATGTTTTTAGAACAATTCAACACTTCCATGCTTTGAATGGACAGTCCTCTACTGTCACTTAGAAAGCAATTCCAGATGTAGGCATATTATCTTATACAGCAGTAGCTTGTCCCAGGAGTAAAGGTGCTCTTTCTTGGTGTTCGCTGCCACAATCAAAATAATTGTACATTGACACAATTCAATTTTTTATACCAGTTCCTCAATTTTGTTATTTATGTTGTAAACTGGATGTCCAATAGATTCAATTTTTGGCTTCATCAAGCCTACAATATACTGCAGTATACTACTACTGTTGTTTTATGATGGATGGAAACAAGTACTATTGGTTAGCTCTCATTATACTACTTGACACATATTTTATTTCTACATGAAATAGGCCACCTAACTCAACTGTAGGACACGTATTCAGCTACAAGTCATGTTTCTAAATGCAGGTAAATACAAAGAGTCTCTTCCAACCATAGATATCACAACAACTGAAAAGGAGATGCACTACAAAAGGCAGGTGGATATGTTCTTGTAGGATCTATGATAAGATCTGGAGCCAATTTACTTTTACCTCTTTACTTTACCTTGTTATTTCTGATAACCAGAATTAAAAATATAATGGCCTAAAACATGACATAGCACTGATTAGCATTATACCACGACATAAGTGAGAATACAAGGAACGCTATATACAATTGTTGAAGAAAAGCTGCAATAAACAAAATCAAGAGAGTTAGGAATCTGTTTTAAAACAAAGCAGCCTTTCAGGTGATCCACAGAAGCCACTGGATGCATCACAACTGAGCAGAAAGTACATATCCCTTTTCCCACTTACCTGGGTAATATTATGTTGGAGTCACATATTCTTCTGCCCCAGCATAAGCATTACATGTGGCATAGGTATTCCACATGGGAAATGTTTAAAAATGAAACCCTATTTGGATTATCACTCTTTTCCTCTTTTAGATGGGGAAGAATCACAAAGATTCTTCCCCCTCAAAAAGGAAGGGGTTGATCATTCCTCCACATGTGGTATTTTTCAATATATAGCACCTAGATCCTACTTTACATGAAGTACTCATGGGGGAGAATACCACATGTGCACTCCTCCACCAAGCAAACAGTGACCATTCAAGCTATGAATCAGTCTTCAGATTCCAAGATGTCTATATATCATAATAGCAATGCACATCTTGTTTCCAAGCAACAATAAGCAATAAAAAAAACCCTCTACAATCATCTTGCAGATTAAAACAGTTGATTTTTTCACAGTTTATCCATTCGCCCTTTCCTTTCCCAAAAAGTTCAATAATAGGAAGTGCATAGTAGATGTGCTTTTACCTTTTTGACAACTATGATTAGGGATGGATGACTGACCTTCCTGCATGCTAAGAGATATAAACTGCTGCAAGATGCACACCTCAGTTGATTTGCTCAAATGAAATGTGGATCTGAAAGAAAAATTCTGCATTTTGCAGTGTCAATTTCCCTTCTTCGACCAGATTCCAAAAACATAGCATTCTTTCATACAGTTCCAATAACAGCAGTTCAATTTACAACATTTTTCTCCCTTTTAAGTTTCAACATCATTTCTGCATCTGTAGAAAATCCATGTATCCAATATATTTATATATAGATTGTTCATAAAGTGTGTCACAGTCACCCCAACATTCAGCTGCACCAATATGTCAGCATACTCAATATGATAGGACTCAGCTGCTTCATTAACAGACTTACTGAATATATAATTTGACTACCTGTCCTCAGTTTAATTTATTGCTGCTGTTCTGAAGATGAGAAACTCCAAAGTTGGTAGGATGTATCAAATTGTCAGAAACAGTGGCAACTGATTCGGGCCTCCCCTGCCAATATTTTCTTTGTGAACAAAACCCATAGTGTATCCCAAACATTATTTTGTAGACAAATGCCATGTGGTAAACCACAGCACAGAATAAATGGTAAGACATATTTCTTTTGGAAAAGCAAGAAGTGAAACATCTGGGCAGCTGTTTTGAAACAAACAAATAATTATGGTACTGGGAATATAAGCATTTTTAATGGAACATTTTACAAGCATGTCAGTAATCAAAGTCATTATTTTGAAAAGAAAATGATCTATACCTTTACTTCTACCTATAGAGTATGAAGTTGTTATGTCCACATAAGCACAGGTACGGAGAAGTATCCAGGGAGAAGGCAAGAAAAAAGAGCAAAAGGAAGAATAAAATAAATAAATAAATAAAAATTAGATCACTATGCACATCACCAAAATACATCAAATTAAGCATATGAACACAGCACTAAAGAAAGAACACCAAAAGCACACACTTTAAAAAGGAGGGTATCACAAACCACACATCACAGACTTGCTGTATAAGTTTCTTAACTCCAGTTTCATGTGGAGAAGGACAAACTTCTCATGCATTAAGAAAGTGTCAGAAATGCACAGCACATCACATCAAATGTGAACTCATAAAGAAAACAAAAGGTAAAAACATAGGGGAAAGGGAGGGTACTACCCTGTGGAAATATATTTGCTAAATATTTTCCACCTACTCATACTAGTGTAAGGATAAGATGGTGTAAGTGTTCTGGATACATAAATGCACACACTGTATTTCTATATTATATCACTACTGTATATAATATGTTCTTATATTCACTTCTATTCACACAGGTACATTAGCATTTTACATACACTATGTAAATATTTATCAGGAAGGAAGGAATAATGGGGAAAGTAGCTGGAAAGAAAAATATAGCCACAATTATTTGTCATGATGAGATGGATAATAGGTAGTGGAGAGCAATGTCAGAGGTCAGTGGCCACCCTAATACAGTCACCAGGCAAGCAGAAACAAGATACAGAAACCATAGTAATTGATCAAAGGTCAGAGAATCATCTACAAACTGAATGAACTGCAAATTGCATCCAGTAGAAGATATTGAATGGCACAAATAGCAATTTCACCACTTACTTCAGTGGCAGCATACTCCATAATATAATGCTTTTTCATTACTATGACAGGTCAAAGCCATTTATAGTTCCTAAAGAACCGCTCGCCTATCATTGCTCCTCTCTCAACTGTTCCTCAGCTTCAATAGTACATCTGAGAATGGGCAGTTGGGACCTGCCAAGTGCAATGTTTACGGCTGTTTAGTATGCTTGGCTATTTAAGCAATGGGAATAACTGTCAAGCAAATCAGGGGTTAAAGTAGCAAGTGACGAACTCCTTAGAAGCTGACAAAAATACTCTGAACTGAGAGAAAGAGAGCCTCTTGATGGATTGATAGCAAGGATTGTTCAGGAACTGAAATGAACTGCTAGACTGAACCTTCTGGTATTGCTGAGTGTCCTAATCAGCACTTGAGTTGCTCAAACATCTTAAAACCTAGGGATTGTCTACACTTGCCAGAATACTCCGGCTGCCCCCAGAGTATTCTGACCACTGAAATCTCCCCAAATTCATCCCCCTTACCTGCTGAAGATGAAGGGTGGCTTTGGTCCCTGCAAGTCATTTTGAGGTCAGAACAAGGCCTTAGACAAGCCCAGAATGACTTGCATCCACAGAGCAACTCAGCAGGAATGCTGAGGGACAAGAAGCCACCCATTGACAGTGGGTTTTGCTCCAGGTTTTCTGGAAAACGTGAAGCAATTTTTAAAAAAAATGCAGGATAAGGAGTAGAAATCTCAAATCAAGTTTGGGCATTGTGTTAACAGCCTGACTCAATTTGGGGATTTTTGGCTGCACTGTATAAATACTATATGGCCAGCCGGGAAGGGATTTGGGGTATACAAATAATGTAAACAAGTCCTTGGATAATGCTTCTGATTTCCAATAGGTATGTTTGGTGACTTTAAGGTGACCAGTTCTATTAACCAGTTCCCTAAATTAACTGTACTGAACTAATATCTCCCTGTGGCAGATATTTCCCTGAACTAATATCTCACTATGGGTCTACCCACAATGCAGAATTAAAGCAGCATGATACCACTTTAACTGTCATGACTTTGTCTAACAGAATCCTAGGATTTGTAGTTTGATTAGGCACCAAAGCTCTCTCACAGAACAGGCTGAATACCTCACCAGACTACATATCTCACAATTCCACAGGATGGAGCCAAGACAGTTAAAATGGTGTCAAACTGCTTTATTTCTACAGTGTGGAAGAGTTGTACCTTGTCTTCAGTAGAAAACCTAAAGGAACTCATCACGACAGCAGTTATTTGGGCTTATAGAAGGAATGGAAAAGCAAAGCAGCACCTAAAGCCACTACAGATATATAGCTACTATGGTAGGATTTTTCTTCTTTTTTTCACACCCAGAAATTTCAGAAATGCTAGATCCAGTCTACACTGGCCTTTATTATCAATATTTTTAAAATGTTATATGGCAAGCATTTGTTGTTTGCTACTTGCAAGGGCAAGGTTGTTGTAGTGTTAGCTGCAACATAGGCAGCTAAATAGTGTTAGCTGCAACATAGGCAGCTAAATAAGATCAGGCTTCAAAGCATATATGCACTTTTCAGAATAGCTTGATAGCTCTGACTTGCTGTGATCTCTGTTTTCAACAAGCTACTATAGGCTTTATTGAAGCAAAGTTCCTCAACAAGTTGAAAGCTATCTGAATTATCCTGCAATTATATTGGCTCCATTATATGTGGAACCAAAAATTAATAGTACCACACTCCTGCCCAAGGCATTACTTCATTCATCTGACCTGTCAAATATTACCTTGCTGCTTAATGAAATGGAAGTGCATATCAAACACCTTCCTATTCCTGTTGCATCCACAGGGAACAATAAGAACACTGATGGACAAGGTACCTGCTGATCATGCCACAACAGTGCAGAATTCTCTGTTCACATGTTATCTGCAAACTTACATTTTTTTTCCAGACTCTACATCTTTACTTTGTACTTGGCATCACACCAATGAGCCAAAGCTGCATAATCAGGGCCTTGATTTATATCTAATTCATTTTTCAGGCAGGCCCCAGGTAATTCTAAAGTTCACTTGATGAAACTCTGTGTGTGTATGTTTATATCTTTTACATTGCATGTTGAAACAGGACATTGATTAGCTGTACATTTTGTCTTCAAGGATCAGGCAATTAAAATGCCAACATATTCTTGCAGACTATTTGTCCAGATATGGAAAACAGCTTTCTGAAAGCTATATGTATCAAGCAGATAAAGTCACTGTGCCAGATATCAAAACAAAAGTAGAAAAGCCTGGTGGATATAAAGAGAAGGAGCATGCCAACCTTCTCTTTTACTTTGCTTTGTTTACATCAACTCATTGTCAGAACACTTGACTATAGACATCTGGGGATTATCTATGTGAGCAAAGATGTTCAGCAAATGAGTGATGGAAAGGCAAGATATGGCAAGTTGTGGGTTTATGGAACCCACACTGGAATTAGGAAGAAGCATGGGTCACCATGTCCACATTCAGCTACAGGTGAAAGTCAGAAAGAAAAAACTTACCTTGTTCGCCCATCATCAGGTGTGAAAGGCCTTTGAGAAATAGAAAGGAAAGAAGTGAGAAAGAGAAAATGAGGCAGAAAAGAAGAGGCAAATATAAGAAAATTCATTTATATAGCACAATAATATTGGAGACCACCATAAACTTGGCGAAGAGGAAGTATAGATATTGGTCTCCATACATGCACACACACCATGAGTACACAAACATGCATGTGCACACACACCACAACTTCCCATATTAAAGGGCGGAAGCTTGGCGGCAGACAGAGAAAACGATATGATCCATTGTCCTTTGTGTCAGTGAGAAAAACCTTACTGATTTTAGTAGAGCATATATGGCCGTAGTCATATGTCTGTGTCAGACATATAGCTTGTAAAGACAAACATTTTGGCACTCTAATATAAGGGTTTTGAAATCAATCACACTCATTATATCAAATATAACTAAATGAGTAATCTGCCAAAAATTCAATCTAAATTATTGATTAAGGTCTTACTATCCATGGCTAACTTGGGGTGAGGGAAGAAACACTCCCCTTGTATAACTTGTTTTCATTTTCAGTCCTAGCACATTTCAGGTTTTCTGTACAGACAGATGCTTGCTCTATTGCTTCCTCTTTCACGTATGCAGGCGGACAAACATACTCACACAGGACTATGTCCATGTCAATTGTAGAGCTTCTTAAACCAGTGAGAATGCATATTGTCAGTATTTAGGTTTAGAGACGTTAAATTCATCCTGCATTTTTTTCAATCAACAGTAATTTTGAGGTTTAGTTATTTTTTTTTCATCTTTTTCTATTCTTTCACCCTTAGAAATCTAAAATCCAGATCATCCTAAGTAAATATTCATCCAAAAGAACTCTCCACCAGAGAAGATTAAGCTTTATAATAACTGTGTGTATGTATCTGTGAAGATACATACAGAAAGAAGAGA
>CM034701.1:39268029-39299965 GCA_020142125.1 Phrynosoma platyrhinos
TTAGAGGAGAGTGTGGCTCCATCCAGGACTGGAGACTGTATTCCCAAAACTAGTTTTGGGCCCGTGACTGTCAGTACCTCCGTTTTGTCCGGATTTAGTTTCAATCTGTTTTCCCTTATCCAATCCATTACCGCTCTTATACAGTCATTAAGAGGAGAGATGCCATCTGAAGTCTGAGTCAATGATCTAGTCATGGAGAAGTATATCTGGGTGTCACCAGCGTACTGATGACACTGCGCTCCATGCCTCCGAATGATCTCACCCAGCAGCTTCATATAAATATTAAATAGCATTGGGGACAGGATGGCGCCCTGAGAAATGCCACAATTAAGCTCACTTTTGGAAGAGCAACTGTCCCCGAGCCTCACCCTCTGGGATCTGCCCGAGAGGAAGAAATGGAAGCAGTGCTTCCAATTCCTAACTCCCTCAGGGGATCCAAGAGGATGGTGTGAGCTATTCTATCAAAGGCCGCTGAGAGATCCAAAAGCACCAGCAGGGTCACACTACCCCTGTCAATGCCCAGGCGGAGGTCATCGGTCAGTCTCCACTCCATATCCTGCCCTGAAGACAGTTTGAAATGGATCGAGATAAAATGGATTGAGATCCAGTGGAGTGGCGGGAGAGATGATGCTTCACCTAAGTCCAAAACATTGGCAATGCACTGACCATTTTCCACACTGCAAAATAACTCACAGATATGGTTGATTTCATCCAAGTCCTTGGAGGTTCTTTATCTTGAGTTGCAATATAATACAACTATTTACAATGTCTCCTCTCTGACTTCCATCAGCTTCACCATCTGTTGTACATCCACAATCCAATCAACTAAATCAAAATGGCCCAACTCACTCCAATCCACAGCAACCCACTTCAATCCATATGTGACCTGGGCCACTTATATATTGTGTTGGTTATGAGTCATAATCTGGTGCTACACAACACGATGCAACCTATGCAGTAAATCTGCATCATGCCATGTACTCTGACTCAGCATTCTACGGCAGTCCCATAGGATATGATGCCACCTGTCAATCAAAATATTTTTACAGTTGTTTAAAGGAATACATTTCTGATGAGGACCTCCAATGTCTCCCACCTTGAGGGTAATATGCCACTCCCTGTCAGCAAAAGCCTTACCTAGAAACAAGATCCACCTGTGTTATCTGCTGGTTTAAATGAGGTCCTGCTACTTAGCACAACCATCCTCCAGTATGTTCAATGGGGGAAAAGCTTATCTTTGCCTCAGTAGTGAGGGCTATCCCACACAACTGCAGACAGTGGCTATTCATGCTTTGATTGGCTAATTCAATATGGTTCAGCTTTACTGGGTACAAAAGTTTAGGCCTCAAAACCTTTCTTTGTTTCCTCACTTCTCATTGTCTTCCTCATGGATTTGTGTTATCTTGGTTTTGAATCCTGTTGTAAGGATCTTGGATCTTGTTATATACATATCTACATGCTATGTACAGAACAGGGATTTAGGGCCTAAGCAGACGGGCGGCCATGGGCCGCCCTGGGAAGCTGTGCCGCAGAACCGAGGCATCCCCACACCTCAATCCTTTGGCGCAGCTTCACCGCCCCTGAAAGGAGTGCTAAATTAGCACTCCTTTCACAAATCAGCGAAAGTGTGCCGCAAAAGGCTGCGGCGCACTTGAGTTGACTTTTCCACCGCAGCGCGTGGAAAGGCTGTGGCGGGAGGTCCTCCTCGGAGTGCTGGCTGTGCGGAGGGCCGGCTGCTCCGAGGACAACCTCGGGAGGGGGTTGGGGCGCCGAGCGTGCGGCTGCCCCTCCCCTTCTCTGCGCCCAAGACGGCCTTTTAAGCTGTCTGCTTAGGCCCATAGTTAAGCTGTTCTCTATTTCTTTGCACCACAATAAATCTACCTCCTTTGAAATACTGTTTGAGCTGGCTTCCTGCATCACAATACCTTCCTGCCCCATAAAGCCTTGTGAAATGGAGGAATCAAGCATCTCACAGGTTTTTCTCCTAAAAGTGATTTTCCTTTCTGAAATGAGGAAAGAGCAAAGGAAGAAAGAGGCATGTGCTTTAGTGGATGGAAACAGAAATGGAATTAGGTTTTGCCAGAGAAAGGGCTCTGGTGCATTTTTCTAGGGCAGAACAGAGCAGGGTTTTGTGGTATGATTCTGGTGTCAGTGGTAGTACCACCAGTCTTCTGGTGACACCAGCAAGAGTACAGAAGAGCAATTTTGGGGGCCACATGTACCATGCCATCCACCCATGAGTTTAGAGCTAGGCTACTAATTAACTGAAAAGGTTTACTAGTAGTTTTAAGAACCAAGGAGGAAAAAACAAATTAAATAAGCAAACAGTTTGCAAAAAGTGACTAATTAACTTTTTGGACTGCGGCACATTAAACTGAAGTTAAACAAACATACTATGGGCCTCGGCAGACGGCTAATAGAGCCGTCCTCGAGGCAGGGAAGAGGAGGGGCAGCCACACGTTCGGCGCTCCTTCCTCCTCCCGAGGTTGCCCTCGGACCTGCCGGCCTTCTGCATGGCCGGCGCTCCGGGGGCAACCTCCCGCCGCAGCGTCCGCACACACTGCGGCAGATAAGTCAGTGAAAGTGCACCGCAAGCTTTTACGGCGCACTTTCACTGACTTGTGAAAGGAGCGCAGAGAAGGAGCGCCGCAGGATCGAGACGTGGGGATGCCTCGGTCCTGCGGCGGACCTTCCCAGGGCGGCCCCATGCCGCCAGTCTGCTTCCCCCCTATGGTGCTGAAGGAAAGGTGAGATAAGCCATGCCTTCTAAATATACCCAGTTTTGATGCCAATAACTTTTTTTTTCTAATGCTCTTTCAATTTTATTCTATTAAGGCCTTTCTGAGATTCTTTCCTTAATATAAAGAATTTCTGCCTCAATGAAAAAATATGTACATGATTTCAAGTCAGCACACATTTACTAAAAACAGCAACATTATTAACAGACAACTGAATAAGGATGACCCATGGTCTCAGTGGAGAGGCGGGAGAGATGATGCTTCACCTAAGTCCAAAACATATTGCAGAAATAATCCAGTCTGAGACCGCTTTAACTGCCCTAGCTCAGTGTTAGGAAATTCCTGTGAATGGTAGTTTGCTGTGGCACGAGAGTTCTCTGACAGAGAAGGCTAAATGTCTCACAAAACTACAGTTCCCAGAATTCCCAAACATTGAGCCAGGGCAGTTAAAGTGGTCTCAAACTGGATTATTTCTGCATTGTGTTTTAGATCTTTGAAGTAGGTAAGGTGAAGCACTACCACCATGCTCAGTTCATGAACTTCCTGCACTGAATAGCATGTATTTGGACCTCTTTGCCCATACATCCATAGACTTTCATTTTTTCACCTTCTCTTTCCCCTACCAGCTGTGTTAGCCCTCATCTTTCAGATGTGATGAAGACAGAGGGGACCCACTGGAAAAAGTCAGTTTGAAGAGGGACGTATCTTGAGCACAGTAAGAGCAAGGGAGGGGGACTAACAATTTCCATTATAGGTGCACATAGCTTGCTTTTACTCACTCAAGCCTTCTTGCTCTCTTGCTCTCTCGAAGGACGTTATCACACGTGGGCCAGAAAGGGATAATAAAGTGGAAATGAGGCATTCCGAAAATAAACGGAAAATAAACCTTGATTCCGCAAATGGAATTACCTTAATTGCGAAATTAAAGTAAGCGCATTTAACCTTCACACACAAGCAAGAAAAGCCCGTAAATGTACTAGAAATGAGCTTCTTGCACATGCGCAGATAGAGGAATGCTCGCTGGAACAATGGGAAAAGCAGAGAAATGCTCTCAAATGCGCATTTGGGTATCACATTACGGTAAATGCGAAATTACCTTAATTGCGCATTTGCATTTCCTCCAAACAACCAAATTTCAAAAGATCTCCATTAACACCAGTTTCTGTCCACTTTCTGTCCAGTTTCTGTGTGATGTCGTATGAAAACACAGGGCACAAATCCAGTTTCTGTTTGGGATTTGTGTGGATTAATTAGCAGATTTGCCCCCGTGTGATAACGTCCTAAGACATACATAAACAAATACACACAGACACACACACACACAGACACACACACACTTTTTTTGGCATCCACAATTTGAAGAGGTAAAGTGAGGGGAAAGGTGAAATAACACTCTTCCTCTCCTTCCCACTTTGCCACTCTAAATCCCTGTCTTCTGAAACCTCTTCTCCTTAAAAACAATTATGTGGCAGCTCTTTTAATATAATCCATAGCAAAGGGAAACAATTAATGGTATGTGTAAATGTAAATGCTAAAAGGACTAACTGTTGTATACCTAGTTGGAAAAAGCAAACAAATTTATTCAGGAGACGACACAGGATTCTATTGTAATAGAAAATATACACCCTGTAACATGTGTATACTTAGCCGTTATGGAGAGACAATGGGCCTTTGCAGACTGCCAGAAATAAGTGTAAATTGAGTCCACTTTAAGGATTAGGGTTAGTGCTAGGGAGTCACAGGAATTGTTGTTGTTTTTTCCTGAGACATTGAGCCTTCTCTGTCAGAGAGCTCTGGTGCCACAATAAAATACAGTTCCCATTATTCCCTACCCCTAACCCTAACCCTTAAAGTGGACTCAATTTGCACTATTTCTGGCAGTCTGCAAAGGCCCAATATGAGATCTGTAATATAGTACATATGGCTTAGTGGTTAAGATACCAATTCTATCAATCATAAGGTCAGAATGTTGGCAGTTCAAGGCCCAAGTGCCACATGATGGGGGGAGCTCCTGTCACTAGTCCCAACTTCTGCCAACCTAGCAGTTCAAAAGCATGCAAATGCAAGTAGATAAATAGGTACCACTTCAACGGGGAGGTAATAGCATTCAGGGCAGTCATGCTGGTCACATGACTACCAGAGTTGTCTTCAGACAACGCTGGCTCTTCAGCTTAGTAACCGAGATGAGCACCATCCCGTACAGTCAGTTATGACTAGACATTCATGTCAAGGGAAAATCTTTACCTGTACCTTACATTCTACTTCCTTTTTAAAACCTGGGTGATCACAAGCCTTCTTTTGAGGCATAGGTTATCCATACCTCTAGCACTGAACTTTTCAATAATAGTGAGCCAAGTTCCTTGACAAAAGAAAGGGTTGGATTTCCTTTTTCCTAGACAGAATGACTCATTTACACAGGCTTTGTAGAGCACTGTGCTGCAAGACAATGTTGTTTGCTTTTGGTCTTTGATGCTAGTAGCTGCACTGAAAGAGGGATCAGCAGGGCAAATGCCTTTGTTGGGTGCAGCACTAGCCACCTGGGTAGAACAGAAAAGGAAACAGGGAAGATCAAGAGAGATGAAAAGGAGCAAATGATGCTGTAAGCTTAGAGCACTGCTATGTCTATAGTACAAAATGTCTGGGGCAGTTTATTTTAAATATTTCATTTGAGTTTTTGTCACTGATGAAAGCTGCTGTTCAGCAAACCCTGGGTGTGAGCAGAGAGGGTGGAGAAAGGAAAAGTGAGGAGGAAGGAGCACAATACTGGGAATAGAATGGGATAGAATAAGCCTGTCCCAGATGCCAACCCTCGTGATATAGAGTGAAGCTGAATTTCTCCCCCCGCCCCTGCATACACAAACCTATTTTTAAAAAAGACAGTCCTGCTGTTTCCATTGTATATCTATGCCTCAGCCTTTGAGGTTCCTACAGACACCTGTTTACAGGTAAACAGACAATAATCCTCTGGTCCAGGTTTCTGAACAGCTGTCAGATGGGAACAAGCCGGGATGAAAGGGAGCTGTTGACATAGTACTGAAAAGGCTTCCTCTCCAATTACTGCGCCACTTGATCCTTTTAGTTAGGCCTACCTGGATGGATCTCAGGTTACTTTCTCTCTTTGTGGATTTCAATGGGAAATATTTCAAGTAAAAAGTGTGGAGTGGGGGGAAGGGCAAGGGGAAAAGTTGTGAAACAACAAAAGACAGTTTCAAGCAGCATACCCAGTTGTCTTGTTCCTCAGACAAGCTACTTTTCTGAGGAAACTTTAAACTGAGATCATCATTCGTTTTCTTCCTCTTTTGCCTTACTGTAGCTAGTTGTGAGTACCACCCAGGGTGAAGATACATGTTATGACTATTCTGGGGCAGGTAGGAATGTAAATCTTCACATCTTTCATCCATTCTGAAGACTTTCCAACATATTCTATTTACTGGCCATGATTGCAATGGTTTTTTAGCATTGTGAGTGATTTTTCACATTCAAATCTTTTCTGTGAAAAAAAACAGTGCAAAAAAATTGTGTAAGGAACTCAAAATATAGTATTTTGCTCAAAACACCATATTCTAAAAAAAATGTGTTTACCAGAAATTAATTGCAGGCATGTGCAACAGGGTTAAAATTTGAACTCAAGAGTATACCAAGAAGTGGTTTCTGTCCACATTTCAGTTCTAACCCAAAATCATCCACCCTTCCAATGAGGCTTGGGCTTCAGGGGGAAAAAATCCCCTTCGTGCCAACATGAACTTTTCCCCCTAATGCTCCAAGCTATGACCTGAGAAGATGGACCAATTTTCATTTGTTCTGAGAACTCAATCAAAGAAAATATAGTTACCCATTCCTCACACTATGTTCAAAGTTAAGAAACATTGTCTCCTGACACTAATTTATTTTAAAAGCCTTAACACCATGCTTTGCAATAAGAATGATATTTAATTTGGTTCCAAAGCCAGTGGAGGGCCCATTTTTGGAAAACATCTGTTGCACAAAAAAGAGTAACCTAATCAGAATTTGGAAGAATACATGTTGAAACTAACACATTCATATTATTAGTAATCCAAAAAGTAATCCCTGAATGGCCATTACACATCACTATTATTTATAATAGTAATACTGCTTGTTAAATTTCACTTTTAATTAAAAAATTAGAATTACTAAAATTTGGCAAAAAACAGCAAAAAAAACCATCAAATCCCTCTGCCAATACTAGATTAAAATTATGTGAAACATTAAACTCAAATCTTTAATATTGTTGGTCTTGAAATGATTAAACTAATGATTTTTAAACTAATTGTTAAAATCTTTACAAATCATTTGTAACAAATTAATATTTAACAAATTCATTTCAAGCTCTGAATCAAATCCTTTTTTCCCAACAACATGATCCTGATTCAGTTACCCTCCTCCCCCAAACTGCTATTAAAGTAATAAAACATTCATGCTAAAAATAGATGTGTGTTTATTTCATACTTAATAGTTAACTGGTCCTGGAGGGCAGCTTTGGATTCAAGGTGTAGTGCAGAGAGAAAGGTTACACCCATCACTGTGCATCTGATCTAAAACTTGGGAGTCTCATGGCTGCTTTCAGAGAAGAGAAAACAATGATTCTGTGAGATCCAGTTACAGATTCCCTACAAAATGTCTGGTTAGTCTTTAAATCAAATTATTAATACATTGACAGATGGAAATGTATGTTGGATTCTCTACTGTACTTTACTTTGTACATTAACAACACATATTAGCAGCACAAATAGTGAGAAAGGACTCAAAGTAGAGATTATGAAAGACAGTCCTCTAGGGGTTAGACTAGACTAGATGCTTAAAGATCCACATCAAGATCTCCTCCCTCTCCCCTTGTTTAAATTCAAAGTAGACAGGTGAAAAGAGTAACACTGAGGGAGAGACAATCCCCAAAGCTTCTTTTTCTCCCATGCTGAAAATATTCAGACCCACACATTTCCCTCATTGAATATAGCAGAAGCTTGAGAGAAAGTTTGCTAGATCAGGGACTTCCCATTTCCTGAGATTCCAGAGCCAAATCTGAGACTAGTGGGCAGGTCCTTGTACAGTCATGCCGGGGGGGGGGGGTCTTATAAATAATAGTAAAATGACACATGTGCATGAATGAGATAATCAATGTTAATTGCCTGCACTACATCCCAAAACAAATATTGGCCTTAACTCAGTTCAAGCACTCCACCTACAGACAAATCCAACTGATTCAATGAGTCTCCTCTAGTCAGGGGAGGATTTAGGCCATTCTGTATCACATACAGGTGGCCAGAAGGCTGGGTCCCCTATAGGAAGAATGAATGCTTACATATTCATATTAGTATCCTCAAAGAGCAGTGTCTCAATATTTTATTCCATTGTTAAATATTGTCACCACAAAATACTTCACTATGGTTTAGAAACAGGCTAGATCAGGATATGTAGATGTAGCCAGTAGAGTCCATGCTGCCCCCAGAGCCATTTTTCCAAAGAATGCTACACATATACCTACCAAAAAAAAAATTGGGGAAGACTCAAATTTTTTACTCCTCAATTGTCAAAAATGTACTCAGTTTTCAACATGTAGGGCAGGCTCATCTTTTTAAGACTTCTAGAACCTTTCTTCAGCCTATATAACCCATTCTTCAAACTAGGAGGTGATCAGACATCCTGTCTTTGACGAAAGGCCTGGATAGAGAGGCATCTAAAAGGTGAAAGGAGGCTGCCAAATGCTAAAACTGTAATTTGTTGTTGTTGTTGTTGTGTGCATTTCTGACTTATGGCAGCCCTAAGGCAAAGCTATCATGGGGTTTTCTTGACAATGACCAACACCCCTCTCCCCAAGCTTAGGGGCACTATTGGCTTTTGGGGAACAAAATCCTTCACCACCACAATTTGAGGGGTGGTAAGGGACAAAGGAAAGCTGTCAGGAAGAAAATCAAGGAATTTGAAATGTGGTGCTAGGGATACTATGGGATGCTAAAAAGACAAATGAATAGAGCAAATCAGACCTGACTTCTCACTAGAAACCAAAATGACTAAACTGAAGATGTCATGCTTTGGACATATCATGAAATGATGTGAGTTCCTTAATGCTCAGAAAAACGGGAGAAAGTAGAGAAAGAGTAAGGTTGTGTCACAGGTGGGCAGGCTTAATCTAGGATGCCACCACCCTAAATTTGAAAGACCTGTTTGCAAGACAGTTGATGACCAGAGGTCTTAGAGGTCTCCTATTCATAAAGATACCATAAGTTAAAGTTGACTTGATAACAAACAACAACAACAAGGGGCAGAGGAAAGTGACAATCTGGATACTGCAGCCCTCCAGAGTCCTGCAGAGGACAATGCAGCCCACAGCCCATGACCAGTTGCCCACTTCTGACCCAGATTAACTGATATTGCAACCATTCATGTGTTACTAATTAATTTGACAAGACAATTCCTTGACAGAGAAACACACAAATCCCAGCTACGTAAAGAATACTTGCAAATTTCCTCATCCTCAGAGAAAAAGGCTCTTGACACATTTAGATATAAAAAATTGTCAACCACCAAGTTATTTTTTCACATTTTAGGACTTTTGAGTGAACATTCTTGTAGCACAATAACAAAAAATATACAGCGCCCCCCCTGCACACTATTTTTACACAGAAAGCAACGTATTATGTATACAGTTGTCCCTCCTTTTTCGCTGCGGACCCTGCTGTGAAAAAAAATGCAAATATTCCAGCCCTATCACAGGATTTTCTTGACAAGATTTGTTCAAAGGGGGTTTGCCTTTGCCTTCCTCTGAGGCTGAGAGAGAGTGACTTGCCCATGGGTCAGCCAGTATATTTGCATGGCTGAGTAGGGAAGAATACCCTATATATACTCAACTATAAGTCAATCCCATGTATAAGCCAAGGGCAAATTTTGGGTCAAAAATATGGATTTTGATATGACCCATGGATAAGTCGAGGGTAAAACTTGGGGGCAGGCAACAAAAGATGTAAAGGACAACGGAAAGGAAAGCAATGCCAAAGAACTTACTAAATTTCAGCAGGCATAACTGTTTGTGCTGACACTAAAGGTTGGATGGATGAGAGAGTAAAGCCAGAGTGAGTGCTTCCAGTACAGATTACACTCTTGCCTTTCACCAGGGAATGGTTCCTTTTTAAGTAAAAGTTAAAGCACAGTACTTACACTGACCTGTGGATAAGTTGACTCAGATTTTTGGGGTTAATTTTTTTACTAAAATTTCTAGACTTTTACATAAGTATATATCGCGTGTGTGTGTGTGTGTGTGTGTGTGTGTGTGTGTGTGTGTGTGTGTGTGTGTAAATAATGGAGGAAGATAGCTTGTGCTTTAGGTATTCTTGGCAGTTAACTGATTCAATAAACACTGTTCTCCTTCAGTGCATAAGAGTTTCAAGAATCCTCCCCCAAATAAGCAATTATTTTTTTTAGAAAATATGTCACCCAGTTTAGAGCAACTCCCTCACTCACCAACCATTAAACCTCCTTCAGGGCTAACCACTTGTTCCTTGATACACATATAAAATGTTTTGCAGATACAGATAAAGGTTATCCTCCAAACTATTTATTCTTATCCGCTTCAAACAGACTATTTACTCTGATCCACAACAAGCATGGCAAATCAAAGTAGCAAGTGAAAAGGAAACATTATTCAAATGTGTAGGATTAAGACCAGATGAGACTAGGGGAGAATCCATAGAGTGGAGCCAAATTTGGAGAGGAACATCAATGTCCTGTATAGATGTGAGCACACACATAGACTGAGCAGGAAGAGGCAAAATAAATGTTTTTATTTAATAAAATAAATGAACTCAGATCACTTCCTTCTGCTGTAATAGTTATTTTCTCCCACAGCCAAGAAGGAGCAGGTAGAAGGAGGAAGAGAAATACTATGGGCGCAAAAGCAAAAAACACTAGATTCAAGCCACCTTCACTACCCCAAACATTCACATGGTGAGAAAGAGGAACAAACTGAAGAGAAGGAAGAGAGAGAGGTACCATTAGCAAACAAGGAATAGAGGGGACAGCCACTGCTCCCAAGCCAACTGAATGTATACACTTGAATGTGGAATGGAATCCAGCTATACAGGCCTAGAATCTGGGTAAAATCCAGCTAACCAAACAATGTAGCAATCCTTGTCCAAAGCTGGCGAAGGGACTTTTTGTCAAGAGAAAAAAAGTGATGAGCAGCTTCATTAGTTGGCACTATTCTCACCAATGCTCACACCCCAGTCTGCTTTAACCAGAGCCATGTTCAACACATGGGAAACTTTTCCAGGCCCTGTTCTTCTGCTGGGGCTGGTAGAATAGTTGGTAGAAAAGCCAATGCTCATGCAACAAAAGGCTCATGAATTGTGATGTTGGCACTGTACTCACTGCTTTCCTTCATTTTGCTTTTATGCTGTCACTGAGACCTGGCACCAAACAGGGAGTAAACTGGGAATGGGCATCCAGGCTTTAAAGCCACCTCAGAACTTGAAATCAAACTTTATGCCCCAGCACTGCTTGCTGCAATATGAATCATCCTGCCTAGACACCCTGAGGTTAGCCTAGTAATTCCCTGAAACTTCATTCTGCACTTTGATACTTGCCAATCCTACCTGGGAGGGAAATTTCAGATTGAAAGAAATGGTCTATGGGAGTAGCAAACCTTCCCAACCTATAATTTACTAAATACACATTTATTGAATTAACAAATAAACAGGCCTCTGCAGATTGTTCTGGGACAGGAGTGTAAACCAGTGAAGTCATTAACATGCAACAGGCCTAAAAGCTAAACAAATACTTGCCATACAGGAAAACATGCAGGTCACTGGTCCCTAGAGTAGCAGTTTCAGCACTGGACTACAACTCTGGAGACCAGAGTCTGAATTCCCACTCAGCCATGGAAACCCACGCTTTCAGCCTTAGAGTAAGTCAAGAATTGGTTCAGAAGGGCAAACCCCTTCTGAACCAATTCTGACAGGAAAATACTGTGATATGTTCGCTTTAGTGTCATCATAAGTCAGAACAACTTGAAGGCACACACAACAACAAACTGATGCCTGTTTCCTCCACAGGCAGATAGTTTCAAGTTCGAATTTTTATTCTGAAAAAAGGGCTACCTCAGCTAGCACTGTGATCCTTTTCCAGTCCTTTCATTCCTCATGGTAGCCATTTTATGAGGGGGTATTGTAAAGTTTTAATTATCACCTTTAAAAAAATTGACAAAAAGTTTGTTTTTATTTGTAGTTATTAACTTTTCTCTACATAGTAACCATCCAGATTTACACATTTTTCCCAGTGTTTCTTGACCCTCCAAATACCATTATTGTAGAAGTCTGTGGACTACACCTTAAACCACTCTTCCATTTCATGAATGGGATCATTTGTGTTGTCAAATCAACGACCCCACAATGGATTTTTCATTTCTGGAAACAAGAAAAGTCACTTGGTATGAGGTTAGGACAATAAAGTGGATGCTGCAAGATCTCAAAGCCACATGCCCTTGCTTTGATAACTGCAACTTGAGATGAGTGAGCTTGTGTTTTGTCAGCTAGGAGATGAATGCCTCTGGAGAGCATACCACAGTGTTTCTTTTTTCAGAGCATCTTGCAATTTATCCTGAAGACTGCTGTAGTATGTGCCGGTGATGCAAGGTAATCTGTGAGAATGACTCCACAACAGTCCCAAAAAATTGATAGCATGACCTTCCCTGCTGACTTTTGCACTTTTGCCTTTTGTGGGGGAGTGGAACTGGCATGCTTCCACTCCAGGCTCATGGTTTTGGTCTCTGGATCATACTTATAGATCCAAGATTACCAGATGGCCACAAAAATTCTCTTCATTCTGTTCCAACAGCATCAACGTCTGTCTTGAAAGGTCACGTCGTGTTGTTTCTGGAAAGGGGTTAACAAATGTGGAACCCAGTGTGCAGACACCTTAAACATGTGCAGTTCATCATGAATAATTTCCCACATACTACCATAACTGAGACCAGTTTCATTCATGATCATTTGGATGGTTGCTTGTCTGTCTTCCAGGATTAAACACTACACTTTCTTCACTGTGGCCGCATTGTCCGTCAATGTCCATCTTCGAGGTCTTGGCTCATCTGTGAGGGACATGTGGAAATTTCTTTTCCATCTCACAATAGTGTCATAAGATAGGCAATCGTTTCCATAAACTACCATCATCTCATCATGAATTTGTCAGGGACTATTACCCTTCAAATGAAGGAACTTTATCATGCTGTGAGCCTCAATCTTCTTCATCTTACACTTTAGTTACTTCTGGCACAACCTGTAACAAAAATAAAGGACACAAAGAGATGATTTTCTCAACATCATGCATTTAGGGACCATTGATGACACTGACAAAATTTCATCAATATACCATAATAACTTCCGGGTGATACTTTACGATGCCCGCTCATAAAATACACACACAAAACTTAAACATGTGAGATTCTAATCACAGATCACACATCTTATGTAGAGTTGTTCCCACAAGTCTGAGTGAATCTGCAAACTCTTAACTTTGGAATGTAAAATGTGGGAAACAGATAAGATCCCCTGTCATTCTATTTAAATTTTAACCCATAGTAAAGCAAGGCCAAATCTTTTAACTAACAGACTATGTTATATAGTGTGCTGCTTAGTCCTTGCTCTCTCTATTTGGAAGAGAAGGCAGTAATGTATGAACAGGTTGTATTGGTGTTAATGGTTAGTATAATGTAGCTATAAAGTCCAAGTTAGGAATGTGCAGAAAAATATGAAGTACCTCTTAACTCCCAGGGGAGAGAGTACACTACACCTTAACTATAGTCTGCTTAACACTGAACACAAGCCAAGTAAATAGATGCAGGAAAAGCAAGCAAAGAACTAAAACTGGATGAGCTGAAGAAGAGAAGGAAGTGATGATTAAGCAAAGAAAGATTGGATAAAGTCTGCAAACTGGCTGGGGCTCTAACCTATTTGCTGTACCCAGCTTTCAAATTAATAAAACAAATCCCTTGGTTAAGTCTGCTGGAGTTATTAAAAGATGCTAATATTTCCCTAGAGTAATCCGGGGAAGCACAGCTGGACCTTGAGAGAACTGCCATAGCTCAAGGAGGGAGGTGGCACAGAGAGGAGACCCTTCAATCCCATCAGATGATTGTCAGTGTTGTCTGCTCCAGGCCAGCCTCAGCCTGAAGGGATACAAAGCTAAATGCAGAAGGAGGGGTGGGGAATTGCAAGGCTGAAATCCACCCAGCCTCCCAGCCTCTGCTG
Organism: Phrynosoma platyrhinos; assembly: GCA_020142125.1. Taxonomy (NCBI): domain Eukaryota; kingdom Metazoa; phylum Chordata; class Lepidosauria; order Squamata; family Phrynosomatidae; genus Phrynosoma; species Phrynosoma platyrhinos. The sequence continues at coordinate 39,282,023 of CM034701.1, forward strand.
CTACTATAGTTTTGCATGATTTTTTTTTCATTCCAGTGCTGTCTAAGGGCCTTTGCAGACTGTCAGAAATAGTGCAAATTGAGTCCACTTTAACTACCCTGACTCAGTGTTAGGGAATCATGGGAACTGTAGTTTATTGTGGCACCAGAGCTCTCTGACAGAGAAGGCTCAATATCTCAGAAAAAATACAATTCCCATGATTCCCTAGCACTGAGCCAGGGCAGTTAAAGTGGACTCAATTTGCACTATTTCTAGTAGTCTGCAAAGGCCCTAAATTATGCCACTTAGGCATTTTCAGTTCTGGCAAGAAGGAGCAGCAAAGAACCAGTTGTGGAAGATCCTGTTCTGAGTCTTCCAGCCACGGAAACTACTAACCCTAGGGGGTCTTCAGAAAGGAGTGGCAGCATGGGTTTCTCAGGAAAGGATGGTTTTCCCAGATCATGGTGAGTGGCTATCCATGTAATATATTTCCTTTTACAGGGGATCATAACAATTGGAGAGAGAGAAGAGAGACAGCCATCTGAATTCTTGAAGGGGAAAAAAAAACTTCTAGGAAAATGATGTAACTGCCAGTATTGAAAGAACATATGCAATACTGGCTCTTAGCTTAGGAATTTATATGATATGCTTCTTCCTATGGCAGTACTATTGACAATCCTGACATTGTACTCTCAGCGAATCTAATTCATTCCATTGCTAGCACACAGCATCCCTTATATCTGAATGAAGTTTATTGGATGGAGGCTGTAGCCTCAAGAAAGTAGGAATAAAGCAGCCAATGCCTCCCTCTAATCCCAAACACACACACACACATTATACCCATTTACTTAGAGGAAATCAAAAATAGGCAGTTTGTTTCCTGAGGGATTCAGCCTGGATGATTTCGTAATTTATCTTTACAGAAAAGAAGACTCATCAAAAGGTGCCCTAAAGGGTGATGAGTGCCAGCTCTGCAACTTGGACTTGGATGTAAGAAGAATACCATTTTGCCACAGATATACTTCACATAGTTTCTTTTTTTAAAAAAATGATTCCTGGGTCTCTGGGCATTTCCAATCATAGATCAACAGAGTAATAACTATTTAGGACATCTGAGATGGACTCTAGTGAGCTGTAGGTAATGTGGCCTCCAAGAGATCAAAGCTAGGAGTTCTACATTTATTTTATTCTGTTCAGCTCTTCCAAACACTTGTGCCCCTACTGCAATTAATAGTATTCAATAATGATCAGAGCAAATCCATTCCCTCTCTTCTCTTCCTGCCAATAATATGCCACTCAAACAATATGCCTTGTTTGTCACCTGCCCTATAATACGAAATGCTTCTCTGTCTGTTTTTCTTTCTGTCCACATGCTTGATCACAGAATCACTATACTTCGCATGGTACCTTACAGATCACAATGAAGGCTGTAGATGGGTTTTGAACTACATTCATAACTACTTTGCTTATGTCCCAAACAAAACACTTTGGGATTTCTGTAATTTTTAATTCTAGAATGTAGATTTATCAGATGATTTTGACAATACTTAATTTTTCTACTTCTCAACTAGATCAGGACCAATTCGCAGAATTTGGCTATTTTCCTCCAGAAAATTGCTGCTCTTGGTTCATGTTCCACAGAACATGTTAGAAAATAAATTTTAAGGATTTTAAGTGTTACTGCTTCAAATATTTGTTTCATTCACATCATAAATGAAATGAATGACTGTACATAGCCATGTAAATTGTGTAGTGACAAACCAATCCTGCCACCTTAACTAATTTTATGTGACAGGCTTCATAGCCCTCATCAGATACCGGTCCCAGAACTATTAATAACACACTGGTAGCATTCGTTCAAAATTTTCACACAGAGGCCAAAATAGATTTTTATAAAATATAAGATGGTTTTATTGTGTTTCAAACATACAGGCAATGTTTCTTGGTTTTCAAACTTGATAATAATATAACTTGGTTACCGTTTGAAGTGTAGTGTAGCTATTTCAAATACAATCCTTCAGCTGTTTCTATAATTACAACCTAACCACATAGACCCTCTCTGCACTAGAGCTCTGTTGAACCACAAAGAGTTCTTTTTTTTCCCTTTTGACTCTTATCTTTGTTCCACTTAGTTCCCTCAGGAACAATCCACAGCCTCTGGCTTAAGGAACAGCCTTCTGTTCCACAGTTCCTAACTGCCTAACTCCCTAACTCAAAACTGACTATATCCCTCACCGCCTGAGCTATTTATCTCCTTCCAGCTGCTCTCTCATTGGCTGATTCCAGCTGTCTCAGGATTGGTCAGCTGTCTTCTGATCTTCACAGCTCCCTGCTGTCTCTCTCTTCATCACAGTACTCACTTTAGATGCAGTTCCTGTCACTACAGAGCCCAGTAACTCAGGGCCAGGGGTGAGTGAGCAGAGGCCTAGGAAAGCTGAGGTCAAAAATGCTGTACAAGTAAGGCAAGCAAAGCCTATGCTGAAAACAGTCCAAGGCCAAGAGCCAGGTGGTTGATCATTGTCGGAACAGCTAAAAGAGTCAGCAAGAAACAGGGTCATAAAATAAGCTGGGTCATAACCCGCAGTCAGGGTTGAGCAACAGAGATAACATACAGAGTCAAGACTGGTGGTGTTTCCAACACAGATCAGAATGATTATGTATGTGCAAGTGCTTACAGGTTGCCTGCTGACTTATGGTGACCCCATAAATTTTTTTGTAGGGTTTTCTTAGACAAAGAATTCTCAAGAGGTGATTTTGCCAGTTCTTTCCCCTGAAATTCCTCTGAAATACCACCTGGTAGACATTGGCAGTCTGCCATCTAGGTACTAACCAGAGCTGACCCTGCTTAAGTTATAAGATCAGATAAGCTCTAGTGCCTTTAGAGTATTTAGGCCCAATGACAACCCTGCTTATAAAGCTGAAAACTCCCAACCCTACCCAGGTTCTCAGCTGTTAACCAATCAAGCCATTTTTAGGTGAGTTCTGTCCAAGCAGGTTTTGATTGTAGCCACCCACTATATTAGAGAAGGAAGGTTTGGACTGGCTGCTTTTACCAACCCTCCTCTCAGGGTATGGGCACAACAGAAGAGGTGTATGGCTGACCTTCAGTTGTCTGACCAGGTGATTGGCATGTCTCCATCCTTTTACGTTGGCAAGATAGGGCTAGTCATTTATCTAGTGAGGAATCCCCAAAGGGGGGAATTACATGCATTTCCTTACACACATGGGCACACACATGGACACATAGATATTGCCAGAAATAGAAAAGCAAGTCGAAATGGATTAGTTCATTTAGTTAACCATTAATAAGTTTAAAATAAAAACTAGAACTATTTTAGTCCATTAGTATATTATTTTAGTATTTTAGTATAATACAGTATTGTGTTTTATTATTTCATTCTTGATTATAAGTGCCTGATGCTCTGTCCTTTGGTGAAAAGAGTGTTATAAATAAATGTTGTTGTTGTTCTTGTTATTGTTAAGAAGAGCTAATTCCATTATATTTATTTTAGAAGAGGAAAAAGGTGTAATTGCTAAGTTTATGATAAATTGCCATTGAAGTTTAAATTAAAAACTGGTATGAAAAAACCTTACCACAGAAAAGCTATAAAACGCCATCTATACTTTTATTCCCCACTCTAGTGTCTCCTTGTTTATGCTAATCTTTAACTAATATGGATTACAAATCCTCCAGGTTTACTACATATAAAGAAATGTCTGGTTTCAATAATATGGATCCTATATTAGAGTGTGGGAGGAGTGAAACAGTTACTGAAGGCCTTTGCAGACTGCCAGAAATAGTGCAAATTGAGTCCACTTTAAGGGTTAGGGTTAGTGCTAGGGAATCATGGGAATTTTTTTTCTGAGACATTGAGCCTTCTCTGTCAGAGAGCTCTGGTGCCACAATAAAATACAGTTCCCATGATTCCCTAACCCTTAAAGTGGACTCAATTTGCACTATTTCTAGCGGTCTGCAAAGGGCCTGAGACTGCTAAGCTCAAAAACCCCTAACCAAGTTTATCTCATTGGTATTACACATGAATAAGTAGTCTAAATTTTGTTTCCTAAACTCTGTAATTCCCCAATCCTAAAGGGCTAACAGAGTGATCCCCTCCACACACAAAAAAATCAAGAGGACAAGGCTTTTTATAAAGAACCAACTGAGAAATTTAAATTTTGTTTACTCTTTACTGCATTCTCATTTAATTAATTAATAACCTAATTCTGGAAATAAGTTAACAATGAAATTCCAATATAAAACAATCAATTTAGTTAAACTGTCCTTTTGTTAGAAAATTTCTAACTTAATTGGCTTTAATTAGTTAGTCCTATCATTTGATACTATGACAGCAGTACGAAATCAGAAGCAGAGCTCTGTCTTCTTCAATCATTCTTCCTATAGTACCTTTGGGAAACAATAGTATGGGTGGCTGTGGCCAGTTTGGAAACAAATGCCTTAGTAAAATAAAGATGTTAAATTAACAAACAGAAGCATTAACTGAGAAAAGAGTAGGCCTCTCTGCTCATGAAAGTTTTGAAGGAAAAATCAGCATTTAATCCAGAGCAAAGGTTACCTTTTAAATGGAATTTTTGTAATTCATTTCAAAGTTCAAAATAGTAACTCACTGCAATTACACACAATCACAAGTGACTTCTTATATTGCTATTTATATTGCTTGATACTTTTCTGCTTTGTTTTGTTTTGTTTTGATCAGTAATTTTGTAGCAGCTTGCAAGCCATATACTATATGAAACAGGCTACTCACCATGGACTTTTCAGTTGCAAGGTGGATGCATCTAAATGCACAGTCAGTTATAAACACATAATGCAGTCTATAATTCTTATGTAACTTATTCTCCTTCCCAGAATAGAAAGTTAAGTCAAACAGATAATTATAACCAGAAACAGTTTTACTGAGTGGGAATTTTAAAGATGCTTTTGCACATTCAAACCCCACAATTATTTTTGGCCATCAGAAAAATCATGCTCAATCTCCAGAGGTTGGACAGGATGGATACCAACTACATAACAAGGGTTCAGGTCCCCAGTGAGAAAATATATATATATATGTTCCAAACGTGTTTGTTTATTCTATCACAACATTCATGGGCACCACTGTATCCATTTCCTGCTGCTATAAGGCTCTTTAATTTACTAAAAGGCTATTTACAATTGAACAAACATGGCAGAGAAGTCTAGGATAGCACACTGTTTCCCTAGGCAAACACGGGGGAGCCAATTACATCTTCTCCCAGGATCATTTTGTTTTGAACTGGAAAAAACATCAGACATTCTCCACTTCCAAGTGAGGACTGTTCAACCTGGATGTCTGTGTGTAATGAGAAAACCAAAGGACAGGCTGCAGTTTTTGGAATAGAGGTGTAAAGAGCAGGATTTTGGGACTCTGCAGCGTGTTAAAGGTACTGTTTTCTTCTGTCGAAACCTGATATGGAAGAAACTGACTTTAAGCAGTGCTTCTACCTACATTCACTCTATCCATTAACGCATATATGCATAAATCAAATCTTATGAAACAATAAACTTCCAGTCACCTCCTGCCAAAGAAAGCCAAGTCCACGAGTGCTGTTACCTTTGTTGCACTAGAAACTCTAAGCGAAAGTAGCATTTTCATGCTGCATGAGATTTACTGCAAAAAAGTGCTCATCTTGATTATTTGCACATTTCTAAAGTTCACATAGCATTTTTGAAACATAAAATATGCACAAAAGAATGTGCATACTTTAAAATGCAGATGGAATAAATATGCATGTTTTTTAAAAATCCAAAAACACACTTTAGTCAATAGGGAAAAGCTGTGTAAATTAGTAGAATTTCCAAATAAATGAGAAAGTTATGGGGGGAATGCCTTAACAATGTTCCTATTTCAGTATGTGATGAAAACATAGAATATCACAACCTAATTGAAGATGAAGGCAAGAAAAAAATTCAGGTGGGACTTGAAAAAAACTCAGTGACTCAAGTCTGAAATTTTCACCTCCTGCTGTGGAACTTCACATTGGAAAAGGGGTGAGGCCAAGTGTCACCTAAGGGCCACTGTGTGGATATGATTCATAGCATACTTTTATACCAAAGTCAAGAAAATGTGCTCTAGATGTTTTGGACTACACTTCCCATAAGCCACTGCTAGCATGACCAATGGTCAGTGTTTATGGGAGTTGAGGCCCAAAATATCTAGAGAACACAACATACCTTCTCCATACATGGGACATAAGGTGAAGACTGTGCAATAAACTCTGGAATCAAGAGCTTTCAGGTGGCATATGAGGAACTAGCTACACCATGTTATCTGTGCAGACAAGTTGCTAAACACAGGCTGTGATACTACTTAGCTCAGGGTACTTTTCTATGAAAGGGAATAAATGCTCAAATCTTCACAGCACTTTGCTGCTGAAAGCTGTACTGATTTGTGCTGATGGAGTGCTTGGGAGGAGGCTGTGAATTATTAAAATAGAGGTTCTTAGAGTCTTCCATTGCATACCTCCCTGAATTTAAAAAAAAATTAAGACCCCTTAAGTGTAACAAAACTATTACAAAAGATAACCTGTTCAGCTGGTGACAGTCAGTCCCTCCCTCTTCTAGGGACATTAGAATGGGAAGAGGTAGACACACAGACCCCTTTCCCCTGACAATCTTAAAGAGCAGAATTCCATGAAACCAAAAAGAAACAAAAACAACTTCCTTATCACAGTATTGAAATTCTTTATCATTCTCTTTAATCCCAGGCACAAATCAATGGAATTGCTAATAAAGCATTAATTATACACATGTGTTAACATTGACTAGGAAAAGCCAATGAGAGCAGAAGAGAATTTTGCCTTCCTTGGTTCAGTCAGAACATAGTATGGCTACATAAGGAAAGTGATGCAAGAATTTATACATCCCTACTTCACAAGGAGATTGTTGTAGAATGGTGGTAATGGCATTGCTACACTCAGTTCCTTACAAGCCAGATTCAGAGGCATCAAGGTGGCCATTGTTAAAATCAGAATGCATTTAGTCTGACTAAGGACCTTTACAGACATCCATTTTGGATGGCTCTGGGCCGTCCCTGCTAGCGGCAGATCAGGGCTGCAGCAACCCCATGCCACAGCCCCAATCCTCCCTTTTGCCACCCTAAAAGAGTGGCAAAATGCCACTCCTTTTAGGGGCAGCAAAAAAATACCCTAAGAGCCAGCGCCACAGCTCTTCTGTGCCCTTTCAATGCAGCGTGTCCACACACTGTGCTGGAAGGGCATCCTGATGCTGTGTGCCATGCAAACGGGCACATGGCATCAGAACAGTGTCAGGGTGAAGTCGGGGCGGCCTGCGTGAGGCTGCCCTGCCCCAACTCCACCCCCAGACCAAACCTTTGGGCTGGTCTGCAAAGCCCCTAAGCCATTTAAAAATGTGTGTGTGTCTCTCTCTCTCTGTGTAAATGTATATAGTATATATATGGATGTATTACCTATTTTGCTAAAGAATGCTGTGACCGAGTAATTTTTTTGTCTGATGAATTTTGTAAAGTTTCAATAATTTTTACTGAAAATTTACTTTCAAAAAAAGTTTTTTAAAAGAACATTTAGACAGAGATTAAGAAAGTTACTTCTTTGGACTACAACTCCTGGAATTTCCTCAGCCAGCATGGTGTCTTATGAAAACTGAAGTCCAATAAATTAACTTTTTCATGCTTCACATTTATGTTCTTTTCATCAAGCATTTCTCCTACTTCCAAATTTTATACTTTGACTCTGCTTTATAATACAGAGAACTGCTTCTGGGTGACTTAACTCTATGAAAGAGGTACGTTTTTTCCCTCCTGAAGGAATGGGTGATCAGAGCACTGTATGTGTTCTTGTTTTGCTTTCTAAGCCCCTCCCCATTTCTTACTCCTGACTCTGAAAGTGAAGCAGCTTCATCTCCTATGGCTGGCATGCAAAAGCTGGCCTCGCCAGCCATAACCACAAGGCCCTTTCCACTGCCAGCTGGAATTGTTCTGACAGTTTTGCCTTCTCATATCATCCTGTCATCACCCTCCTCTCCTTCTTTAGATCAGCCTCCCATTTCTCAGCACTAAGGGCCAGGGTCAAGACATAATGAGGAAAATCACAATGGAAGAACACCCTCGCCTTACCTCAGCAACAGAGAGAGAGCCAGAAGTTATGCCAAAGATCCAACAGCTAGCCTGGGGGCAGCAGAACACAGTTGTGGAAACTTCCAGATGCTGAAGGAGGTACAAAATCTATTCATCTTGGCTTCAAACAACAGGAATGATAATGGTCATACATAAATATGACTATCACTGCCCCTCCACCAAAAAAAAGGATGATAGTCATCACTAGTGTGACAGATAAACAGGCTTCTCTCTGAAACATAAGACAGACAAAAACTGGTAGCAAAAATCCTTCAGCATTGTGCGGATTAGGGCATTTGAAATCAGGCAATGCAGAAGAGTCCTAATGTCAATTGTGCATCTCCATTCACAAATAGAAATGGATTTGATATAGCATTTTAGCTCATTCTTTTCCCCAAAGAATGAAAGATAAACTACACATGTAAGAGTTTTGTGTCTCTTTTCTTTGAATATTTTTAGACTGTGAATGCTTGAATCCATGGATAAAGAATCTGTGGATATGAAGAGCCAACTGTAAGTGGAATCTAGAATAAGAGGCAATGGGTCCCTGCAACAATAGTTGGGAAAGAGTTCTGGAAAATGATGGGAGGAAAATATATGGAAAAGAATGAAACCATCTCCGTGACCTGTCCTTTATTCTTCAAATTAACATCCTACTGAGAATTGCTACTGGCCCTACCATGAGGGAGTGTGAGGCAGTCACATTAGGGCAATGTTTCCCAAACTTTGGTCCTCCCAAAGTTTGGGATGGATGCTAAATGCAGGGGAAAGAACCCTGCTGGATCAGATCAAAGCCTGTCTTGTTCAGCATTCCATTTACACGGTGGCCATCTATTTACCTATGGTAAGCCTGCCTTGAATATACCTGCACCCTTCATTTCACACCACCCCAGCCACTGATATATAAAGGCAGACTGCATCTGGAATGTTAGATGTTAGAGAACTGAGCTTTAAGTGCTACACAGCCTGCCCTGTAGAACATAACACAGTCAAAGGTCTTGAGATGTGATGCAGCATGCTATCCCATCAAAACTGTTAAACTAAAATCCAATTCCTATATGAGAAATAGGGTGCATCTTGTCCTTTGTCTCATTCAACAAAATTTAAAGTTAGTTCTGTAGACATAACCACAGAACTCCATTTGATTTGTCTCTGCTGTTCAAAGGTGATAAGCCATTTGAAATGCCTTAGGTACCTTCAGTAACATAAAAGCAAAAATATATACCACTGAATAGAGAATATGGTGTTGTCCAACATTATTTGCCTGTATTATTCCCTTCAGTGGCATAATGACATTTTTACATACCCATACAGAATGATGCAAATGGTATAGAAGTCAACTCTTTTACTGTTAACTCTGATTTCAAAGGTTAATGGAAGTTTTTGTATTAAGGAGCTCATCTGAAATACATCAGACTTTTTTATCATAAAATTTCAGCATTAGAAATGCCAAATCAAGGATAGTGGGGAGGAAACAAGGAGAAAAGGTATCTAAGACCAACTATTATATATATTTAATTATGAAAATATTTTATATATATATATATATATATATATATATATATATCAAGTGGGGTTGAATCTTTAGAATATAACTCTATTGTAAATTATGGAGTTTAATCCACAACATTTTCAGTGTGGTCCAGATAATAAAAGGTTGGAGCTAGACCTAGGAAACTCAAATTCACAGTTCTGATGTGGCATCACCAGCTGGCTTTGGGAAGACCAGAACTACCCAATGTTTTGGGCAGAGATTGCAATATTTCTCACTTATAAAATAGGAAATAAAAATGATGTGTCCTACAGTATGGATGAAGAACTATAGAGTATCATATAATATTATCCACATATTAAAACACTTTGATTTTTAAAAATACATTATGAAAATTCAGCAACTATCCTTGTATAACAGGGTAGGCACTCCCTTTTTTCTCTTGAGGGTCACATTTCTGCAGATAACATCTGCTAGGGTCTATGTCACATACAGCAGGTAGAGCTGAAGCCAATGGTAGGTGGCATTGGTGCAAAAAATGGGGAGGCCATTCCTTCTCATCCCTGTCTTACTCCTTCATTCCAAAAAGGGTCATATCACTCTTGCCATAGGTCTCAACTTACCACTCACAGAGGTAAGTTAGGCTGATGGTAGATTATGGTTTTAGGGCTACAGTTTAATGAAACCAGATACAGGTTGAATCATCATCATCCTCTTCCTTCTCCTCCTCCTCAGCTCTTACCCACTTATGTCTTTCTCATATTCCTTCATGATCAACTACCCTCTCCTGCTGTCAGTGACATCACCAAGCTGATAAAGCTGACTGACTACATAGTATTACAATGTCATTCTTTATTCCATACAATCCTGGACTGCATGGGATTATCAAAGTGATGAATCCAGAATAGAGCAAGTAGCAACACCCAGATTAAATCATGGTGCAACAGAAGATTTTTAGAAGGTAAGCTATTTACAAAAGTGTTTTCCAGGATTTGTTTTAACTACTCTGTTTCAGATTTGATTACAATAAAATTTGATTTTCATGTAAAATTGCAAACTGGAAAATTATTTCCAAGACATAGCCATGTTAGTCTGGAGTGTCAGTATGTAAATTGATCGTGTAGCCCCTTTGAGACTAAGGGCTGATGCAGATGGTCCCTTTGGGGCAGCAGAGAGCTGCCCCAGGGAGCAGCAGATCGAGGCCATGGCAACCCCATGGCGCAGCCCCGATCTTTCCTTTTGCCGCCCCTAAAAGAGCAGCAAAATCCCGCTCCTTTTAGGGGCGGCAAAAGGCCGCCCTAAGAGCCAGTGCTGCGGCTCTTTCGCGCCCTTTCAGCACAGCGTGTCTGCACACTGTGCCGGAAGGGCGTCAGGACAGCATCGGGGTGGGGTTGGGGCGGCTGGCAGGCAGACGGCTACCCTGCCCCAACTCTATCCCCCAGGCCTGTCCTCTGGGCCAGTCTGCAATGGTCCTAACTGAACAAAAGACATAGTATAAGATTTTGTAGACTTGGTTTGCATCTGAGGAAGTCTACAAAAGCTTATTCTACAATGTTGTTTGTTCAGTTTACTCTCAAAGGTGCTACAGGATCCCTTTGCAAGCTGGAAAATATTTGGCAGTGTTCTACTGATGTGCAACTAAAACCTTCATAATTAAATTCTTATTTGAAATATTTATCTAAACAATCATCAGATACTTCTATTATGGTTCCTATTGTGGTAGCAGGAAATCCTCTGTCAAAAAAAAGTCAGATGGTCTTTAAAAATGAAGTGAGAAGAGCAAGCCACTGTTACCACCAACTCTTGGCAGAAAATGAGAGACTATACTGTTCTATTCCATCCTGCAGGAATACACAATCAACATCTGGCTTCAAGAAATATTTCAATTTCCTATTTTTGAAGCAAATATAAATTTATCAGAATTATTGAAGCAACAGTTTTCCTCTACTCGTTCTTCTGAAAAGGAGGGTGAATACAACTGTGAATAGATGCACGGTAATGTTTTAGTGTGACAGGAACCATAATTTACTTTTTAGATTGTCAATTTAACCATCTTCCTTATTTGTTACAATTGTCCCCTTTCCCCCACCTCATCTAAGTTCTTCTACAGAACAGCCAGTTCTCATGGGTGACAAAGTACAAGGAAAATATGGAGTTGCAAAATAAATGTAGTGAAAAGATACACTTCCTTCCTTCCACTCCTACATGTCACAAATGGCTCAAAAATGTTTGTCAGCTCTCAACAGTGTCAAGATTGTCGTCAAAGATAAAAACACACCATAGAGGACTGCTTAAATATTCATATTTAAAAGCATTTTTAGCATATCATTCCCTCCAAACTGGAAAAGAAAAATACCACTCCTTTTATTTCATTTTCATTTTCAGCCCTTAACAACAAGCACTAAATAGTTGGGTTGGGTTTTTTTATATATATAATCAAAGCACACCAGAATTAGCAGGCAAGAAGGCGGGGTGGCTTAGTACTTGGTTAAAAGCACAAGCTATTGTTACAACTACTAACAGTAATCCCACACTCACCTGTGAGACAAAGAGAAAATTTAACATATTCAGGTCCTGTTCGCTACTCACTATATATTTAAATACAAGTAGAACCAGCATTATTGTCATTTTCTAATGTATTTAATTATTTGTCTGTTTCTTTAATTTATCTCTCACCCAAAAGAGGGCCAAGGCAGATCACAACCCAAATTAAAACAAAAGAGCTTTAAAACAATTAAATAAGCTATCTTATTAAAACAAGCACTAATTTAAAACAGTTTAAAAACATTAATAATGATAAAAGTAGAGCACTTCCCATTCAAAGATTGTTCTATCACAATCAGTTAATAGACAGAATCTTGTGTTAATAAAATGGTCTTTGCATGCCTGGGAAAGAAGACCAGAGAGGAGGCCATCTTAGCCACCCTGGGAAGGCATTCCATAGCCTAGGAGCAGCATCTGAGAAGGCATGTCCTCACTGTGGCTGCTGCTACACTGCAGAATTAATGCAGTTTAACAACATTTTAACTGTCATGGCTCCCTCCTATAGAATCCTGGGACTTGTAGTTTGTTGTGGGATTTCTTGTTGTTGTTGAGCTCTGACAGAGAAGGCTATATCTCTCACAAAACTACAATTCCCAAATTCTGTAGCATTGACCCATGGCAGTTAAACTGTATTCTGCAGTGTAGATGCAGTCTAAATGTCTCAGTGACAGTTGTGGAACAAAGAGAAAGTTCTCTTCCAAGGATCTCAAACTTGGGAAGGTTTACATAAACACAGGATTTCAGAAAATTATTATAGACCCAAACTGTATATGAGTTTAAAAGTCAAAATCAGCAGAAACAGACCAGGAGCCGGTGATGCTGTTATTCTAAAAAGAAACTTACATGATCCCTGCATATATTTCAAGAACTGGCATAATATAGGCACAATGGCCACATAACAAGATATGCTTAGGGATTTTGTTATGTCTACATTTTGACACAAATCATACTGATATGCATTTCCCAGATTAATGTGCAGATCAGAATTCAGTTAGCCAAGAGTTAGCATGATGTATTGGTTTGAACATTGGACTATGAATTTGGAGAAGAAGAGTTCAAATCCCTGCTGGGGCATAAAAACCCACTGGATGAACTGGGCAAATCACATTCTCTCAGCTTCATAAGAAGGCATGGTCAAAACTTCTGAACAAATATTGACAAGACCCTGGTGGCGCAGTGGTTAAATGCTTGTGTTGCAGCCACTCACTCATAAACCACAAGGTTGTGAGTTCAATACTAGCCAGGGCTCAGGCTTGACTCAGGCCTGCATCCTTCCAAGGTCACTAAAATGAGTACCCAACTGTTGGGGGCAATGAGCTGACAGTTGTAAACTGCTTAGACACCCCATAGCATGGTATGAAGTGGTATATAAATGAAGCTGCTTTGCTTTGCTTTGCTTTGATCATACAGCTCTTAGTTTAAAGAACTTATCCAAATGTATATAATGTGTGTGCTTTGGGGGGGGATACATTTTGGAAATGTATACATTCAGATAAAATATGTTTTAAAATACAAAAGGTGCCTGAAAGTCATGTGTCACAATGACATTACTTGCAAATAATTACTTGTCGGATAATGAGGGTATAATTTTTTTTAATTAATGGAACAGCTGAGAAAGCCACCATGGTTTAGCGGTGTGAGCATTGGACTAAAATTCTGGAAACCAGGATTCAAATTTCCACTCGGTCATGGAAACCAACTGGGTGACCATAGACATTCTCTCAGCCTCAGAGGGAGGCAAAAGGAAACCCACTCTGAACAATTCTTGCCAAGAAACCCCTATGATAGGTATGCCTTAAGGCTGCCATGAATCGGAAACAACTTGAAGGCACACAACAATAATAAACAACAACCTATAATGTCATTTGTTTTTTTAAAGTATAACAAGTAACATTTACTCAGTTCTCTTAAAATGTTCATTCTCAAATAAAAACAATGCTACTTTAACACAACGTTCAATGGGTGATGACACATGGGGCAATGCTGTTAAATGCACCTATTTGAGGTAATAATTTACACTAGCATATATTTGTATGTGCAGACACACAGGAATATATGCTAAAAAAAACAAAACAGAACCATCACCACAGGTAGAAAGCACAAGCCTCTAAATGTTCACTTAGCATTTAGTCATACACTTCAAAATGGATAAGTATGAATGGGTTAATGAGAGGTGGACAGTGTGCATTGAGTTTGCATCATTTTCTGAATGAGCTTTGAGTCAATTGACAAGCAATGAAAATGGGCACTTAGGGCCTAAGCAGACTACCAGAAATAGTGCACATTAAATTGAGGCACTGCCCTGGCTCAGTGCTAGGGAATCATGGGAACTGTAATTTATTGTGGCACCAGAGCTCTCTGACAGAGAAGGCTCAATGTCTCAGAAAAAAATACAATTCCTATGATTCCCTAGCATTGAGCCAGGGCAGTGCCTCAATTTAATATGCACTATTTCTGGCAGTCTGCTTAGGTAGTGTGGCTGTTTAAAGATCACAGAAAATGCACCTGTGACCTCACACAAGCCATGGTACATCTGGTAAGTTTACATTTCCATGGGTCATTTAAGGTAACAACCTCATTTCCTACAGGAAAACTTCCATAAAACAGGTAACTAGGCTTAAGTATGGCAGCAAACAAGCCTCAAGATACACACACTTCCCCAAGCCACCTGGCTATAGGAATAGGACTGTGAATTTTATTTACCAGAGCACTTTGTTTCCAAGTTGTGAAACCACTTATTAATTAGTAAGACCAAGGCCATTTCACTGACAGCACTTTGAGTCACATGGAGAAAATAAGGGGGGTTGCAGACTGCCAGAAATAGTGCAAACTGAGTCCACTTTTAGGGTTAGTGCTAGGGAATCATGGGAATTGTTTTTTTTCTGAGACATTGAGCTTTCTCTGTCATAGAGCTCTGGTGCCACAATAAAATACAGTTCCCATGATTTCCTAACCCTAACCCTTAAAGTGGACTCAATTTGCACTATTTCTGGCAGTCTGCAACCCTGGGCTTTATTCTATCCAGCCAAACTTACAAATACATAAAAGTCAAACAATTCAACAAGTTGGCCAGTTTCAGCCATGGGTCACCAAGGCTTTGTCAACTTGTTTTTGCAACACTCAAGGATTCAGCTCTCAGTCATGAACTAGGAAGGAACAGCATTCCCCTGAGCATAGGCTGAGGGCCGATGCAGACCGGCAGTTTAGGCTGACCTGGGGGTGGAGTTGGGGCGTGGCAACCACACGCTGGCCACCCCAATGCCACGTGCTCATCCGCACGGCACACGGTGTCAGAGCACCCTTTTGGCGCAGAGTGCACATATGCTGCGCTAAAGGGGCACAAAAGAGCCATGGCAGCAGCTCTAAGGGTGGCATTTGCCACTCTTTTGGGGGCAGCAAAAAGGAGGATTGGGGCTGCAGTGTGTGGTTGTTGTGGCTCCAATCCACCACTCCTGGGGCGGCCCAGAGCCACCCCTTCTTGGCCATCTGCATCGGCCCTGAGTGACTTTTCCTCTGTATTAAATGACCACAGCCAGCCTCCAGACATCTATAAAAGCAAGGAAAAAGTCAGAAAGCATCTCTTCCAAGTGGAACAAAGCAAAATGTGAGTTATTAATCCAAAGCAATGTGTGGTATAGCAGCCAGTGTAGTGTAGTGGTTTGAACATTTCCCATTGCACAATCTTGGGCAAGTCAGACTCTCTCAGGGGGGTTGCAGACTGCCAGAAATAGTGCAAATTGAGTCCACTTTTAGGGTTAGGGAATCATGGGAACTGTATGTTATCGTGGCACCAGAGCTCTCTGACAGAGAAGGCTCAATGTCTCAGAAAAACAACCAATTTCCATGATTCCCTAGCACTAACCTTAACCCTAAAAATGGATTCAATTTGCACTATTTCTGGCAGTCTGCAACCCCCCTCAGTCTCAGAGGAAGGCTGACAAATCTTACCAAGAAAACCACTTGGCAGTTTCATCTTAAAAATGTAAAGGCTTCCCCTTGACATGAATGTCTAGTTGTGTCCGACTGTAGGGAGCAATGCTCATCTGTGTTACTAAGTGAAGAGCCAATAAGTGAAGGAGACTGTCATCACGTGGCCAGTACGACTGCACAAAATGCTGTTGCCTTCCACCAAAGTGATATCTATGTATCTACTTGCATTTGCATGCCTTTGAACTGCTAAGTTGGCAGAAGCTGGGACTAGTGACAGGAGCTCAGCCCGTCACATGGCACTTGGGCCTCGAACTGCCAACCTTATGATCATCAGAACTGGCATCTTAACCACCAAGCCACTACGTCCCTTAAATGTCACCTTAGAGTTGCACAAATTTGAAACAACATGAAGGCACACAATAACAACAACATGTAAATAATATAAACCAGTTGTGAAGCAGGCACTAGGTAGACTTGACTTCAAGGCAGCCAATCACAGTTCAGAGAGACTGTGAAGGGGGGCTGTGGGGGTAGAAAAATTTAAAAGCAAGAGTGTATGTCTGGAGGAGGAGAGAGAAAGGTTGACAATTGGTGGTTGAATCTATTATGCCTTGCTTCCAGAACATGGACTCTGGTTCACAGACTGAACCAGAGCAGGAAGAAGTTCCAGAGGCACACATCTCAGACCAGAGTGCAGTACCAGCTGTGGCACAGAATCCTGCCCATTCAAATATAGAAGACTGCTTACTCCTACTTACCTTCAACAAGTGGAGACAATAAAGGGGAGGAGTTGAGCAATTCTCAGAGGATTTACAAGGAGCAGCAATTAATTAAGCAGCAGCTGGACTGAATTGCTGATTTAGACATTCCCAGTCCTGTCCTCCAGGAGTTGTTGGAGATAATTTGATCAGCTGATTTTCTGTTGTGTTCCTGGATTCTGTGTTTGACCTGGACAGTGTTTGTTGACTCTGGA
The DNA here is from genome assembly GCA_020142125.1 of Phrynosoma platyrhinos. Taxonomy (NCBI): domain Eukaryota; kingdom Metazoa; phylum Chordata; class Lepidosauria; order Squamata; family Phrynosomatidae; genus Phrynosoma; species Phrynosoma platyrhinos. The sequence continues at coordinate 39,299,073 of CM034701.1, forward strand.
TGCCTTTTACCTGACTTGGACATTTCTGAACTCTGCTTGGGACTCAAGGCTTGTATTTACCAAAATGAGGTACAGTGGTCCCTCCATATTTGCTAGAGTTAGGGGCAGAAGACCCCTGTGAAAATGGAAAAACCACAAATAACAAAAGTGCTATGTTTTTACCTCTCTAGGAATCTCTAGGTCAGGGGTAGGCAACCTGTCCCCTTTAAGGGCCGAGGGACGTCAGCTCCCAGAAGCCTCAGCCATGTTGGGCAATAGTCCCATGTTGGCCAATAGCTCCTGGGATTCTGGGAGCTGAAGTCCCTCGACCCTTAAAGGGGAAAGGTTGCCTACCCCTGCTCTAGGTCTTCCAGTGCAACTCTGTGGTCAACATCTGCCAGACAAAGACCATAGAATTGCACTGAAGGAGCTACAAATGCCATGTGGAGTATTCTCTCTAGGCACCTCTAGGTCCTTCGGTGCGACTTTTGGTTCAAGTTGACCATACAGTTGCACTGGAGGACCTAGATATTTCTCGAGAGAACATAATAATACAATCCATGAATAATCAAATCTGCGAAAATCAAATCTGCAAATGTGGAGGGACAACTGTATATGCTGAACTGTAACCTGCTCTATGACTAGGTTTAATAAATAATAATAATAATAATAATAATAATAATTTGTACCCCGCCCCTCTATGCACAATTGGGGCGGCTAACAACAATTAAAAATATAAATCCAAAAAGACCCAATACCCACCCACCCCTTAAAAAAGTATTAAACCAAACACAATTAAAACATCTTAGATTAAAATAACATACAATAAAATAACATACCATACAACATGCTCATTGGCTGCTGGCTTTCAGCTGTGTAGCAGCAATCAGCCTTTGGCTGTGTTTGGGACAGAG
>CM034701.1:39314674-39327237 GCA_020142125.1 Phrynosoma platyrhinos
CCCGGGAGGGTTCCAAGTTCTAGTTGAGACTAGTCATCATATGTTCCCTCAGTTGAAATCTCTCTATCCAGAATAAAAGAATTTTGAACAGCATTGTTTGAATCTTCCAGTATTCAAACCTCCCAAAGCATTGTGAAGAATTACTCTGCAAACAAATACACTTCATGGGGGGGGGGGGTCCTTTCAGCATTTGCAGACTGCATAGAACTTCACAGTGAAGACTGATTTTTGGCATCTGTTCCAGTATATGTTTCCTGCACATGTTGAATTCAGTATGACAGGTTTAGTTTCAGTTGCACAGAAAACAGGTTTTGTGCAAAAAAAAAAACCCCACCCATCAACATTTGTATTTTTCTACACTGAACAATTCCTTCACAACACTTCAGGTCCTCTGAAAGGAGGGAGAAGGAATTTTTCTCCTGCAGTAGGAGGAAAACTACAATTATTATTTGCCTCCACATGCAAGGGTTATACCTCCCTAGTTGGTACTAATGGTAAAATTCAGGCTTCAGTCTCAACAACATTTCCATAGTATCCTTCAAACAGCAGATGAAGACATTTTTGTTTTAATGGGCCTTTGGAAACTGGCTGCTTACAAGGAATGGAATATTAATACACATGCTGCTTTAATTTCATGTTTTTAATAGATATGTTTATTTATTATTTGATATATATTTTATTAATTTATAAACAAATCAAACACATTACAGTTTAAAAAATAAAATACATTACACTAAACTACATATACTAACACAGATACATAAAAATGTTCTTTTCCCACACACCCCGGCCTAACCCACAAAGAACAGCATAAAAAACAACACTTGACTTCCCAATTTCCACATTCAAGAATATAAAACTAAATGTTAATTATAATGAATTTCTCTATAATACTAACATCATTCATTACTACTTCTGCCCTAAAATATACCAAGTTATATCTAAGCATCAAATCACAAGATGTAATCTTCCCATTTTTCTTTTTAATGTGAGACAAAAATAATTCCTAGTCTTTTTTTTAAAAAAAAAAAATCTGTTTAAAGATTTCTCTTTCAACAATGTTGCTAACTTATCCATCTCAGCCATTTCGAAGGTCTTAATGGTCCATCCTTCTTTCTGTGGTATTTTCCACTTCTGGTTATATAACAATCTTGCTTTGATAATCTTGTTGTTGTTGTTGTTAACTGCCCTCAAATTGACCATGACTCATGACAATCCTGTAGGTGAGGCATCTCCAAGACCTTCTTCTGTCCTCCACTGCTCTGCTTAGGTCCTGTAAATTCAGGCCCATAACCTCCCTGATTGAGTCTAGAGAACTGGCATGTGGTCTTCCTCTCTTTCAGCTACCTTCTACCTTCCTGTCAGAGTAAAATGCACTCTGAAGTGAAAATGCCATAGATGTGACTGGGGCAAAGAAACTGGGAAAAAGGTGAGAGGATTACCTTCGTACAGTTGGGAGCCATGATGACTCAACATTTGAACAATCCTGAGTCACAGGGGGATGATGCAACACTGAGTCACAGGGGGCTGATGAAGGCAGAGGGTTGAGTCAGAAAACTTCAATTCTGAAGAGTCACATCACTCACGTGACTTGAAACTGGATGACATCCTAGGAGTGGGCTGGACTAATATCCCAGAAGGGGATACTGTATATAAGTGGGTGAGTTGGATACTCATGTATGGGTGATTGTATATAGAGATACTGGTGAAGCAATTTGTTAGTCTGTACATAGTCTATAACAGAAGAATAAAGAACCTCTTCATGAAACAAGAGAGAGTCCAGTAGTTTTGTGTCTTGCTGACAGCTGCCTCTGTGGGAGTTTTTTTCCTTGCAGCGTTTGCAGCCTGCATAGAATTTCACTGATCTTTGGTGTCTGTTCCAGCATACGTTTCCTGCACATGTTGAATACATTTCACATGCACCCCAACACTTCCCTAGCATTATTGCCTTTTCCAATGAGTCATGCCTTCTCATGATGTGGTCAAAGTACGACAGGTTCAGTTTCATAATCTTGGCTTCCAGGGAGAGTGTAGGCTTGATCTGTTCCAGGACCCATTTGTTTGTCTTTTGGCTGTCCACAGTATCCTCCACAATCTTCTCTAGCACCCAAATAAGCTGATTTTGTTTCTGTCAGCTTTCTTCACTGTCCATTCCTCACATCCATCCATACATGGTGATAGGGAATATAATGGCTTGGGTGATTCTGACTTTAGGGCTCAATTCTACACTTTAAGATTTTGTGCAGTTCGTTCATGGCTGCCCTTTCCATTCCTAGTCTTCTGATTTCTTGACTGCAATCTCCATTCTGATCAATGTTTGATCCAAGGTATGGGAACTCTAACTATTTTGATTTCCTCATTATCTAGGTTGAACTTATGTATATCCTCCATGGTCTTTATTTTTGTTTTGTTTTTTTATGTTCAGCAGTAAGCCTGTCTTTGCACATTTTTCTTAACCTTTCTTAGTACAGTCAGCCCTCCAAATTTGCGGCCTTGAGACTTTTTGATTATTTGCAAGGTCAAGGCTGCTAATGCCAACATTCTTCCACCCTTTCCCTGCCCAATCTCTCCTTGGGCAGCCCAGGGAAAGATCAGGGAGGTGGAGGCAGAAGGTGCCTTGGCCGCCCCCCCTTCTCCTCCCTGATCCTCTCCCTGGACTGCCCAAGGAGAGGATTGGGGAGGCGAAGAGTCTCTGAGTGGCCAAGGCACCTTGCCTTCTCTTCTCCGATTCTCTCTCCCTAGGCTGCCCAAGGGGGAGAAGCGGCCAAGGCACCTCTTGCCTTCTCTTCCACGATTCTCTCCCTGGCTGCCCAAAGAGAGGATCAAGGAGCTGCCCAAGGAGAGGATCAGCGAGGAGAAGCAGACAAGGTACCTCTTGCCTTCTGTTCCTCGATTCTCTCCCTGGCTGCCCAAAGAGAGGATCAAGGAGAAGCAACAGGGAGCCAATTAAAGGGATGAGAGGGTAGGAAAAGAGGAGCGTGCACCCCTGCTTCTCTTCCCCCATCCACCTCTCCCTTTAAATGGCTTCTAAGTGAGGGGGAGGAGTTATTCACAATTTTTTTCATATTCATGGGGGTCTCAATCCCCTAATTGCTATGAATGTGGAGGGAGGACTGTAATTGTTCCAAGTCTATGGTGTTTTCTCCTAGTAGCATGGTGTCATCTGTGTCATTTGTATATTAGATTGTTAGATTGCCTGATGTCTTTGCCAGCTGTGAACCATTATGTTTCTTCATATTTCATTCTAATAGTAGCCTCTTGTCTTAAGTACAGATTTCTCATCAGGACTGTCAAATGCAGTGGCATTCCCATGTGTTTAACAGCATTTCATAGTTTTTTGTGATCTATGTAGTCAAAGGCTTTGCTATTGTCTATAAAGCACATGCTGGTGTGCTACATTAACCATCCTTGGTGTGCTACATTAACCATCATATGTTTGCAATGTGGTCCCTAGTGCCTTTTCCTTTTCTGAACCCTGCCTGCATCTCTGGGATTTCTCTCTTCATTTATGGAGGCTATACTGCAGAATTTTGAGCATAATTTTGTTTGCATGGAATGTTAATGCTACAGTCCTATAGTTAATGCACTCTGTTATGTTTCCTTTTTTGTGGACAGGGATATATATTAATCATTTCCAGTCTGTTGTCCACTGTTTTGTTTTCCATATTTGTTGGCATATTTTATAGTGCATCACCTTAAAATTAATTCCTTTGAATTTGTCTTTTGCTATACCAAACAAATAAAAATATCTGACTTCAACTGTATTTTACATTTTAAAATGTAATTTTGCATCCATTTTTGAATTTCTTTCCAATACCCCTTGGCTTTTTCATTTGACCACCACATATGCTTAAAAAGCACCTCATGTACATCACATTTCCAGCATGTATTTTTAATCCTTTATACATCTTAGACCAGGGGTAGGCAACCTTTCCCCTTTAAGGGCCAGGGGACTTCAGCTCCCAGAAGCCTCAGCCATGTTGGCCAATAGTCCCATGTTGGCCAATAGCTCCTGGGATTCTGGGAGCTGAAGTCCCTCAGCCCTTAAAGGGGAAAGGTTGCCTACCCCGGTCTTAGACAATCAAGTTGGAGTCAAATACACTTGTAAAAGTTTTCTCTAAGATCTTAACTCAAAATTATTTTTAAATCATTAAGACTACATTTTTCCTAAACCACCAGCTCAATGTAATATCCAAAGTTTTGGGCCCATTTAACCAAATAATCCTTAACTTGTTCATCCACAAGTTTTGTTCTTACCAATTCCTTATAAATTTTCCCAAATGCTTGAATAGAGATTTTTTTAAAAAATTCAGTTCTGCTGATAGTTTAATTTAGACTACATTTGTTTGCTAAAATTAATTATATTTTATATTAATTATATTTCAACTAATCAGTGGCATCTTTTAAATTGTACTTTGGGGAAAAGGTGAATTATAGAGAAAGAAAATAACAGAACAATAATTCCATAAACAAGCCCAGGGATCTGTAATGGAGAAGTCTCAGATTAAGGAGAAATTCTTGAACAGGTTCAAAGGAAGGGCAGCAAGCAGCCATCACCATCATTCTCCATTCTCTTTCCAGTCAATCAATTAAGCAAGATGTAAGGGGGAAGGAAAAACTGGATTGGAGAAGAAGCATCCAACAGCATCTTCCAGATCTTATTCCAAAACCCAATGCTGGACTGATCAGGGCAAAATGTTCAACTGGCGATTACAGCTCACAATTATTATTGCACTCTACATTGTTGCTGTTGTTTATTTTAAAATAAACTCTGGAACTCCAGCACATTTGACATATTTTGTAAAATTTCCCAGTGTCAGTTTTTGTGGGCTTTTCAAACTGTGAGACCAAGTTCTAGAAGAATTTCTTCCTGACATTTCGCCTGCATCTATGGCTGGCATCTTCAGAGAATGGTAGCATGGAAGTGGGGTATATGTATACGTGTGACTCCTGATTGAGAGGATGTGATTTGCATGTTAATCTGTGTATTGTTCTATTGTTGAATAGCAAGGCCTCAGGGAGGGAGGATATGTGAGAAGGATTCATGTCTATTTAATTAATGGTCTATTGTCTGCTGGGAAAACTGCTGCCCCGGGTGAAGTTCATTTGCATGTGCTGAGTCGTGATTTTGGTGTTTTTCAACACTAGTAGTCAAACTTTGTTTATTTTCAGAGTTTCTTCTTTCCTGTTGAGGTTGTCCAGGTGTTTGTGGATTTCAATGGCTTCCCTGGCATTCTGACCAGATAGTTTTTGGCATGGTCCAGAATGTCAGTATTTTCAAATAGCATTTTATGCCCAGATTAGTTTATAATGTGTTCTGCTACTGCTGATTTTTCTGGCTGGCCCAGTCTGCAGTGTCTCTTGTGTTCCTTGATCCATTTTTGAACACTGCGTTTTGTGGTCCCTATGTAGACTTGTCCACAGCTGCATGGTATGCGGTAAACTCCTGCGGCTGTGAGAGGGTCTCTCCTGTCCTTCACTGAGTGCAGCAGGAAGAATGTCAGGAAGAAATTTTTCTAGAACATGGTCTCACAGCCCAAAAAGCCACAAAAACCTATGGATGCCTGCTGTGAAAGCCTTCAGTTTCACATTTCTCAGTGTTTTTCTGTAGGACATTTCACTGTGCACTGAGGTTTTCTAACTGGAACTGCAGTTCACATTAATGAATCTAGGATACTGTAAATGGAAGTTCACTATCAGCAGGGTCAGCTAAATATATATATATATATGTATATATTCCCCTGTCCACAGAATAAATGAGCTTGTTGTGGTTTTTGCCATCTGCAGACACAGATATCAATCAATAGCCAAGTAATGGCCTGAACTCTGTAGAGAGAACTCATTATTTTTTTAAAAAACCATACACACTACATTTAGCCATTAAAACAGGAGCTATTGACTGGGCTTCATCAGCTCTCAGCAAAGCCAGTGGCCAGCTGTAAACCAACTCAGAAATCCAAAAGATAGCAAATGGTGTAAAACTGGTTAATGATCCAAGGAGAGGTGGGGGAGTGGTCCTGCTGAAAAGGAAAGTCATCCTTAAAAATAGGGAAATCAGAAATAAAATGTTTTATTGACAAACCAAAATCAAAGACAATACATTCCTCCAGTGCAAAAGGCAATCGGGCTAGCGATAGAGAAAACACACTCTATCAGAAAGTTAGGCGGTTGATCCTTGTTTTCATCCAGCTAGAGGAAATGTGAATGATTACATCAGAAAAAAAATTATTGGCACAACCAGATGAGAATTCATGTTTCATTTCACATCTCTCTCTCCCACCTGCACCCACTCCAATACTAACTGGAATTATTTTGAGTTTATGATGCATCCCTTTCTTTGGTTTTAGTATAAGGTGTTGCAAAGCCAAAGTGAAAATATAGCCACAGTTTAGAACACAAACACCCAAAATGTAGGACTAAGACTTTAGTGGTAATATCATATAAAAAGACTAGAGGTGAATGAAGACAAAGGGAGCTGCTTTAAACCATTAAACTAATTAAATACCAGAAGCAGACCAGTTAAATCGTATTCTCGATTTTTTTTCCATACATTGACAAGTTTTCTCACCCTTTAACACTACCTTATATTAAGTGTAATGGCACAAAGGAAGAAGATGTATTTATCTCTTTCCTCTGCGCACTCAATATCAAAGGAAAGTTGAACAATAAAATCAACAATATTATTAAAAATAATAGAGCAACACTGGTGTGTTTCCTTATGACAAATCTGCCTTCCTATCTCTGCATGAATTAACAATCAAATGAGGTGTTGCATTTAATATTTCTTGTCCAACCCAAGAAAATATAGTTGTTCTATCATCTTCAACCTGGTGAGAAGTTGTGTCCCCATGGACACAACTAAATGCTACTGAGAAAACTGTGGACAGGAAAATTTCAACTAAGCACTCAGATTGTATATATCCCATACTAATAAATATTATCGAGCTTATCGCACCACACTCTTAAAATGGGGCTAGGTCACTTTAACAGCTCTGACTGCCTCCTGTTGCATTTTGGGGTTTGTAGTTCAGTGAGGCTTAAAGACTCTCTGGCTGAATATTCTAAATGCCCCTTCCTAAACTACAAGTTCCATAATGCAACACAAGGCAGCCAGAGCAGTTAAAACGACCTAGCCCTGTTTTAAGTGTGTAGAGCAATAGTCTCCTTACTATACTTTTCCATGGTCACATAAAGCAGTCAAAATAATTCAGTCTCTGCTCCCAGGTTTTTACAATATATTTCAGATAGAGTGACAGGACAGCAATTGTATATAACAGGGGTAGGCAACCTTTCCCCTTTAAGGGCCAAGGGACTTCAGCTCCCAGAAGCCTCAGCCATGTTGGCCAATAGTCCCATGTTGGCCAATAGCTCCTGGGATTCTGGGAGCTGAAGTCCCTCGGCCCTTAAAGGGAAAAGGTTGCCTACCCCGGTATATAATAAAGGGATGAGAAGCTATGAATTCTAGACCTCACTAAAATCATAGAATACATGGGAATCTCTAAGAATCAAGCTATATATGTTCATGTTGTACATGCAGATTCTACACTATTTGGTAGTGTCTAGTTTTCCTCTGAAGAGCATTACATTTCCTGAAATATTAAAATTCAAACAAATATTATGAATAATAAGCAATATTGTGCAAAAGAATCCAATTGAGAAATAGATATGGTCTTACCTTCTGAACAAAGTTTTCCAACATATCCAGTGGCTGAGCAATCACACTGTGGCTCGCCATCCAGGAGAAAGCAAGTTCCACCATTCTCACATGGGTTTTCTGTGCATAGCCCTTCCATGTCCAGGCGGACTCCTTGGTGGCCCAGGAGTTGAGGTTCTGAATTGCCATACTTCAGGTCCAAGATAAATCCTTTAAATTGTGGCTCACTCAGGACACTGTCAAGGGTCAAGGCTGCTGGGCGGATGTCTGATGGGACACCTCCCACAAAAAGGTCACTGACAATGTTCATGTACTGTCTCTGTGGGCGCACTTCACCTGGCTTGGCTTCACCATCCAACACTAGAACTGTCCGGAGATGGTTGCGACTAACCATCAAGAAGTGTAGGTTGCTGTCATTGACCTGCTTATCAGTAACAACAGTGGCCTCAGCACAGTCCACACTGAACCGGAGTTGAATACGCCCATCCACTAGGGACAAACACAAGAAATCACAGACACCACCATCATCAAAGTAGAGGAGCAGCCCAGCTGAAACATTTGTCTTCAGTTGAAAGCTGAGATCACTCCTTGTGCTCGCATCCCAGCGGAAGTAACGGGCCCACTGATTGGGAAGGCCCATAAACTCTAGTCCAAAACAGAAGCTGAGAAAGGAGCCCAACAATAAGCTCACCTTCAGGTTGAAAGAGGCAGAGTGAAGGTTAAACCCCATTTTTTAAAAGAATCTGGTTTTCTTGGGAGGAAAAAAATTAAGCCACCTGGAAGAGAGAGGATGGCTCTTGTAATAGGCACTGCAGCCAGTCAATTCCACAAGAGAGAAAGCACAGCTAGACAGGAAAATTCTCCTTGTCAAGGAAAGATCTCAGCTATCCCTTAGGATCCAGAGGCCTTTATCCTAGGAGGCGAGGGAACAGAGTGAGAATTCTCAGATGAAGTGTTTTTGGGATGGGTAGCTCTCCAAATGTGACTTGGTGGTGTTAACTCCAGCTGTTTTGCTGCTGGCAGAGTCAATCTCTGGCCTTCAGATGGTGGTTTCTTAGAAGCAAGTGTGATGGTGGCAATTTATAAGTAGCAGTGAACTCAACAAACATGTGAATTCATGGACAGAAAAATCAAAGTCAATCTGCATGGTGTAAGGAAAGATGATCCAACTTCTTACTTCTTGGCAATCAGGCCCTAAAGAAAGTGTGCAAGAATAGTAGAAAAAAGGTTAATTAGATTAACCATGGATCTATTTACTTTGTCATCTTCAAACTGTAAACACAGTAACCAGTACACATGTATTCATTAACTACTTAAATCATTGATATTGACTTAGGTCCTGCTCTTCTATTATAGACATACCAGAGCAATATAAGACATAATCACAGAACCATATAATATAAAATCTGTAGACAAAATAAAATAAAATTTTGGATTTCTGAGAATACAGTAAACCAATTTTGTTGCTGTTGTTTTCATTGAGAGAGCATTCTAGAGTCATAGTACCACTACACAAAAGACCCTGTCAACCTTCTTTTTGAGAGGATACATTTATTTCTAAATAATTTCAGTTTTTATTAAGAATTATAACTTTTTTCAGAAAGACATATGACATAATGGTAGACAGTAACAAACATAAGTAATGTAAGGATGTGCATAACTTAGCAGGAAACAAAATCAATGTTACAGGCAAAACGGAGTGACATACATGGGTACAAAACAAATATGAATCAAGGACAACTAATGCATGACCTGGTAAACATATGTGGTATTTAGAGGAAAATAATAAAGGTAAATCAAGGAGTGACTCAAACGTGTGTGTGTGTGAGAGAGAGAGAGAGAGAGAGAGAGAGAGTTCCATACTTTTTAAGGTTTTGCTACTAATCTGTTATGCCCTCCATCATACTCAGTAATAGGACCCCAAGTGGGTAGAAAGCCCTTTGCTTTATCTCTGCCCCTACAGATTTTTACTTGGGCTTCCTTAAGGACAACCAGACTTTTCAGCTCTTAGCATTAATAATTGATCAATTCCTACCATAACATAATGTCTGGATCTATAACATCAAGTATACAATGTTGGTTGCTTCCAGCTAATTCAAGCCCCAAGCAAAAACTATAAGTATAAAAGACATGATTCCTCTGGACAGCACATACTGACCCAAGGCAGAGAAAGCAAACTCTCTAATGCTTCCTTTTCCATGAATGTAGGTAAGAGCAGCAGTGTGGTTTTAAGTTTTCATGCAGTGGCACATGATAATTTGATGGATTATGTTTGCTATGTTTGTACATGGGGCAGAAGGCAATAGTGAGTACACCCTATTTATATTACTGAGACATGTCCATAAACACCAATGGAAATATCATGCTATTCACATTAGAGGATATATGCATAGTGCAGGAGAGTATGTAAACTCTGGGAACCCACAGTGAATACCTTAACTGTGAACACCTAGGTGTGTATCTGTGTCTCCACAGAGTTAGTTACATATACCTTCTTGATAATCTGCAGGCCAGCAGTTCAGTGGGAAAGCATTAAACAAAGCCTCCATTTCCCACCAGTCAGAATCCTAATACTGATGAGCCCTCCCACAGCTGCTATTTTAGGAAAGAATCCTGCAGTGCCAAGCAACATTTTTAACGCAATGTGTCATTTTTCATAATATGTTGACAATGGTCAGCAGCAATTAATAAACTGGCTACCACATCATACAGCAGCTGACCCTTGCAGATGCTTTCTACAAGCAATCATAGATTCTGTAACCAGTTGGTCATTTGCCAAGGTGAAAAAAGAAGGTACAGTCATGCTAAAACTAAAACAAAAATTTACTAAATGAATTGTCCAAGAGATAGTCAAGATAGGGCTGACAGTCCTAGATGCATGTGATTTCAAGAACTAAGAAGCTTCTTTACTCCAGGTCAGTCTGTTTGCCCAGTAATGTCTTCTCTGATTGACCATTACACTCCAAGGTTTTGGCAGGAGAGTCCAAAGATTAACTTTCATATAGAAAGCATGTGCTCATTAACTGAGCTACAAACCCTGCCACTACCCATTCAGGATAGGTGGATCATGCATCATCTGGTGTGGCATAGAGAAAGAAATCTAATGAGTTTAACAAAAACTAGGGCAAAATCTAGTAAGACTTTGGTACAGGAGAAATTGGTGTTGGTGGGCAAATCTGTAATTGATTAGCTTTTTAGATCCTAATTACGGATTGTTTTACAGAACAGTTTTATACTGGCTTGTTGGCATGAGATAAGACACAGACTACACAAGCTGTTCACTGTGTAATATTCAGATATATATCACATTAAAAACAGCTGGAATAGACATTCTTGTTCAAACATTTCCAAAATCTCAGCAGTGGCTTGGCAGTATTTTGTCTGTCAACCTCAGCAGGCCAGATCAAAGCTACAAATGGGTTGTTGTTGGTGGTGGTGGTGCTGCTGCTGCTGCTGCCGCCACCTCTGGAGCACAATTGCTGAAGTGGAATGGCTGAAGAGATACAAATATTCCTGTAGATGGTAAATTAGATACAAATGGAGTATATACATATCTCTGCTACATGGCACCCTTAACCAACACTTAAAACCAGAAGAAAACAAAACTTGAAATAGGTTACAGGCGAACCTAAAAAAAAAAAAAAAGCTGATGTGGACATTCAATGCCCAGCATAAGATATTTCCTGTAGCAGTCTGCCAAGAGTTTGTTAGCTACAACTACAAACACAAATTCAATCAAATCCAAACCAGAGAGAAGATAGTTCCTTTTAACCGATAAGACCTCAGTTCCGATAAATGGAACAGTTACAGCTGAAGCACTGAAAAACACCTATTCTTTTTTGGACCTTGCAAAGTTTAGTGGAATATCCTCTCTATTTCCCTTCTCCTCCTGGCTCCTTAGTGGACAAACTAGAACCAATTTACGATATACATAGAAGGTGAAGAAGTGACAATACCAGAAAGGAAAGAACAGAGCAATGGTCCAGTCCTGTAATTATTGATGAGAAGAGAATACAAATATAATAAATGGTAAATTAGGTGACAGTATGCTCTCACCAACTCAAGACAACCAAAGTTCTTAACATTTATAATGCTTCCATTAATTCAATCTTAAAAAAATTAAAATCTCAGGAAATCTTATTATAGATTGAGTCTATAAGCATGATGTGAATAACACAGAGACAGTACACCTGAAAGCACTAGTCTGAAGAAAAAAGAAAAACTGAAATGTCAGGATGCACAGTATCATTTAAGGTTGTTGAAACACAGTCCCTGGAGAAAAAAGAAGGAAAAGGAAAGGGAGAAAAAGACAGCTCAAATGAAAGCTGTACCTTATTTCACATTCTTAACATTTGACTATGAAGGCTCCTAAAAAGCTAATGTATTCAAATGATGGAATCTTAGGAAAGCAATAAGTTATAGGCAGAAAAGATGCAAGAAGAAAATACTGAATGTCTGTGTCATAGGCAGATAGTTGACAAAATATTAATACTAAAAAACAATGGCAAGATGTATCTCAGAATTTTTTGTGATTCTCCAACATCATTCATATCGCTAGAGCAATTCTACTAGTCTCAAAACCAAGACTGTAGGAAAAACTTGTTCATTTGATGTTGTTTCAAATAATTTCCAAAAGTAGTTTGGATGCACTCATAAGTAATAATAGGGGAAGGAAGAACACCTACACTAATGGAATTACTGTCCCCAATTCACAAGATGTAATAGTGCTTCTCTTTATTGTGCACTATACAATCCTTATTTGAAGTAGTGAGGAATACAGATATATTGGAAGAGGTCCAAAGGATAGCAACAAAGATGGCAAGTGGTAGAGAAAACAAGTTCAATGAGAAAAGGTTGAAGGAATTGGGTATGCTTATTGGGCAAGATACATGTCATTTTTTGTAAAATA
>CM034701.1:39343284-39359130 GCA_020142125.1 Phrynosoma platyrhinos
TTTCAGCTTCCTACCCAAAGTCTCATAATCCTTTCTGATATTCTGAAGGCTATGCCTTACAGGATCATTGGTTCCCACATGGACCAAGAGGAAAGGATAATGGTCATTAGGCTTGACAAATTTTGTCAGCTTCACTGTCACATCATAAATTTTTGCCCCAGGGAGACAGCACACCTCCTGGGACATCTTGTCAGCCCCACAAACCACTGCTTCTATACACCTCAACAAGAAGTCCCTCACCACCACCACACACCTCCTCTGAGGCTTAGCAGTGGCTGTTCCCTGCAGTGGTACCCTCGGGTTCCCCTGTACTGTCCCTGAGGACTGTTCCTGCTGCTCTTTCTCTTCCTCGTTGATAAGGGAGAGAGCTTCAAATCAATTCTGTAGATGCAAGCTCCCAGAACGATCCCTGGTTTTCCTACTTCTGTGTATGACGTTCCTCCAGCTGTCTACCTCCTGTGTGTGTGAAGTGACCTCCTCCTCAACAACTTCCTCTGTGTGGTTCCCGTCCAAGACCATTCATTCTGTTCTGTCCAGGAAAACCTTTTGCTCCCTAATTAATTTATACACATAACATATACAAAAACAGGGATCAGGAGGAGGGAGGAAAACTGACAAAAGAAACATCAGCAAATTAACACATGCAGCAAACAGCAAAGATGTGGAATGTCCATTCATCATAGAATCATTTCTTGGAAGGAATCTTCCTTTACATCTGAACATAGAAGGAAAAAGCCCTTTTATTATTTTTATATTATTCTCTCACACAATCATGGGCTCATTCCAAGCTTTAGCTTTTCTGACTTTCTCCCTACATGTACTGGCCATATATTTGTATTCCTCTTTGGTAATTTCCCCTTCATCCATTTCTTCTACGTGTTCCTTTTGAATCTCAGCTCATCTTTATACATCCATTCTGCTTTGCTCAGAAACTTTTTATGAAAGTTAAATTTGTTGGGTGGGTTATTATATAAATATAACAATGTTTTATATATCTAAATTTTGTGTTGAATAAAAATATTTTTTTGAAAAGAAAGTTAAGAAAGTGCATGAGGAAGTTTACAAATAAACATTGTTGTGTGCCTTCAAGTCATTTCTATCTTTTGGCGACTCTATCACAGGGTTTTCTTGGCAAGATGTGTTCAAAGGAGGTTTCCCATTTATTTCTTCTGAAGCTGAGAGAGTGTGGCTTTCCCAAGTGGGTTTCCATGGCCAAGCAAGGATTTGAACCCTGGTCTCAGAGTCTTAGCTCACTATTCTAGCCACTACTTCATGCTGGCTCTCTACTAAACTAAACAAAACAACTAATCATTAAAAGAAATAATGTCCACAGAAGATTAAGTGGGTGAAGAAAACAATGCAGTTGTTAAAAATTTTCTATACCTTGGTTCAATCATAAATCAAAATCGAGATGAATCAAGAAATCAGTAGATGACTGCAGTTAGGAGAGCCACTAAAATGAAACTAGATAAAATCCTGGAGTATAAAATTATATACAACAACATCAGTATCATCCATACCCTTGTATTTCCAATCTCTCTCTATGGTTGTAAAAGCTGGACATTGAATAAAGCTGACAGGAAGAAAATCAATTAATTTGAAATATGGTGCTGGAGAAGACTTCTACAGATACCGTAGATTGATAAAAAGGCAGATAAATCAAGGTGAGAACAAAACAAACCTGAACTATTTCTTGAAGCTAAAATGACTAAACTGAGGCTACTGTGCTTTGATCACATCATGAGATGACATGACTTATGGGAAAAGATTATAATGCTTGGTAAAGTTGAAGGCACTACTGGTAGACTGAATGCTTTACTGGTGGATTGTCTTTATAAAGAAAACCACTGCTGTGAGTTTGCAGACCTAAGCAGATTTGTTAATAACAAAGTCTCTTGGAGGTCTCTCACTCATAGGCTCCATTGAAGCTGACTTGACAGCACATAACAATAATAACAATAACAGAAATATTTATATTCATATTAATATAAATATTTGTATATGAACATAGAGACAGCCATCTTTGTATAGTGGTTTGAATATTGCACTTGACTCTGGGAAACAAATGTTCAAATCTCCTCTCAGGGTAAGCCATCCCAACAGCAACTGTAATGTATTTTTTTTAAAACAACAACATGAAATTGTTCTAAGCTTCATTCAGTTATGCCAGTATCAGAGACACAGACAGTAACACAAATATTTAAAATCATTATTGCGATGGGACAGTTTCACAAGCAAAAACCATTTCCAATTTATCAGGTACTGTATTTTCAATTTTAACACACTAATGAAAGGAGGGAGAGGCATCTATCATGACAGTATTCCTTTAAAAAGTCAGAAGGTCTTTCAAAGCATCTTCTGCACAGGGACACACAGTACAGTGCCCTGGAAGACAATTGACATTCTGAATGACTGGGCTGTGAATTCAAAATCCCAGACCAGCCAGCCTAAAAACAAGGAACCAAATTTATATAAAATAAAGTGACAAAAAGAAAGCTACTATGGTAGATCTTATTTTTGTCTCAGAGTTGTCCTAGGTGCTGCATAGAACCTAAACAAAGTACGGGTTGTTTTGTCAGTGTATGTGTGTATGTATACCACTGTATTAGGAATTTCACAAGACAGAATATGACACCTGGCTGAGGAAGTAGCTGGATGCTGCAACGTCTGGAAATGTTGTACCATGGTGGACCATCATTGCACCACTTGGAGGACATGTCCAGGATGACTCAGCAGGCTGATCCAAGGCACAATTGCAGGCAATTGTGGGTTAATGGCATGGACACTGTGCATAAATATGAGCATGACAGTGTGGATTACTGAGTAGTGGGTTACTGTTGAGTAGTGGATGGGCATTGTTATGTATATAGTGCTGTATAGCCTTAGTAGTAAAGTTCTGTAAATAGAACTTGGAGACTGAGTATTTCTTTAGCACCTTGTGCAGTTGTAGGTGCTGGAAGCACTGCAAAGCCCAGAAGAGATAGACCATGAGTGGAGTGCGCAGCTCTGATAAGTTTCCAGAATGTTTATATTCATCTTAGACAGACTAGGATTTGTTTAGGTTTTAAAGTAGGGCCAAGTTATTGATCCTGCCTGTGTCTCACTTGGGGTATCTCATCATAGGGTTTCCTAGGTGATGGCGTTAGACAAGGAGGAGTGCCTACACCTCCCTGTGCACAGTGCCAATCAATGTTGGTTTTGGTGTAACAATTCACTCCTCACAATGACACCCACCACTACTGCTAGTCTCCAAGAAGGTGAAGGAGGGAGAGATAAAGGGATAGCACATTTGCAAGATTAGGCAAGGGCATAAGAAAGATGACACGACAAATAGCAGACACCCTTAGAAAGGCAAATAGCATCCAAGCAGCATTACACATGAGATAGGGACATGGAATGTGAGGAGCATGAGCCAAGGAAGGCTAGACATAGTACAAAAGGAAATGCAACACATCAACATAGCAGTACTGGGGGTGAGTGAGTTAAAATAGACAGGAATGGGCCACTTTGAATCAGGCAACTACAGTGTTTTACTCAGGGAATGAAAAGACAAGAAGAAATGGGGTGGCTTTCATAATAAGAAAAGATGTGGCAAAAGCAGTCAGTGGATAAAATGCAAAATCAGACTGAATCATTTCAGTAAGGCTCCATGGGAAGCCTATGAATATCACCATAATTCAAGTATATGCACCAACTACAGAGGCAGAACAGGAAGAAATTGATAGATCTATGAAGGAGTACAGGAAGAAATTGACAGCACACCAACACAGGATGTCAAGGTGATCGCTGAAGATTGGAACACAAAAGTTGGAAGTAAAGAAGAATCAAAAACAGTAGGCAGATTTGGATTAGGCAAAAGAAATGAAGCAGGTGACCGTCTAATAGATTTTTGTGAAGCGAATAATCTATTCATTGCAAACATATTCTTCATACAACCATGAAAAAGGCTATACACATGGACATCATCAGATGGTGAACACAAAAATCAAATAGACTATATAATTTGAAGCAAAAGATGGTGAAACTCTAAACTGGTGGCCAAGACTAGACCAGGCACACAGATCACAAATTGCTCATATCAAAAATAAGAGTAAGACTCAAGAAGAAAACAAAACCAGTGATTATATCAAAATATGATCTAAATAATATCTCAACAGAATTTACTGACAACATAAGAAACAGATTTCCATTACTAAGCCTAATAGACCAAGAACCAGAGTAACTATGGTCTGAAACCAGGGACATAATAAAAGAAGAATGCATACAGATACTTTCAATAAACAAAAAGAAAGAGAAAAAGCCATGGATGACAGACAAAACACTACAAACAATAAAGAAAAGAAGAAAAACAAAATGAAGATAGGAACAAACTAAGAATTATGAATACAACAGTACAACGGCTCGTTTGGAAAGGTAAAATAAATTACTACAACAACCAATGCAGAGAAATAGAAGACAAAACAAAAAGGGAAGAACAAGAGTTCTATTTCAAAAGAAATCAAAGAAAAATTCAAATCAAGGATTGGGATGATCTATGACAATAAAAATAACAATTCAAGTCAAGGAAGGAATATAAAGATGTTGGATCCAATACACAGAAGATTTATACAAAAGAGATGAAAAAATGAAGGACACATGGAATGAAGAGCCATATGAAGATCAACCCCAAATTCTAAAAAGTGAGGTGGAAACTAATAAGAGAAATAGTGAAAAATCACCAGGAACAGATGATATTCCAATTGAACTGCTGCAATCCACACGTCCAGAACCAACTCTAGTACTAGCACATGTCAACAGATATGGAAAACAAAACAATGGCCAACAGATTGGCAGTGATCAATATACATCTCCATCCACAAAAAGGGAGACACAAGAGACTAAAGCAACTATAGAACCAGAACAATGATCTGCCATGCAAGCAAAATCATGCTCAAAATTCTGCAACACAGATTCCAACCAAACATGGAGAGAGAAATCCCAGAGGTCCACGGGGGGTTCAGGAAAGGAAGAGGCATGAGGAATATTGCAAACATATGATGGCTAATGTAGTGCACCAGGGAATTCCAAAAGTAAATCAGCATGTGCATTATAGACTATAGCAAAGCCTTTGACTGCATAGATCAGGGGTAGGCAACCTTTCCCCTTTAAGGGCCGAGGGACTTCAGCTCCCAGAATCCCAGGAGCTATTTGCCAACATGGGACTATTGGCCAACCTGGCTGAGGCTTCTGGGAGCTGCAGTCCCTCGGCCCTTAAAGGGGAAAGGTTGCCTACCCCTGGCATAGATCATGAAAGGCTATGGAACACCCTTAAAGACATGGGAGTGCCAACACATCTGATAGTCCTGATGAGGGATCTGTACTCAAGGCAAGAGGCTACTGTCAGAACAGAACACGGAGAAACAAAATGGTTCCCAATTGGCAAAGGGGTTAGACAAGGCTGTATCATTTCACCCTATCTGTTCAACTTGTATGCAGAACATATTATAAGAAAAGCAGGCTTGGACACAGAAGAAGGAGAAGTGAAAATAGAAGGAAGGAATATCAACAATCTAAGATATGCAAATAACACCATAGTTCTAGCAGAAAACCTCACAGACCTGGAAATACTACTAAGGAAGATCAAAGAAGAAAGTGCAAAGGCAAGCTTACTGTTGAATATAAAGAAAACAAAATAATGACTACAGAGAACATACATGAATTCAGACTAGACAATGAGGAATTAGAAATAGTAAAAGAATTCCCATACCTGGGATCAAACATTGATAGAAATGGGGATTGCAGTCAGGAAATCAGAAGAAAACTAAGGATGAGAAGGGTGGCTATGAAAGAACTAGAAAAGATTCTAAAATGCAAAGATATACAACTCAGCACAAAAGTTGGAATCATACAAGCCACTGTATTCCCTATTACCATGTATGGATGTGAGAGCTGGACAGTCAAGAAAGGAGATAGGACGAAGATCAACTCCTTTGAGATGTGGTGCTGGAGAAGATTGCTGAGGATCCCATGGACAGCCAAAAGGACAAACAAATGGGTCCTAGAGCAGATCAAACCGGAAACCTCCCTGGAAGCCAAGATGACCAAACTGAGCCTGTCGTACTTCAGACACATCATGAGAAGGGAGGACTCTTTGGAAATAACAAGGCCAGCAAAGGTGGAGGGAAGTAGGAAGAGAGGAAGGCCACATGACAGATGGATGGACTCTATTAAGGAGGTCACAGGTATTAGGGGGTTGCAGGAATTAAGCAGAGCAGGGGAAGACAGAGGGTCTTGGAGATGTCTCATCCAAAGGGTTGCCATGAGTTGAGATCGACTCGAGGGCAGTTAACAACAACAACAACAAGCCATTGATGCCAACAGAAGAGCCAATGATGAAAAAAGGCTGACAAAGCATAGAAAAAATATTTTTGGACTACAACTCCCAGATAGACCCCCCCCCTCCCCACCCCAATAGCCCAGAAAATTTAAGTGTTTCAAGTTCTAGGAAAAGGTTTGCTAAATTAGTGGGCTCAAAGCATGGCTTACAGTGAACATATAATCATTTAGTGGGCACTTTCCCCAGCTCTGCAGAATGGGAAATATAGATGTCATGTCCTTCCTCTAGTATAACTCTGTCCATAATGTGATGTCATAAAGTTTCTGTGCATCTGTTTCATGTCATTAGCTACAACTGGATGTTGCTGTTGTTGTTGCTGCTGCTGTTGTTCACTGCCTTTGAGTCAACTTTGCGCCATGGAGACCCTATGAATGAGAGACCTCCTAGTCACCCTACCCTCAACTGTCCTGCTCATTTCCTGCAGATTCATGGCCATGATTTATTTGATTGAATTTATCCATCTGGAATGCAGTCTTCCTCTTTTCCTATTGCTCCCAACTTTACCAAGCATTATTGCTTTTTCCAGCAAGTCCTCTCTTCTCATGCTATGATAAAAATATGACAACCTCACTTTAGTCATCTTTTCTTCCAAGGATAGTTTGGGCCTGATCTGCTCTAGGACTCATCCATTGGGTGTTTTTTTTTTTTCACTTTCCATTGTATTCTCAACATTTTTCTGCAGCACTATATCTCAAATGAGTTGATTTTCTTCCTATCATCTTTCTTCACTGTCCAGTTCTCACAACTGGTAGGAGTATAGAAATGTACACTGAAAACCTGTGATGCCCATAATGTGTAATCCCACTTTAAAAGAAGAAGAAGAAGAAGAAGAAGAAGAAGAAGAAGAAGAAGAAGAAGAAGAAGAAGAAGATTGGTGAACAGCAAAGTGAAGCTATTTGATTATTCAAGATAAAATGAAAAAAAAATAGGGCTGGATTGAGAAGTTGACATTTAGCAGGAAGAATGTATTGAAAGAAGGATGTGAAATGTGGAAGAAATATTAATTCAGTGGACATTGAAAAAGATCTGATATATCAACTTGCCTGAAAGTAGGGGCCCAAGGAATTCAATCAGGCTTACCTGTGAGTAGACACAGAATTATACTATAAAAACCAAATGTAACAGAACTACAATTTTCATCTCAGTGTTGACTCAAGAGATGTAGGTGGCTGAAACTAGTTTTTAATACCACTGGGATATCAAATTTTACCGTTGTGTCTGTAAATGGATCTTCTGCGATATGACTTTCTTTACCATTAATTTCATGGCCTACAGGGGTTTTTTAATGTTCAAGGGCAATCGGAAGCTAAGAACATTAGTAATAAATGATAGAGGTAGCTTTCTCTTGGACATAAGTTCCAGTCTGTTTTTTAAAGATTATTGGTGACTAAAAATTCTGTTTCTATGAGAAGATAACCTGCTTATATTTTATATGTGAAACTGACCCTTCTGGAGAAATGCCACAAGTAAAATTATAGGTTTATGTTGTGTGGTGTTATGTTGCAAATCTGTGTGACAATGATTGCATTTCACAGATTTTGAAAGGAGGGAGAGAGGCAAGAGTGAGAAAAGGAAGGAAAGACTAGGGAAATCATGTGCAACATTCAAGAAATTCAGTAGACACAAGTATGGAGCCACACTCTGGGCAAACATGACAAATGACTTATTTGCCTTCCATCACTGAAGCTGGCATAGCGGGCAGGAATTGTGGAAAGATCAAGAAGGTTGTTTGTTTTTTTAAGTCATTCATTCTATTGCTCAATATAGTGTTTAAAAAGTAATTTACTTATTAAACACTATAATGAGCAATAGAATGAAGCAATACCAAGACAAGGATAGCAATATGCCTACCATATTCTGCACTAGTCAGATCTCATCTAGAGTATTGCACTCAGTTCTGGGCACCTCATTTTGGGAAGGGTATAGATATGTTGGAACAGGTTCAAAGAACAACAAGGATGACAGGAGATATGGAGAACATTATATATGAGGAAGGTTTGCGGGAACTGAGCATGTTCAACCTGGTGAAGAGAAGACTGAGGGATGACAGGATTGAACTTTAAATATCTACATGACTGTCACAGAGATTAGGGTGCAGGTTTGTTTTCTGCCACCTCAAAGAGCAAGACCAAGTCTAATGGTTTTAAGTTAAGGGACAGCAGATTTCGTAGACTTTTATTTATTTTAAAAAGAAACATTACATGAAAACCACAAACATATATAACACCTAACATATAACACCTAACACATAACATATATACTAATACACTACCTATACACTAACTCCCTCACCCCCTCCCCACAAAAAGTCCAAACCCAAACGCACTACAAAGACAAAACATAAAACAAACAAACAAAAAAGGCAGATATGTCTTTTGAACATAGCATTAAGTTTCCATGACACTTTGTCTTCCAAATGAATATTTGCTCAATTTATGAAATTTCCTTGATCCCCTAATCAAAATATGAATTCCCTAAAATTTGTTCTTTATAATTAACTCAGCGAGACTATACTTAAATAATTTTTATATATAATACTATCCTTTATTTCCTGAAATAAATTCATATCTTATTCTTTATCCTTTATTTCTTTGTCACAATATTCTTTAACCTTATCCATTCCTTATTAACCTCATCTTCTGTTCTGTCATTTAAAAGACCTGTTAGAATATCTGTTTCCATTGCTTCCCATACCTTATTTATCCATTCTTTATTAGATGGTAAGGGACAGCAGATTTCAATTGTGCATTAGAAGGAGGTTCTTGACAGTAAGAACTGTTCAAGAATGGAACCTATTACCTGCAGAGGTAGTGAGCCCTCTTTCTCTGGACATCTTCAAAAAGAGGCAACCTGCTGGAAATATTCTAGGTAGATTTTCTGCATTAAGTGAGGGATTGGACTCAATGGCCTATGGGACCGCTTCCAGTTCTGTTTCTACGCTGCGGTACTTGCTTCCTATCATTACTTGAAAGAAGATGGAGGGAATCCTTGTCAAAAGAAAGGCATACAACTTGAAAATATGTTAAAATGACTAAACATACCCTTAAAAATGGAGTGTATATAAGATGGCTCTTCCAAGGCTGCCAAGAGCAAATTCAGGCCCTGGTGAAAACAAAATGCCCTCCCCCAAAGTTGGCTTGTTCCCTCAGGGTCACTCAATTCTTCATGGGTGTGTGGAGAGTAAAGAGTCACTGTCACCCACAAGTAATACCCTCTCTCCTGGTCACCTGCCCAACTTCAGTTTTTAACCTGAGAGGCTGCCCTCCTTTTCATACCATGTACCCCTCAGTAGCCAATCCAGGCCAGCCAGGAAGTGTGCAGGAGCTTCTCTGAGAGACAGAGGAATTTGCAAAGAATTGGGGAGATCTCCTCACCAAGCCCATGGAGATGGAGGCCCTGCTTCCTCTCTCCCTTCTCCTCTGGCTAGCTGAGGCCACAATGGACTCATTCCTTTGAAGTATCTGTTTCCACTTGCAGTCACCAATACCACTGCAGGTATTGCCATTGCATTTTTTGAGTGTGGCTTCTTTAGATGATACCCACTTACCCACCCCTCTTATCCTCCCATTCACTGGTGCTACTGCATCCCTTTGCTCACTCAGGGCTTCCTTTCCCTCATTTGGTCCCCACTCCTACTCACTTGTGCACCAAGGGCAGTCAGGCTAAAAAAATCTTCAGTATTTTTCAATATAGAATTTTGCATATCATTATTTTTTAATTAAAGTTTATCAATTTTACAATGGATGTCAAAAACAATTGACAAATAATCATAGTGCCAAGAAGGTCAAAAACATAAACAACATAATTGGGACCTGGGACCCCTCCCAGACCACTGGATCCTGGTAATTTGTACACACACACACACACATATACACACACACATTTGCTTTGAGCTTTCCAGATGTTTTGGATAACAAATCCTAGCTGCCTTACCCAGCATAGACAACGATGAGGAATTCTGGGGATGGCAGTCCAACACCATATTTTAATGTATTGCAGACTACAACCTAAAACACTAAAGAGTGAACTTTTTTTTTTAATTATACTAGAAGGACAAGCCTTCTGGCTGAACCCATCTATATGATATTTCCCGCTCTCTTAGTGAGGATGTCAAAAAAAGGTAGTCTTTCCTTTTTTCTAAGGATCCTGGCAGGCACATCTTTAAAAAGTTGAAGTTCGTGACCTCTTACAATCAAGGGTGTTTCATTATGTTGTTTCAGCACATCATCTTTAGTTTGTTTTCTAACGAAATATAAAACAAGTCCTTTTTTCTTGCAATTTTCTAGAGAATTTGTAAACTTATATATAGATGATAGATTTGATAGCTTGTAGAAATGTTGCACCGTAAAATACAATTAATACAATGAAGTCAGAATGGACTAAGAAAAGGATAATAATAAAAAAAAGAAAAAAGAAAAGAAAAAAGAGAATATGTAAATATAGAGATATAGGAATATAAGAGAAAATGTAAGAGAAATTGTTATTTCCTTTTTTATTCAAGATAAGATAGCACAATATAGAGGAAAAATATTTTGTTGTTAAGAGATACCAGTAGAATATATATATAGGAAGTCAATCGATTGTTGTGTTTTAAACTATGATATGTGTTGTTAGTGTTTTTTTGTTTTGTCTTGGTGTGTTTTCTTTATGTTTGTTATGTTTGTTTGTTTTCTGTATTAAATTTTCAATAAAAATTATTAAAAAAAATAAAGAGTGAACTTCAGCAAAAGTTCAAATCAATTATTTGTTGTGAGATTCACTAGGTAGCTTTAAGCCATAGTGTTTTCTCTAAACTTCAGGCACACTCTCCTTGTAGTCAGATCTCCAAGTGTAAGATACACATATGCCCATGAATATTAAGACTGCAAATGGTTTGTAGCCTGGCATTTCACACACTATTGTTTCTGGGATTTATTTTGAACTGTTGGTTTGTTGAATGGTAATGAGGTAACTACATCACTATGTCTAATGGTAGGGTTGGCCCCGCTGGAGGGTACAGTTTTCATCCCTGTGTAGAGAGGATCTTGATTCTAGTGGCTCAAATAACCCTGTGGAAATTTGAGGGAAGGAATACTTTTGTAATATATCTTTTGCACAAAGAAAACACACACACATAACACACATAACCTAGTAATTTTTAAAATCACTGGAGGACAACCTATTAAGCAACCTATTATAGCATACAGCACAAAAAACACAATCTTCAACTATGTGCAAAGGTGGAAATAGTGCAAGGCCTTAGAGAAATTATCCTTTTCATTAAATAGGAACTTAAAAGTGTATCCTTGGGGTCATTCACACTATATTATAAACTGGTTTGCAAACCAGTTTAAAAGGGAGTCGTTCACATTTGAATGGCTTTGCAAACTGGTTTAAACATGAGGCATTCACACTTGAATCGGGCTTTTCCAACCTGAATTGGGGTGGACCTGTATCAAACCCCCCTTAGCATGGGTTTTCCAATATCGCTTTTTCCCCATTTCCCCTTTTCCAAAAATATGGGTTTTATCAGGGTTCTGCCAATGGGAACTTGCTCCTGATAAGATTTGGGGCTTCCTGAAGGGAGGGATCAATTGGCAGAGGGTGGGCAAATGGGCAGAACATGCTTGTCCCCTCTACAGAATGGCAAGTGCCATTTTTGTGCTTGCGCTTAGTTGCCAGCTCTGAATGTTTTCAAATTTCCCGCTGGTGTGCCTTTTAAACAACCACTCAGCTGTTTTCCTTTTCTGCTCTTTCTCCCCAACGATGCCATTGCCAGATGTTCAAACCTCGTCAAAGCCAGGGAAATGGGGTCTTTTGGGAACATGGTGCTTTTTTATTATTATTATTTTTACAGACTCTGTGATCCATTGCATTTGTATGGCTTCCACGCAGAGTGATTCATTCTCCAAGTGTTAATTCCTCCCTCCCCTTGGCTACTATATCACTCTGCTGTTTCCATTTTCTGCTCTTTTTTTTAGTTCCCCAACAATGCCATTGCAAGGAGGAGTGGGTGAGTAGAGGAAGGAATGGGGGAAGGGAGGAGGAAGGAGAATGGAAGGATGGAGGAGCCTTCACCAGCCAGCCGTGGTGCCCCCCATCCCTGCCAGGGGCTCAGAGGGGATCTGATGCTCCCACCCCTGCCAGCTCTGTAGGGTCAGGGATCTCCTCTTCTTCCTCTTCTTCTTCCCAAAAGAGGAGTGTGTGTGTGTGTGTGAGAGAGAGAGAGAAAGTGCCAAGGAGAGCAACCAGCAGCAGCAGGGGCTCCTGCCCTGCCCAGCCCTTCCTCTTCATCTTTTCTCTCTATTATTCAGCGCTGCTTTTGTTTCCTTCTGTGTCCCTCACACCCTCTTCCCCACATTTCCACCACAGGGCCCCCAAAATACACATTCACACCCACATACCCCGTTGCCTGTTTATTTGATATGGGAGCCTCTCCCTGTCCCCAACACACACAGACACATAGACAGAACCACACCATGTCAGCCCACAACCCCAGGCACCCCCCCAAAAAAACCTCCCAAGTGGGCAGAGGTGACAGGGTTGTAGAGCCTGAGGGCCTCCTTGCCCAGAGTGGAAAGAAAGGGCTCCCCACCATCATCATCATCATCATCCCAGATGTCGTTACCCCAAGGAGGACTGAGGCATAGCAAAATGGAGGACATGCCCAAATAAAAGCTAAAAGCACTCATAGAAAGATAAACTGCATGCTTGTTCCCACCAGGGGGAGGGACAGGAGGCACCACAAAATGGAAGACATGCCCAATTAAAAGCTGAAAGCACTTATAGAAAAATAAAATGCAAGCTTCTCAGTCAGGCTCCAAAGGGAGGGCATTTGGACATTTTTCCTGAACAGGGGGATGAAATGGAGGACAGGTCCTGGGAAAGGAGGACACTCTGTCCTCATCCCAGGGTGACCAGATAGATGTCGTCCCCACCACAGGGGAGGAGGATGAGGCACCACAAAATGGAAGACATGCAAGATAAATGGAGGACGTGTCCCAATAAAGCTCATATAAATATAGAATGCATGCTTCTTTGTCCTACTCAAAATGGAGGACATTTTGGACATTTGAGGGGCTAGCCACCAGTGACACCAGTATGCATCAGAAATGGCAACAGCAGATACAAATTGACATCATCAATGATGACAATGGAAGTGGAATGATGTAGATGTGCATGATTTGATTGACAAAACAAAAACAAGACCCGAACATGGTTGAATGTGATCGATACAGAGGATCCATTTTCAATCAGTACTTATGTCAGTGTGAACTTTGAGAGGGTTAAACTGCACCAGAGAGGTTCGGTATTGCATTAACGAATGCATTATCGAATCTCCTCAGATCTACCCAGCATAAAACACTGGGTATGGGGCCCTTGTTGTCATCTATGAAATGACTGACAGCAGTCTCCACATGAGACAATTTGCACTGTGGCATGAATGGTAAAGATGACACTTCCATGTACAAAAGCTGATCAGACTGACAGATGAATCTTATTCCAACATTTATAATAGGGTAGATTTGGGGTGCGGAGCAGATGGTGTGACATGGAATATCTTCTCACTCCTCATCATCTGTCTCCTGGCATGGCCACAGCACTCTCCCTGATAGCAGTGCTGGCCCAAGTAGGGTGTATAGTATTCTTTCCTGTATATAAAGGCTTCTAGTTCTGATGGCTAAGCTAACCCTGTTTAGGAGAAGGAGTCCTTTCCACACTGACTCATTGCGTAGTCTCAGGCAGGTTATATCTCCATCTGCAAGCAAAGATAATAATACCATCATAGTGGGTGTTGTAAAATTTAATTTTACATCCGCAGAATACTACTGAAATCAATCCAAAAATAAAGGTGAACGTAAGTCACTTTCTTTCTATGTAAAATAAATGTTTATTGTTTAAAATCCAATGGAAGTGGGGGGAATAACTATTTCTGAGAGGTCCTACTAAGCAAGGGCTCTGGTTTCTGTCAATTTTGTTCCCATCTAGCAAGAATCATATATTGCTGTACTGCCAGAACTACAACACAATTAGTTTCATTCAGTTATAAACTCTCAACTGTGTCCTATGTTTCTATAGAGGGCTTTTTTAAAACACACACAAATGATTTGAGGACTCATTTGGTATTAACCATGTATTTTGAAACTAAGAAGGTAAACAGGTAGGGAACAAAACAGAATATAGAACAGAATTGAATATTAGCCATACTTGACATGCGAAGAAATCAAAACATGCATTCTTTTTTTAGTATAAGTTTCAAACAGTATAAATTGGAGCTACTTAGTGCAATCTTATGGATTATAAGCATTTTAAGCAGAGCATTTCTATTTGCTCTGTCCTTCCCTGCTGGGAATCTTCACTGAAGGAGCTTTGCTGGCAACCACTGCTTCTGATACAAGACATTGCCTGTTATCCAGTACTGAACTCTTCTTCCTGCTCTGCCTTCCATCCTTGCTGAGAAATTCTTTTGGTAGGACCTACTTCAGGGATATCTATGAAGTTCAATTAATTTGGTGATGTATCAGGACCCAGGCAGGACCATTGGTGCAAGATGACCTCAGCCAGGAACTGAAGCCTGGGCTGCAACAGAAACCAGCCTTTCTGAGGGATCCCAACAGCAATCAGGAGTAATGGAAGAGAAGTCACATCATACTTGGGATGGGTGTTAAAACTGGAAAGTATCCATGGCAAGAGGTTAAGAAACACATATATGGAATATGGAATGGGGCTTGTAAGCCTTAAGTAACTTCAAGCAGTGTAAGTTGCTCACAATATCTCTGAATGAGAGCCTGCTCTAAACAGTACAGAGAATGGAGTATCCACTGGTGAAGCCAGTGTGGAACTCTGTTCCTCACTAATCCTGTTCATTCCCTTGCACAAGGAATAGTGGAGCAAGTACAATAAATTAGTAATTTGTTTAGGATTCCAGATAATTTGACCATGTGATGCAAGATTTATGTCTCTGTTAGAGGGTGAGTGGGTGAGTGATTATACAGTGCACCCTTGCTAGCCGTAGGTAGTAAAAAACATGGGACCTTAAGTCCTGTTGTTTTCAGTGGGTGCGTGTTCCTGCTTGTGCTGCTGTATGCACACACACCCATTTAGAAAGCTGGGGCTTGCCATCCGTGGAAGCTCAAACCACGGATGGCAGGCACACTGTATCCAGTGGCTATATTAATGTATTAATTTTCTCTGAGAGAGAGAATTGAATGCACCGAGCTCATATATGTACTTTCACCCTCCGATGTATACAAGGGAACATGAAGAACTGAAGACCAGGAACCTGAAGAACTGTGGCCAGAAGTCAAGGATATAATTAAGGATGAATGCAAGAAAACACTAACAGATAGTAGCCCTAATCTCACATGCAGGCAAAATAATGCTCAAAATTCTTCAGTATAGATTCCAACCAAAAATGGAGAGAGAAATTCCAGAGGTTCAAGCAGGATTCATAGAATCATAGAATCATAGAGTTGGAAGAGACCACAAGG
>CM034701.1:39372980-39393524 GCA_020142125.1 Phrynosoma platyrhinos
CCTATTTCTATGTATAGTTGCTGAAGCTGGACAGTGAAGAAAGCTAATAGGAAGACAGGTGGTGCTGGAGAAAAGCTCTATATTGTGGACTGCTAAAAAAGACAAATAAATGAGTCTTACAGCAAATCAAGCCTGATACTAAAGTGGAACTGTCATATTTTGGCCATATTATGAGAAGACATGAGTGAAAGACTATAATAGTTTGGAAGGTAGAAGGCAGTAGTAAAAGAGGAAAACAACTTTCCAGATGAATAGACTCAATCAAGGAGGCCATATACCTGAATTTGCAAGATCTGAGCAGGATGGTGATGACAGAGTGACTAGGAGTTCTCTCATTCATAGGATCCCCATAAGTCAAAGTCAACTTGACAGCAGTTAACAACAACAAAGATTTTAGCTGACCAATCATCATTTAGTTTACTTTTCACCAGGACAAACACTGTATTAGGCATCATCTTAAGATAAGGCTTAAAATAATTTGAGAAGCTGAAGGAAATGTGAAATAGCTTTCCATTATTAGGTTCTTCCCACTTCATTGGCCAAATTCCATTACGATATTTCCACAGTTGGAAGAAGCCCATCAGTGGATCTAGGAGGAAGTGATTTCCTTCCCCTGTACATCTATAATGTGATGCATTTCTTCCCTCCTTCCTCTCCCACCCTCTACACCACTCAAAACCTGTACTGAAGAATTACCCAGCTCTCCCAAGCAGATATTGGTCGTATACAGAAACTACTGAGGGGTGGTGGTTTACACCTTCTTCCATGCATCCCCCCCATACCTCCTTCATATTAACATATGTTATCCAAAGTGGTCTTACTAATATAGAAGCAGCACATTACATTTCAGCTTTTTTTAATTTCTCTTCGCTCTGACTGAGCAAAAATATTCCTCACCAACTAGTCAATGAAAGCACTAGAATTTAGATCCAGCTGTATTAAGAACAGTTGTGCATTTATCTAAATGGGAGATAAGTGTGTGTTTAACTTTCTCCCATTGAATTCAAAAGACTTAAAAGCACTTAGCATCTGCTAGACCAGGCTTTGGGGTGATTAAAAGATTAAAGCTTTCATGTTTGCAATGGAAGATTTATGTTTGAGATAAAATTATGGCACTGCTTCATGCAGTATTCAAATTTCCAGTTTTTCTTCAACACCTAAATTTGTTGTGGCCAGTGGTGAAATCATGAGGGATGATACTTCAGCAAATAACCTACAGATATTTGCATTTTTTTTCATTTTTTTAATAAAAAAAGGCCACCACTCCTACTGGTTACAGCTGTAGAAGGCTTGGCCTGGATAGAATCAGATCCATGCACTGGCCATCTCAACCAATGCACAATGAACTGTTTGTTGTTGTTGTTGTTGTGTGCCTTCAAGTTGTTTCTCACTTATGGCAAAAGGCAAACTTATCATGGGGTTTTCTTGGCAAAATTTGTTCAGAGGAGGTTTGCCATTGCTTTCCCCCGAGGCTGAGAGCATGTCACGTGCCCAAGATCACCTAGTGGGTTTCATGGCTGAGCTGGGAATCGAACCCTGGTCTCTAGAGTGGTAGTCCAATGCTCAAACCACTACACCTGCTGGTAATCTCTGGAGTAATGACAGTTGGATGCAAACCTCTGTGTGGATCCCCCATCAGTGAGAAACAGTGGGCCTCATCACTGAATTTGACAAATGACCCATGCCACCTTCATACTCAAGCCCTCTTAATGAAACCCCCAACAGGTATGACAGGCATGAAGTCCTAGTCAGCACAGAAAACCAGATCCAATCCCATGCCAAACCTGCCAACAGTTGCAACACGAGGTTTTACAATCCTAAACCAAAGGGATGGTGGCATAAAAACAAAACCTTGAGGCTGGATCAGTAGGAGCTGCACTTTTATGCATTCTTATTATCCCTGAGTGAAAACTATGCCTACAAATGTTGAAGGCCAAGCCCTGGAAAGCCATGCCAATCCTGATTGGCCAATTTTTCCATCACCACCTCCATCACAGGCCCCAAAATGGTCTCACATTTTGGGAATCTGGGGGCATTTTGTGTAATTATTTGTGCAAACCTAGTACTGTGCTAACCTTATTTATGTAACTGTATAATGATAGTAAAATAAAAACAATACCTCACAGTAATGCAGTTTTAAAACTGCAAATCAATAAAAGCAGTAGAAGTTGAGCATCCATAATCTGGAAATGTGAAATCTGAAAACCTTCAAAACCTGCCAGCTATCCACATCCATCTTTGAGGCAGTGGTGAAGATGTTGCTGTTCATTCATCCCTCAGATCCTCCATCTCACTCCAATCTTGCATCTCATGCACAATACAAATAGCGAACAAATGAGATGTGAGGCTGGAAAGAGATGCAAAGATCTGTGAAACAGGAAAGTGTGGATTTGTGGTGAGCACTATGTTTGGATTCATGCCATTTTGCAGATCCTCAGATTCTCTCCAGCTTCACTTCTCTTGCAAGTCTCTCCAGACTCACAAATATAGTACACTCATCCCTCCAACATTTGTGGCTTTGACTTTTGCAGATTTGATTATTCACAGATTTTATTAATATGTTCTCTCTAGGAATATCTAGGTCCTCCTGCACAACTCCATGGTCAACTTTAACCAAAAGTCACACTGAAGGACCTAGAGATTCCTAGAGAGTAGAGTCCACTAGGCATTTGTAGCTCCTCCAATGCAATTTCATGGTCAATGTCTGGCAGATGTTGACCACAGAGTTGCACTGGAGGATCTAGAGCAGGGGTAGGCAACCTAAGGCCTGGGGGCCAGATGCGGCCCCTTGAGGCCTTTGGACTGGCCTCAGGCCGGTCCTGCCGCCACCACCGCTGGTGGCCATTATGATATTGATTACTTGTTCTTGGGGTTTTCTTGGCAAAATATCCACAGGGGTTTTGCCATGGCTTTTCTGGGGCTGAGAGAGTGTGCATGCATTTTTAAAAAATATTTATTTATTTATTTATTTATTTATTTATTTATTTATTTATTTTTGGTGCTTCGGCCCCCCAATTGTCTGAGGGACACCAACCCGGCCCCCAGCTCAAAAAGGTTGCCTACCCCTGATCTAGAGATTCCTACAGAGGTGTTCTCTCAGGTAAAAACATAATATCTTTGTTATTTGCTGTTTTTGCCCATTCACAGGAGTCCTGTGCCCCTAACCCCAGCAAGTGTGGAGAGACGAATGTACATACTATGCTACTTGTGTTGTGTGTTGTGTATTATGTATATGCAAACACATGCATTTCAGAATAAAAAAATACAAAACACTTCTGGTCCCACACATTTCAGATAAGCAGTACTCAGTCTGTAATGATAAACTGAGAGACTATTGAAAACTTTTGGGTAGAAAGGAAGGAATCTACAAATTTCTAGTTTATTTCATTTTTGAATGCTTTCATCATCATTCCATTCTGTTCCATTTCCACCTTGATTTGTCATTTTAATACATATTTCAAAACATACCTTCTTTCAAAATATCAATTTAAATCCATATGGTATACTTCTAAACTTCTAGACTACAACACAACATTTTAGGAAGTTTAAAACTGAAGGACAAATAAACTCCAACCCACATATTAAGACAATTTGTGAGATACAGATACTCACATTACTGCATTAATATTATTCATTTAAAAAAGCTTAATAATGAATACACTTGTACTATTTGTATTTTTCTTGTATTGTATTTTTCAAAAAATGAGTAGAATGGATTGGCTTGTGCTATTTTAAAAAAAAATGACATGTGCTGCTAGATTGAGAAATACATATGAATGCTGCACCCTTCTGAACAAGGCCAGTTTCACAATTGAGGATACAATTTCCACCCACCCTAGTAGCATAGCTAGTGGTAAGCAATGATGGGGGTTGTAGTTCAGTAACATCTGGAGGGCTACATTTTCATCATCCTTGATGTATGGAAAGCTTTGGGTATGGCAAAGCAGAAAAAAATAGAACTGAGATTATTTATATTCTGTAATGAAAATACAAAAATGTGTTATTCCTTGCTCTCTGTGGAGGAAAAAAAAACAGTAGCATGTCTTGCACTGACATGTCAAAATATTGACAAAGCAAGCAAAGGTTTGTTTTTCGTCCCTGTTCCTCAGTGCAAAGCCATGTATTTGCAAGCAATATTTATCTGTGGCTTTCTTCAGCATCTTCTGCCTCAAGCCACAAGCTTGCCTGCTGCCTCTTCATGTTGGGAACATGCAAGCTTGCTTAGTTTAAAAGGTTAGCTGTAGCTTGATGTACACCATTTCTCTCTCTCTGATGAAAAAAATGCTTTATGATAGATAAGCATAAATGGCAAGCAAAACAGAAATAATCCTAGTATTAAACAATATTAATGTGGAGCTCTTTTTCAAAACCAAACATAGGAAAAGATTTCTTATTCCTACTGCTGAAGCATTTTACTGAATTTAAAACTCTTAAACCATATCTACCCAATGGCCATTATGACCATGGAACTACTATGTGTGATATATTATTTACACTCAGGGTGAAACAGACAGCCCACTTTGCAGTGGTCTCATGGTGGCTTGGGGGTGTGTTATTTAGATGACGCATGCCCCAAGCCGCTGAGAGGCCACCATGAAGCCACCTGCCCGACCACATGATAGGGTTTTTTTAGGCGCTCCGGCAGCATGCTGTTTGGACACTCCATGCCACAGGAGCACAAAAAAAAAATGCTGCAGCAGCAGAAAGACTGGCTTTTTCCCAGCTCAAAAAGGAGCGGCTTTCTGCAGCTTCTTTTTGCATCAGCAAAACACTGGATTGGGGGCATGGCATGCGGTTGCTGCAGCCCCACCCTGATGATCAAAGGGGCGGTATGACACTGCTCCCTCGGGGCAGTCTGTTTTGCCCCTCAGTTAGTTTTCCTTTTGCTATCTCTGATTTTTCAATTTTGTAACACTTCTAAAACTAGTCAGATACCATCTAGGGTGTTGCATCAATCTTAAGATGATAGAGCTCTGTGGCTGGCTAATTCCCATTCATTTAAATGGATTCAAGTCTAATCAAATGAACACACAGTTCGGTAACAATGCCCAGCAAGTTTTAAGTAGAATTATTGTATAGAACATCATTGTAGCATGCTTGTCAGATATAGTACAGCAAGGAATCCAAAGAAACTCACTGCCAAAGATAAGCCATAATTCTACCCAATAGTTAGGCATAGACAGTAGCTACTGGTAATGAACAATCTCAAGATGTGTTAAGTCAGAATGTATGACTAAAGGGATTGTGTGTGTGCCATTTCTAGTGGAGAGGCACAGAAAACTCTAGACTGCAAACTTCAGGATCTTTCCTCTCTTTTTATACATGGGTGACTATGATCAAAAGTGGTTGAAGTCCTATACTGTAATAGCACAGAGTTGTGAAAAAATATGATCTACACAATACTGTGTTTCAGTATGCTGTACATACCATATGCTACATCTAAGATGATGGGCCAAACTGACAAGATGTGGCAGTTCTATGATCAAGGCATCCTATGTAGAGAGAATTTCATTTGAGTTTATTTTTGATAATAATATATCAAAATTCACAAATTCCATCATTTTCAGAATGGAAATAACTTCAAGGGTTGTGTTTTAAAAAAAAAGAAAAGAAAAGAAAAGAAAACTTAACATAAGAGAAGCAAAAACAAAGCAAAACAAAACTGACAGATTCATCCATCCCAGTCAAAGGCTTTGAGTGCTTCACTTTTACAAGTCTGCAAAAAATTTGAATCCTTGCACATTCAGCTATGAGAGTGTACTGAACTACTGGTTGCTACTGCTTCTTTCTGAGAACTTCTTCATTTTTAGCTGTATGGTGCAACATGGTCCTTTTAAAAATCAGAATTGCTGCACCATTATAGGGGAGATTTTTTTTCCAGTTAATTTTTGAAAAATTGCAAAATTGGCAAATTTCTTCCTATTTGTGACAGAAGAACTTAAAATTTGAATAATCAAAAGCTATAAGACTATGAAAATGATATATTTTCCCATCCCCAGTGGTTTATTACGTAACCACCAGAAACAACTTCATGAGGCCCAAATCTTTCCCAAAAATGTCTAAATGGGATAAATGGAAGCTCAAAAGAAGCGGTTTAGATCTGGAAAATGGTGGTAGATTGAAATTTCCTTTCTCAAATGAAAGAATTCTGTCCAACTCCCCTCCTCCCCACACATTCAGCAGCTTTCAATGTATTTCAATTTAAGGCCGCACAGGAAATCTTGTCATATACAACCCCCGTATCTGTAGGACCGGTACCCCCCGTTTCACTTACCCACGTCTGATAAAATGTTCTCTCTAGGCATTTTCTAGGTTCTCCACCATGTTTATATGGTATGCTTCCAGCAGAAGCTGGTCATAGAGTCAAGCTGAAGGATCTAGAAATGCTTAGAGAGGTGGTCTTTCTAGGAACCTCTAGGTCCTCCAGCATTACTCTGTGGTCAACTTCCATCAGAAGTCATTTATTTCAATAGAATCTGCTATGATCTACAATTTTGCATTTCCACAGTAAGTTTGAGAATGTATTCCCCATAGATACAGGAGCCATACTGTAATTAACACAGAAGTAATCCTAACTAAGTTCAATGGAGTTTATTCCCAAATAAAGAACACGTGGATTTGTAGTTTTAGCCTTCATTAAACCTTCACCCTGGCATTTAAAGCCCTTGATCTGCATATTGCTTTTTGCCTTAACACCTTGCCCTCATTCAGACAGATCTATATTTATCTTTTGAGGAGGGAAAACTGAGCCTAAGGAAGACTCCTGTGTAGCTGCAAAGCTCACACACTGCACTGCAGACACTGATTGCGCCAACAAAGCAAGGTGTTATTTTACTGATCCTGTGAATTTTCTGGGAAAACTGGCACTCAAAGAAAAAACTACAAATGGAAAATAAGTCAATAATCTCAGCCCAAATATAGAGCAAACATAAAACCACTGATCCAAGATAAACATTTACCTTTCAAATTCAAAGTAAGACCTCAGTGCTTTAAAAGTAAAGTTGTTCTCTAGTGGAAGATCTAAATTAATTGTCAAAAAGCTTAGAAAATGGACACACAAATGCCCACTGAAATCATGTTTTTTACACTGGCAGGTAAAAACAAAGTACTACTTTTCAAAATACTCTTATGTTGTATATATAATTATATAATTGGGGGAGGATCAGACCTACATCACAGAGCACATGCTTTGAATGCTGAAAGTTCCAGGTTCAGTATTATGAACAGCAAAAATAATCATGCTACATGGAGACTGGAAAGCCTTTGGCACATCTGATGTTCAGGACTACAATTTCCACACTCCCTTGTCATCAGCCATGCTAGATGACTGTAGGCCAAAAGTATAGAGGGACAATGGGTGGCCATCTGAGGTACAGCTGAATGTCTGCTTAAAATGCTAGAGAACTGTTGCCTCTCATTGGGCAATACTGAGCTGGATGGACAAATGGTCTAACTCAGTATAAGGCAGCCTCATACAACCTTTCCTAAAGGTCGAACTTTGACATTCTAGCCATGCATCTACTACTGACTGAATCTTCCCCTCTTCACATCACTGAATGTGTTATCCTAAAAAGGTGACTTTGGGAGACTACAAGTCCAAGAATCCCACAGGCAGCATGGTACCCATGCAGTGAAGGAATGTGGGTGCTGTAGTTTCAGGATTTATTCCCATTACTGTTTCTTCAGCTACAAACAATAGCAAATGTAATGGAACTAGGAGAGCAAAAGTGAGCATAGAGATGTCACATCTCACATCTGGGATTACTAAAAGTTGCTGTGGAGGAAAGGGGATGCAGAATTGCTACTGTTTGCAACAACCATACAGGTCTCATTTATCTAGTTCCAGCCTATAAATATCCATGGTACTGCAGCATTTGTGCATTTCATGTTGTACTTTTTCTTTATGCATAAGAGCATTTGCATTAAATATATTATGGTTGCATAAGCATGCATTTTCAGTGTCTATCGGCAATGAAATACATACATGACTGACTAGTACACATGATAATTCACATACCACCACTATTCTTATAGGCAAGTGGTTTCTGTGCAGGTAAGCCATTATCATGTGAATCATTCCTTCTAGTAAGATGTACCTAGGGCTAATGAAGAATTCTTTCTGCCAACTGTACCACAGTTAGATACATTCCCTTGCAAGTTTCCTATGAAGTCATTTCCGACAATTTAGACAACACACTAGAAAAAAAAATAAACAGAACAGGCAACCATACTCCCTTTGTGGAGAAGTTTATCTGTGAATTAACTGATTAAAAGCAGAGAATCTGACCTACAATAGGAAATGGGTCGATAAAAGACCTTTAGCAGATGGGGAGCCATCGATCAATGATTACTTTTCTGTTAAACAGTATTTTCCCTAGGGGAGAAGAAACCCTCCCTTTGCATACAATGGTACCATTAACATTAGCCTTTACAATATATTAGAAAATCACACCACAGAAGTTTGGTAAGTACTAGGTTGGAGAAACACAGGAGGAAGGAAACCAAACATGATACCATTCTCTCCTTCCTTCATTTGTGTTCTTGTTCATTTCTCATTTAAAACCTAGGTCCAAACATACTGTCACTCCACACCCAATCTGCACAGTTTGAGAAATGTGGGATTCTGGAAACACTAGTACAAAAAAGTAACTTTCCCCAGGTCTGAGATCTAGCATACTGATTGCAACCAACCAGGTATGGGTAAACTAGGCTTTTTTTCCTGCCAGTCAGGGCCCACTCATTTGGAAGATTAGTGACTGAACATGTCTAATGGGCTATGTTCTGGGGGGCAGTGTCATGAAAAGTGATGGAGGTTATTTTAGGTGTGGGGAGAAGACCTGAAGCGCACATGACAACTAATTCCATTCCTTAGTACATTTCTTTGTTTGACACCATTCCATATGAGGAAATTGGTATAGGGTACCAGAGTATTCAAAGCAAAGACTTTAGGTGCCCTACTCTGTGTACCATTAGAACAGTTCTCAGGCAGAAGACGACCCTGATAGGTTAAGAGATAATAAATCATTATACAATAAATAAAATATTTATTTATATATTTATTTAAACATTGTGCCTTAATTCCACAATGGACAGAAAAGAGGCCAATACTCACTGATCTGTGTTTTTCTGTGAACCCCTAGGACAATAAGAAGCTGCCGTAAATACAGTTGGACTTTTGTTCCATCTGAATGAGTGTTGCCTACACTGACTAGTAGTTGTCTTCTGTGGTTTCAGACAGGAGTCTCACCTAGTCTTACCTGGACCATGCTGGAGATCAAACTTAGTGGCTCTGCCACTGAGCTAGGAGACTAGGAGTCTTAAAAAGTATGTACTAAACCAGGTAAGAATATCAAAACAATACTTAGATTCCGAACCATATGCGTACTCAATATGTCATTTGAAAATGATTGCTGCCTTGCTTGTTAAAGAACCCAATCATGCACTTTTGCCAAAAACCAAGCCAAGATCCCACATGGAGATCTCCAGAAGCTTCTAGAACTGTATTTTGGCAGTAACCCTGCCTTCTCACCTGCAAGCTGTGTGTTCCCATTGAAAATCAGTTGTAAGTCTGTCATCAGGAGACCTAAAGAAAGGGAAGGTATAAAGTGGGGAGGAGGGCAGGTTATATGAGTTCACAGATGTCCACTTGAAGAACCAGGGTTACAGGTAGGCAAGCTATTATTTTTCTTCATGGTCTCTGCAACTCACACATATGGTAAAATAGTGAAATAAACTCATTGAAGACTGTGGGTCATACCAGGAATACCCTATCTCTCCTATTATATCTCCTAAAGAGCCTGCTGCAGAATCAAGTACTGGGTATTTGCCAGGGATATAAAGAGATCTATTGCAAGTGCTCCCCAACAATAGAAGAGATGACAGAGGGCTGAGTGCTTCTTCCATTCATGGGAAACAAGGCTGTTCTTCTAAGATCATTAGTGAGAACACTGTATACACCTGGGAGATGCACCACAAGGAGGAATATGCCCTTTCATGTGCACCAATCCCAGATCTGTAAGGTAAGCTGAAAGAGGTTGTGAGAATATGTACCTCCTTGCTTGTTGAAGTAGAAGGCTATCATTGTGTTGTCTGTAATCACCTGGATAGTTTTGTGTTGAAACAATCTCTGAAATGTGTAAAGGGCTTTCCACACCACCAGGCAGTTTGACAATGCTGGTATGACACAACCTCATGGCATTGGGCCCCTGGACAGTGACTGTCAGGTCCAGGGTGTGGGCCTCCCAACCCATCATCAACATATCTGTGGTGATGACAAGAGAAGGCATAGGGTAGGCAACAGGCATGCCTCTCATAGTGTTGGAAAGAGGATGCAAAGAACCAAACAAAGAAGAGGATGCAAAGAACCAAACAAGTTATTGAGAGGAATATACCCAAGCCATGTCCTTGGCATCAAGGTAAAAAGAACCCACTTATTAAGGTGCTTTATCTGGGGTTGGGTGAAGATAATGACCAGAGTGGTCACTGACATATCAATGCATTGCACATCAGCTCCTTAAGAGTTTCAGCACCAAGGTCCTGAGGAGCTCTGGATTCTATGGAATTGAGCACTGCCCCTATAAACTGGATATGATGGGATGATTTTTCCTAATTTATCATAAAGCCCACTCCTGAAAGAAGGTCACTCTGAAGTGAACATCTTGAAGGGCTTGGTGGAAAGAAGGAGTGACTAAAAGTCAGTCATCTAAATATGAGAAGATGAAGACTCCTTTAACCCCTTAGCCAAGCTGCTACCACAGCTAGACATTTCATGAAAACCCTCAGGGCCATTGCAAGGCTGAATGGGAGGATGCAAAATTGATAATGTTCCAGCCTGACACAGAATTGGAGAAAGTATCTGCTGGAAGAGTGGATACTAATATGAAAGTATGTATCCCATAGGTCTTTTGAGGTGAACCACTGTCCTTTGTGAAGGATGGGAAGGATATTTGACAGGGCAAGCATCCTGAACCACCTTCAGAGAATGAAGGAATTAACTTCCCTGATATTCAAGATCAAGCATAAATCTCCATCCCATTTGCAAACTTGAGACCACACTTCTTAACTGCCAACCTCACTTTCTGGTGTGTTCCAGCATCTCGTCTGTGGAAGATTGGAACAATCCCAGTTCATGAAAATTAAGGTATTTAATGGTTAGCCTTGATTGTGGGTTAGACCTGTAAAGCATAGCTAGGCACACCCACAAAAAGCAATAGCATTATCATGGCCTTTGCATTACTGCCTGCTGCTTTCTCTGCTGTGGTATTCTGTTGATTACCGCAGGAAGACTGCCATGAAATCAGTCTTGCAGGCCATGGCATTAGTCTTATGCCCCTCCTTATCAGCCACTGATGTATAGGCCTTCTTGGAAGATCCAGATTTTGCTAACTGCATGGTCCTCACCCATGCAGAGGAGACAATATGTGTGACCATCAGAAAATGGGACCTTTGCCCCATGGGCTAAACACCACAACAAAGTCTTTGGGCCCATAAGCCCCCAAAGTATGAAAAGATGACCAGAGCACTGAGATGTCCTAATGATCTTGCTACAATGGTGGACAAAAAGGAACTGGGTTTTGGCAGGAACACAAGCCATATGTGTGTGAGCAAAGGATCAGGGTTACCATTAAAATGCAGCTCTAGACATTTCCGAAGATCTTTGCACAGGCCCAGAAAGACCCATGTCTCTGAGCCACAGAGACCACGTAGACCAACAATGTAACTTCCAATTTGCTGTGCTTCCAAAGCACACAAATCAACTGTCTGAGGCAGCTGCTTCAAGCTGCCAAATTGTAGGGTTTGTTTTTTGCTTCATAATTTTAAACATTTATCAGTGGATTAGAGGGATCCTAGTATAATCATAATAAGAAGTAGGCCACACAAGACTTAAGACAGCTCATTTCTTCAAGTGCTATGCATGTGCACCAATGAATCGCACAACTGCAAACATACATTTATTTAAAAGTATGGCTCACTCATGTTGGCTGAAGATATAGGGCAGCTGACTCTTCCACTTCATGTATCAACTGCAAATCCTTCTGCAAATCCTCCTCCTTTTTGTTCAGTACCTGGCCACTTCTTTTTGCACTGCTAATGCTCATCAATCCTAATTCACAACAGCCTCCTGCTGTTCCAATTCATTCACCTCCCCTAAACAGAGAATGCAGTTCAAGGCAAACTGTGAAATGCCTTGTGATGGGGACAAAAAGGCTCTCTAGGGACAAGTTAAGGTCAGCAAACTTACTTTGTTTGGAACCTCTGATCCACTTCATCCTAGGTCTCCTGAGGTGACAAGAACATGCACTAACCAAATGAGCCTTTAAGAGATTTGTTCAAAGCAGTTAATAAAGAAATTTACTTTGACAGCTATAATAGAACAACTTCTGCAAATAAAATGCAGTAGGAACAGGGTGGAACACCTCAGCATTTTTGAGATCTATTCTGTCTCTTTGGGGACAAGCATTTTGATATCACAGTTTAGCATTCATAGAGAACTTTAGACCGTTCAAAATGCTTTGTGTGCATTATCGCACTTTCAGATGCTGTTGCACTTATCAACAGATTCTCATCAGCTATAGGAAGTCTGCTTAATGGTGAGGTACAGCAAAAGCAGTAGTTCCTCAACTTCTGAAGGGGTAGATATTCCTCATCCCTGTCTTACAACAACTGTTTAAGGAAGGTAAGCATTATTATCCCCCTATTGTAGATGCAACATTGAGGCCAGAGATCTGCCAAAGACTGTCTAGTGAACTTTCCAACTCACCAGACTTCTTCCCGTTTTATTGGATCAGTGGAGCATGTGGAAGGAATAGCAGGTCCATGTTCTGGTTCCACCCCAAATACAGTATGACCAAACATCTTGTTAACAATACAGGAAGCCCCCACTTATTTGACGGGTTAGGAATCAGAGGATTGTCAAAAAGTGGAATCAGTTGAAAAGCAGAACGGTCTTTTTTAGCCTGCAAATGCAAGACTGGTGCCAGGTCAACTGAGAAGGGAGAAATAGCATGCATGTGGTAGTCAAAAGAGCAGACCAGGAGTCAAAAGTATAGTACATGGCTAGCTATTATTTAGATCTGTTAAAGCAGCAGAATGTCCAAAAATGAGCCATCAAAAAAAAAGGAGGATGACTGTACACTAAAACTTAGTTGGAATCCTGTATGAGATTTACATATTCATGAGCACTATAATTACGGTGCTATGCAGTGAATCCTGGCCCAATACTTGCTGTCCCCACTTACCAGGAAGCAACTGCTTCAATTGGCAGGTTTCTGTTCCTTTATCACCCAGGAAGCAGCTGACTGCCATTTCCACTCGTTCCAATGAGCAAGCTTCAGTGTGATAGGCAGAAGCTGGATCTCATCACAATTCCCCCTCATGCTGGGGGTTGCTTGTAGGAGGGAGCTGGGCCCATCAGCCAGCTGCTTCTCAATCAACAGGGGAACAGACTGTTTGACTGAAGTAGCTGCTTCCCAATAAGTGAAATTGGGAAACTTTCATGGTTCCTACAAAGCCCCTTAACTAGGGACTACATAGGGATTGCAAACATGAAACAGTCACAAGTATGTAACCCTTGGTTATGCATTCATAACTGCCACAGAAGTTTCAGTTTTTATTCTGCTTTTCATTGCCATAGAACAGAAAACTAATTACCTCATGGTGATCATTTAAAATTCATCTCTGAGGCTGATCTTTAGGATGCTACTTGTTCAGGTATATTTGTTCATCATGTAAACCAGGAGTGGATGAAGTGCAATTCATAAA
Source organism: Phrynosoma platyrhinos (assembly GCA_020142125.1). Classification (NCBI taxonomy): domain Eukaryota; kingdom Metazoa; phylum Chordata; class Lepidosauria; order Squamata; family Phrynosomatidae; genus Phrynosoma; species Phrynosoma platyrhinos. Next base: position 39,386,742 of record CM034701.1, read on the forward strand.
GTGCATGCCATCCTCCACAACCCTTTTCAACCCCCACTACCATCACCATTATCTAAGACCAGCAAACGCTCAGAAGGTTTAAGTCACATTTCATGGCTATTTGGATAAAAAGCTATCAGAGCTTTTTTGGGGCCACAAAAAAGTCTTTTTTTAGAAACAAGAAGTGACCATCTGATCATTTTCTCCTTCTTAAATCAGGATGATGTCTAGCCTAAAGCAGGCCCAGGGAAGAGACAAAACACCATTTAACTGCCAAAACTGTGCCCTCCCATGGCCTCTGGCAGGGGTAGGCAACCTTTTTGAGCCAGGGGCCAGGTTGCTGTCCCTCAGACAATTGGGGGGGCCGAAGCACCCGAAATAAATAAATAAATAAATAAATAAATATTTTAAAAATTAAAAAATAATAAAAAATATATGCATGCACACTCTCTCAGCCCCAGAAAAGCCATGGCAAAGCCCCTGTGGAGGTTTTGCCAAGAAAACCCCAAGAACAATAACAACAATAATCAATATCATCTTGGCGGGTGGCAGCAGCGGTGGGAGGGGTGGTGGTGGTGGTGGCGGCGGCGGCAGGACTGGCCTGGGGCCGGTCCAAAGACCTTGGTGGGCCGCATCCAGCCCCCGGGCCTTAGGTTGCCTACCCCTGGCCTCTGGGGTGCTATTTACCTTTTTTGGAGATGAATTTTTCCCCAGGTTTAGGGGTTGGAGAGGAGGGCAGCTCCCCACAGACCAGGAGACAACAAAAAGGAGCCCTGCTCTCAGAAATTATTCATCCCTGTCTAAACAGAGGATTCCCATTGCCATGTAATGATGTTCAAGTTTGCATTAAGACAAGTGATAAAAATCAACTCTTCTCAGATTAATGCAGAGCAAAATACAATTAGCCTTCTCATGGGACACTTTTCCCATTTTTGCAATGCATTTTTGAGCCATAGAAAAATTGATTAAAATCAACCCCCACAATAAACACAATAATTTGTATTTTGGAGCAAAGAGTTATAGGCATGCATGTATGATAGAAATGCATTGTATTGCAATGTGATTCTTTGATCCATATTTTTAAAATGCAGACTGATGCACAAAGTGGTCAAAGAGACATGACTGAAAAATGTTAAACCAACATAGACTGGAAACAGAAGGATCCCTCTATCTCTTGCTACTACAGCAAACTTTTAAAAAAGAAATGAAATCATTCAGAAAGGAAGTACTTCACCATCCTTAATTAATTAATTGTCTGCTGCACTACATTATAAACATTTTCTCATATTTCCACAAAAGATGAGGCTCTGGTTTGTCCAGGTTATGGAACTGCCTGCCTGACATGTTGTTTCTGTTGAAATAAATTTTAAATCAATGCATTATGCACTTCTACCCCTTGATGGTGGTGCTTGTTTTTTATTCTCTGGGTTGATATACCTCTGTAACACCAATTAGATAGCCCTTAAATTATTATTATTGTTTCTAATTATTGTTAGGTTTGTGAACTCAAGAATTGGAACAAAAATGAAGAAACCTCCAAATGGTAAGAGCGATTTGACAGTGGAACAGGCCACCACCAGAAGTAGTGGCCTCTATATCCATAAAGATATTCAAATTGGGCTTCATCTCATCAAAGATGCTGTAGTGGCTTCCTACATCATATAAGTCCTGCATCGAACATGGAGTTGCACTATACTGTCTCCAAGGTGTAGCCCAAATTTATTATTCCAGGGTACTTCTGATTTATAGAAAACTATTTGTTCAAAACTAGCCATGTCTATTATCTTAATGATATTAATCATCATATTGGCAAATGAGTAGTACTGACCTATTCCCATTTTGGAGAAGGTGTTCCTAATGCTAAGATACTATCCCTAGTGCCACCCAGAGAGTAAGTGACCTGAGAAGTGACTTCATGCAGGGCTTTCTATAATTTAGAATGCTATTGCTAACCCACCCAAAACAAAAGCATGTCTCAGTAAATTGTGCAATATGAATACAGCTTCCTTGGATTGAGGTGTAAAGAAACAAAGTTGGGTGTCATTTGCATAACAATGGTACCAGATCCAAAAACTCTGGTATCATTGTACCACAGCCCCTTCCATCAGTTTATTAAACAGCACTCTGAGACAGCCCACAAGCCAAGGAGTCAAGTAGGAGTTCCCCATCACCATATTCTCTACTTTGTCCCTCCAGAAAGGAATGGAGCCACTGTAAAATAGTGCTTCCAAGTCTCATCCCAGCCAGGTGGCCCAGAAGGATTCCATACCTGATGGTATTGAAAGCTGCCAATAGATTGAGCAAATTCAACAAGGAGACATCCCCTCTGCCCAGTTCCCATTATAGGTGAACAAAACTGTCTCTGAACAGAGGTGTCTCTGTCCCATAGCAGACCTGAAGCCAGAGTGAAACTGATCAAGGTAATTTGTGTTATCCAGAAACCTCTGGCACTAAGGAGGCCATGGCCCAATCCAGTACCTTACCCAAAGATGGAATACTGGAAACAGAAGGTAGTTGTCCAATGTGGAGGAATTAAATGAGGGCTTTTCCCACAATGGTCTTATGATTGCCTACTTTAAGCATGATGAAACTCTGCCTTGTTTTATCAACGCAACTGACAACTACCCACTCAGGCAGTCCCTATCTGACTTTTTTTGATAAGTCAGAAAGGGCAAGGGTCTAATACACATGGTGATCCTCACCTCTTCAAGAATTCTATCCACATCTTCAGACTTTACAAATTGATAAGTGTGCCTATTCTATCAATGACAACATCTCATCTTGACAGACCTTCCCACTCCAGTGCTACTGACTATACTGAACATACCCAGTGCCACCAAATGAATCCCCTGCCCTCTTTCTTTGGAATGGAATTTAATTATATTTAAACAACCAATCTTCCAATTGCAAAACATCAAAAAGATACATTAATCCCATGATGGAAGCAGAGCCTAGGAACATTTTCCAAATTACAACTCCTAGGTTTCCCAACACAGCAGTTCCTAAATCCTCCAGGCAATGATCATCATGTCTAGATTCTAAGAGCTGTAGTCCAAAGAAGTAACTTTTCCAGGTTCTTGGGAGAAAAAGAGATTTGATCTTCACCAATACTTCCATGCAAATGTTAGAACATTGGCATGAGCAGCTTGCCAAGACAGGACTAGAGGCAGCTCTATCATTGTACAGGAAGAGGAGACTGCCACAGGCAGCAGATCTTAAGTTACTGGTCATTTAATTTGCTATTATCACATTTTTTACTGTCAAGATGATGGAAATCACCTTTCTTGTGTGGCAAAATATGATGGCTGGCTTTAGTTCCTATGCAATTTGACTGTGGTGAAAGCGGGGTGGGGGTGGGTGGTATTTTCCTCCTTCTTCCCAAGCAACAAAATGTCTTAGGCCAGCCCTGTTACAGCTGGTGTTTATTTCTTTGTTGTTGTTTCCTTTCCTCATATCTATAGTTCAAAATGTAAAATTGGCAGTGGCTATGAAGCATATTCAACTTGAAATTGTTTCACATGCATTTTCTATTTCCATTTTTACAATCACTGTGTTCCAAACAAAGAGGTGTTCTTAATGCCACTTGTAAAAAGCCACCTTTAGCCTTTGCCTCTGTTTGTTGCTGGGGAACAACCGCTCACTCTGCACAACCAATGTAAACTTTTGTTTCCTGTCCTACATGCCTTTGTTCCCACAGTATGATACTCTGCAGTTTCCTGGAAGAGAACAAATAAAGCACACTTTACAAAGCCACTTGCTATGAGAGTGTCACTGAAGCATCTCTCAAGCATGTTCAACTGTTAATCAATCACCTCAGCCTAGTGGCTCATTGTGCCTATTCTACAGAAGGAGAAAGAAAGGCATTCTTAACACCAGTGTGAGCAAAAAATGTACAATCAGCAAAAAAAAAAAAAAAAAGGCAAATCCTGGCATTCTAGTCTGGAACCCCTGGTTCTCAGTATTCAATCATACAGTTGCCATTTGCTTTAGTCTTTCAATGAACAGTAAAAGTGAATTTGTTTAAATACTAATTCCTCAAGTGACCTTTGAGTCAAACTGCTCTGGAAAACATAACATGGAAGTATCATCGCTTCTGTTGGCCTAAGAGGTGTCTCAGAGTTTGCCTTGATAACAAATACATGATTCCACATTTTCAGAAATGCTACAGGCACACACAAAGAGACTCTCCATTTTGTTCCTCAATTACACTTTTTTCACATATAATGGAAAATTATGGTTCACACCTAAGTGAAAACAATACTGCAAGCCTGTTCCTCACCCACTCCTTACTCCTTCTCCTCCCTCTTCATTCATTACAGGTGAAGACTTAAAGCATTGTTTTTTAGTTTGAAACTAGCCATAGTTCTTTATAACATCTGGATTTGTGACTTGTTTAAAATTATGGTAAGTAAGAACAAATACAGATCAAAGCATGGTTTCATTTCCTGACTTGCTCTTTATTATTGTTCTGAACAAGCCACAGTTCTAAGGATTCAGGTGATATGGCAAATTGTGATTAAAACCAGAAGATAATGCTTCTGATCCTCTCTTGGAGAGAGAGAAAGAGAAGGAAAAGGCAGGGTGTCAAGGCATTTTAAAGTAATACCTTGTATGTCTAAATGGACACCTAGTCCTATCTTTTGAACAACCAGTGGAGATAAATGAACACACACAATTTAGTCAGAGAAGTAGGAACACAAATTTATATTAAAAGTCACTAAAATTCTGACTAGAGGTATGAAAAAGTAGTGCCTCTAAAACACAAAAAGTACGACAGTGGCACATTACATAATAATTCTTAGGATCTTTACAAACTACCAATCTCTCCAAAAAACTTTTTAATGCCCTGTGTATTGGGATGTGTGAAGTGAATTCATATGCAAACCAGGACTTAATTCCTACAGAAAGAGATGGGGTTTTGGTAATTTTCTTAGAAGAGCTGTTAAATAACATCATGGAATTAAGTAAAATTATACAAGAATTTTGAGATGTGGCAAGATTAAAGATCAATATGAAAAAAAATCAATGATTGTAAAAATATGATAATAAAGGAGGAACAAAAGTTAGAGAGAATTTCAGGATTTAAGATTAAAAATAAAGTTAAATATCTTCGTATATGGATATCGAAGAAAAATGGAGACCTATTTGAAAATAACTACAAGCACATGTGGAAGGAGATGAAAAAGAAGTTAGAAAGGTGGACTAGGTTGAAATTGTCCTTGTTAGGAAGAATTGCTGTTGTTTAACAGAGTATATTACTGTGATTTATATTTTTGTTTCAAAGCTTACCTATCATAAATGAGAATTGTTTGAGGATTGGAAGAAAGAACTCACTAAATTAATTTGGGTAGGGAAGAAGCCCAGAATAAAATGGAGAATATTAACAGACAGTAAGGAAAGGGGAGGTTTTGGGTCACCAGACCTTACACTATACTATATTGTGTGTGGGTTGACTTGGTTAGTAGAATGGATTAAGCTGCATGATGAGAGAATATTAAGGTTAGAAAGCCATAATTTAAGATTTGGACTGCATGGTTTCAAGGGGTTGGTAAGCTGAAACAGAACAAAGGACTTTATCACATGGGGAAATCTTGTGAAGAAATGGGGTTTTAAATAGAAAAAACCCACAAAAGCGGGTAGATTTTCAGACAACGTCGATGTTAAACTGTTGTTAACCCGAACGGAAAGTAGTCAAAAGCTGCTTCTTTTTACTTTTGGAAAATCCCAAAAGTAAAAAGGAGCAGCTTTTGATTACTTTCCATTTGGGTTAACAACAGTTTAACAGCAATGTGTGTGAAAATCAACCCACTTTTGTGGATTTTTCCCATCTTTTAAATTCCGTTTCTGCACAGGATTTCCCCAGTGTGATAAGATCCATAGACTTTAGTAACTATTGTGTCACAAGGGGACTATTAAAAATATGGCAGTATGTTAAGAGTAAATACTACAGTAAATTGCCATGATGGATATTGCCGCATGAAGTGTTATTTAGTAGGTATAAAGGTAGAGATGAGGTATGGCTATCATATGAGCAACTACTGAAGAAGGGAGGATTAGAGAGTTATAGAATAAAATCCAGAGAGGAGTTGGAGACAAAGGTGTAATAGTACATTGGTTTCTGCACAGACAATTAACTGAGATGTTAAAGATGGATTTAAAGCTAAAAGGAACAGAATAAAATAAAAATGAATTAGACACTATATTATTTGAAGAAGAAAAAAGAAGATATCTAAATTCTATAAGGTTTTATTACAGAGTTAGAACAAGAGATGGTGAAGGAGTCAACTATTTAAATATAATATAGAGTTAAAAATTAGGGAAGATCATGGGAAAGAACAAACAAATTTACTTTGGCTAAGAATCTTAAAGAAAACTACTATAAAATGCTATACATGTGGCATCTAACTACAATGAAATTAAAATCTATTAAAAAAACCTGAACACCAAATGTTGGAGATGCAAAGAAAACAATTGGTCATATTAGCATATGTGGTGGAAGTGTAAGAAGGTGAAAAAATATCAGGGTAGCATACATATGGCTATTGTAAAAATTTTGGGAAAAACTTTCAATTCGAAACCAGAACTGTATTTGGTAAACATAACACATGTATTAGAAAAATAAGTTGAGAAAAATATTCTAAATTGGTATTATACATGGTGATGGTGCCAAGACTGCTGTATGCTCAAAACTGCAAAGCTAGTCAAATACCAACAACAGAAGAATGGCTACAGAAATTGTTAGACTTACAAGATATGGATAGGTTCTCAAGGAGGGTGAAAGAAGAAGAAAATATAGTGGTAGAA